>NW_010584111.1:153449-181164 GCF_000705375.1 Tinamus guttatus | reverse complement strand
ATTGCTAGAATTCACAACATATGAATATTTTATTCTACTTTAGAATTATTAAATTGAATCTATTACCATGGTAAAAAAGCAGGTAAGTTGCTAAGAGTTTTTTTTTTTTTTTTTTTTTTAACAAGTTGTTAGTTTTTTGTTATCATTGGAAAAGGGTTATTAGCAGGTAAACAAATGAATGTTTCATAAACAACAACAGATATGTCATATTTCTAGTTCTTTAGCTGTATGCGAATTCATAAGAGAGAATTTCCATTATATGCTGTCTTATCCTTGCAACTTCCCTCCCCTCTTTAGTTGCTGAGAGTGAATCTCACCTTTTCTTCACATCTCCTTTTGAAATCTCTAGATTTGTGTGTCACAATCTGTTATGTGATATTTGTGGATTAATTCCGATATCTGATTACACAAATGAGAAGGTCAAACTCCCAATCTACAGCAGCTGGCAAAGCAGTAGAAGTCCTATGCTTGCAGTTGCATACAGTTCTTGGCCCAGTGTATGTAACTTTTATGGTGTGTTTTTTTTTTTCTTTCATGTTCCATTGCTGTGTTACTGAATAATGCAAGTGACTTGACTATATTGGAAACTGGGAAGATCACAGGAGAGAGGAACACAGAGAGGTGTGTTTCTTGTGTGAACCAAAATAGAAATCTTCCTGAAGAGAGGAGATGTGTAAACAGTTGTAATGAGGGGAATAGTTTTTTAGGGTTCTAGTTGAATAGTGTTTTCCTAATATACTAAGTCATTAGGAATCATGACAAGAGATGGATTTAAAAATAATCTTTTTACAGCATTTCTGGCCTCTGCTTATTCACAGTTTAATCGGAAGCTGGAGCCACTGTTGCAGTTGTAAACACAGTCCCCGTTGTCTCGGGCCCAACTGCTGAAGCCCTTTCGTGGGGGCGGGAGAGCCTTGCAGGCTGACGAAGTGCAGGCCTCCTTAAACTAAACACCTGAAAGAAAGTTTCAAGAGCACTGTGCCTTGAAAGCTCCGTAAGAAAGTGTCCTTTGAGTATTAAATATCCATAATTCCCTTTCTTTCCATTTGATGCTTCATGTCCTAGTGACCTATCGGAGTCTCATCCATATCATCTGCATAAACAGGCTGTTACCATGCGCCTCGCTTTGCCTCCTCAAAGTCCCAGCTAGATGTCTGGAATGAAGCACGGACTGTGGTAGCCATCAAGCATACGGTGGTGAAAGTTGTAAAATGTTGGCTGTGGTACTAGCAGGGCTTGCCCGTGTTTTAGAGATCAGGCTATTGTGTACTTTGGAGTTACATGAGAAAAATGTGCTTGGACAGGAAATAATTAGCACTTGTCAAAGGGCAGGCAATAGGTTACAGTATTTTACTTTCAACAGACTATCAGGGGATCAGCTAGATTAGATAATAGATTTTTTTTTCCTCTGGAAGTTAAATACAGATGACTCTAATTACATTGTGCATTAAGGAGTACATTATGAGCAGTACAACTTCAAGAAATTTAGGTCAACTAAAGGAGAGCAGCTGGCAAAAGCTTTACTCTGCGCTTAAGTCTTCCCAGAGCTCTGTAGCCTTGCTGTTGTTTCATGGGTTTCATTTGTGCCATTGGCACCTTAAAAATAATAATAAATGGTAGGAATTGCTAATACCAACTGCCTGGACTTCTACAGATTCAGCTTTTCTCAGAGAAAGCTATCTGACCTTTTTTGTTAAATCCATCTGTCTGCTAGAGTAAAAGCATGTCCATGAATGGCTTCCCCTAAGTAGTACCACTGTTTCTGCGTGTTAATCAACTGAAATTACTATATATTTTTTATTTATTTCAGCTCTATAGTCCAAAAGACATGGATGTGCACTTAGTGTTGTGGCTTGCTATGCCATGTGCGTAAGCATGTGCTTAGTGCTATGACCTTTCAAATGCCCGTAACTGCAAGATGTCATCAGTATCTTAAGTGTCTGAGCAGGTCTTTTAGGGATCCAAGTTGTTCTCTACTTCAGGTAGAACTCGGTGAATGTTGTGCAAGTGTTAAAAGAAATGGTCCAGAGTTTCTCAAGGCTCAGATTTGTTTATGCTGCATGATGGTGTCTGATGGACAGGTTGTTATAGCTGTTAAAGAGTTGTTCTAGCCCTTTGAACCGACCCCTTCTTGACCTCTGCTTATAAAAGGTCAGTGTTCAGCTTGCAAAGCAAGGGAACCTTGGCTTCTACTGTAGCAAAAAGAGGGCAAAAAGAACAGCTGTGAATTTTGGACTGCCCATGCAAGCTGTAGTAGACTTTTTAGGGTCACTGTATGATAATGAAATTGTTACCAAATTATATGGAAATTTAACAGCAATAGTGGGAAAGAGAAGGTGGAGTCCAATGCATTGGGTTTGATAAATGAAGTGTGAAGTTACCCATCTGGCTCTAGACAGCCCTCTTTTTTTCCACGAAAGGGAAACGTTTAAGAATAACCATGGTACATCTAGAATCAATGACCCATACAGAGAGCTGGAATAGATCAAGATTTAATGGTGACTGTGGAAGAAATTATCATTTGAAAAGTGAGACAAAGGATGAAAAAGTACAGTTTAATATCTGCACCTGATTCGTTTTCAAACAAGATTATAATATTTTGAGCCCACTAATGATGCTATTGACATTTTTTAATTGTACTTTCTTAAAATGTAGCTAAAACTGTTACTTTATCATGCAGTTATAGTTTGGATAAAAGGCAGTGCTTGAGTTTTAATAGAGAATTGTGCTTTTCTGACCAGGCAAATGCACGGTAGAACTGGACAGTATAGTTCAATAACAATTGTAACTCTCCTTCCTCCTCTTAATGGAATTTGTCTCATGTTACTTTAAGGTTTGTTAAGTTTGATTTTTTGCTATATTCTCATCTAACTTTACTTCCATTTACTACCAAATAAATTTGTCATAAATAAATCAATGATAGGTTATTTTAGAGTAATACATAATCACATTCAAATTATTAACTACCAGTAAAAAAAAGTGTATCCATTATTAAAAATCTTTTTCATGCAAATATTTTATTAGTCTAAAATATTGCTGTTATGAGGTAGACTGTTGTCTATTAGGCAATTTCCCTGAGTGAAATTTGCAATGACACTACTTCTCATAAAGAAAATCCAATCAGGTAAAGTTTGGGGGAAAGGCAAAATGAAATAACAAGCTAAATGACAAGAAAAATAAGATTACGCATGATGGTTGTATTTAGTTCTACTTCATCGAATTCGGAAATCTTTATAATAGAATTTTCTCTAAGCCATTATGACAAGTTGACATAGTGAAAACAGAATAAAAGTTCAATAAATAACTTGAACCGAAGTAAACACCGAATTCTTCTGAGATTTAATATTCTTATGAGATAAGCAGTGCAAAAATGTTAATTGATTATATCATTTAAGAATCAATAGCTTATATCTGTGACTCACTGGAATAGCACAATAAGAAAATCTTTTTTTAAGAGACGTTTACTATGAGCAGTCACATTTGGTAGATTGGATCACTATATACTTCTACAGTTAATATATTCTATATATCTTTGCCTTATACCTTGAAAAAGAACCTCTTGAGTATCTGTTGAGAGTAGGAGCATCTGTTTTAAAGTCAATCTGCAACCCTTAGTCTTTAGTTTTTTCTCATCACCATACATGTCTCTGTCTAAACCCTTCTTAGAAATAATATACACTGCACAATTTTGACATACAAATGTAAAAGTATATATATTTTTCCAGATGCAAGAAAGGCTCATCTTGTTATTAAGATGGTCCTACTGCTCAGTAATACCTGGATTTTTATGTGGATATTTTGCATGCAACTTTAAATTATAATAGTGTTTTTTTTAAGTGGCTCTTGTGACAATTGAGTTGTAGTCTGTGGTAGAGCTTGCACGCTCAGTAATAATAATAAAGAAGAATGAGAGAGTAATCCTAAGAATAATAGACATGTTAAAAGGGGCAAACAGGAGTATTTTGAGATATTTTATTATTTTCTTTTTTGAAGAAAATGCTAAACATTTCTTGGGCCCTACCTTTTTAAAATTTTATGTCTTTTGTTAGTTAGTTTTTTACCCTATAAGCCATACCAATGATGGTGATGTAAAGAAAGGACATATTCTCTTCCTTTACAGAAAAAAAAGTTCCCTGGGTTAAGAAGTTAGCATGGACTCTCTCTACATATCTGAATTGCTTTAAAGTGTAACCAGTTTTATCTCTGACAGTTCAGACTCGTGAGACCAGAATAATGTTCTTTTATGTCACAGGACTGTCAAGAGGATAAATATATGAAAAACAGTGAACTCTTCAGGAATGGCCGTACGGGGAGGTGCACTAGTTCCTAGGATGAGGCAGGCAAATCATGGTTATCAAGCCAACTGTGATAGATAATGATGGGGAGATATTAAGGTTGTTTTAAACTTCTTTTTTTCTTCTGTAACATTAGAATTTTTTTCTTTTTTTTTAATTGAAGAATCCAGAATCCATGTTTGAAAAATTAGCAATTGCTACAGAGGTGTGTGATTGCCAGCAGGATCTTTGATAAGTCATCCTGGCTGGATATTGTGTGTGTCAGCTCAAACTAATACTTGGTAAGTGAACAAGAAGCAAGTTTGCCTTCACTACTTGGGTAATTGTAGCAAAACAATCTAGGCTATTATTGTTGGATTTCTTGATATTCATATCTTGTGTGTTCTTTAGAAAAAACAAATGGAACTATTAAGCATCCATTATAGAACCTAAAACAGTTTTTAAGGAAGTAAATGTCCATTGTACGTAGATGTTGTCGCTGAATACCATATGTAAATTAGATGAATTCTTTCAAGGAGGATAGAGAGAAAAAAAAAAAGAAAACCTTGTGGCTTTTGAATGAATGTAGGAAACTGAGACTTCAATGAAGTTGTCAGGTCTCCTGCTGCAGTTATGCTTAGACATCAGCTGCCTCCATTGACCTTTGACTTTTCTCCCGTTGGTTATTACTGGGCTGCTTTTGATACTCGTGACCCTTCCTGTTTTCTGCCTCTGTCTTTCACCTGGTTTCTTGTATTGAGGAGTCAGCGAAGCAGCCAAGCTTGGGATCAATAAGTTCGAGCACCCTACAGAACAATGCAAATACTGCTTAATTCAGTACTGCTCTTCAGTGATCGCTGTTTGCTTCCAAACTGTCTTGACTCTTGGAAAGAATTTGTCTGGAAGATGTGGATGTTTGTAGAATATTCCATTTCTTACCTTGGGGTGCAAAAAATCTTGAAACATTTAGCATTATATAAGCCATCTCCTATAAGTCACAGAATTTCAGCTCTACGTGTGTTTTTTTTTCTGTCTAGTTCCTTCATTAAGACACTTTGTGGGGACTGTTTACTCTGAGGGCTACTTTATCATTTTAAAAGCCATGAAGGGTTACATCATCTGGAAAACTAACAAATATAATAATTTTTTTTTTGCATTTCCTTTGATTTCATACTTTACTTCCCAGTAGACTACACGGGCTTTTCGAAAATTGAGACAGTGATACTTTTGAAAGTTGACAACTGACACAAATGCAGCCCTTATTTACTGTACAATTAGATTCCAAAGCAAAAAAGGTACAGAATTTTCCCAGTTTGGCAGAGTGCATTTTATTTTTATTTATTTATTTTTTAACCAATTGGTTAAGTTTGTTGGAGGTTTGCATTTATTTCCTCCAGATAGGCCTTTAATGTCAGCATGGGTGACATTTCCGTATTTCTGTAAGCTTTCCTGATTGCAGAACAAGAGAAATTGTTAGTGTTGTTTTTCCAGTGGTTTGACAATGATTTGCTCCCTACCACTGGGAGATCTCAATGCTGGGAACAGAGAATATAGGGCTTCCAGACTGCAGGATGCTGGAGACTGAGGGTATCACAGAGGTGACAAATTTCTAATCTGTGGAGACAGTGTTAGCCACATGGTCAGGCAGTTTAACCACAAAGTAGCATTAGCATCAGCTGTCATTATTCCTGCAAGAGAGAATGGTGTCTGCCAGAGGCAGGGGAGAGGAAAAAAGCAGGGGGAAAAGTGTGTTGAACATTGCTCTCTAGCTACCTGTATTAGCTAAAAATCTGGTGTTTTGAAATGGGAATAAAGGGTGACTGGTCCAGAGAATGAAGAATCATCATAGATTTATTTTGCTTTATACACTAAAGTTTCTTCTCCAATATCAATCTGTACTTTCCTTTGCCTTCAGCAAAATAGTCTTACTGTCATGGTACATAATATCTCCATAAAGTCTGCTCACCAACTGAGTATGAATTAAAACTCTGTCTGAAAGGAGACCTTTAGAATTTTTCTAGTCTAAAGGCAGAATATCTCTCCTCTATAAAATAATAGATATTTTATCCAAACAGGATGTTGATGATGTTAAAGCAGTTGCTGTCACTGTTTAGTTTAGTTTTATGACAGATAAAGGTAATTAAACTGGGAAGATCTGTGTTAAATTTTATATGTTGTATATATAACCAGTACAGGAGAAAACAGAGGACATCATAAAGGGTTTACCTAGGCCAACAATCTTCTTAGGTCATTGCATGAGACATGAGTGAGCAGGATGCTTATAGAAGTACCTAACTTAAGTCTTAAATGGTGTCAGCCTTGTGTTATTAAAGTTTTTCCAGATATATAGCACTTGATGGCTCTAGGGATTGGTAATGAAATACAAAGCCTTTTGTTTTCAGGTCAGTGGTTCAAATATGGTTCAGGTAGATAGTGCCAAAAACGATTCCCACTGGATATCCGTGTTTGATGGCCTATATAAAATGCATTGGGTCTCCGATCCTGGTAGGCAGGTGTGTATATCACATAAAGCAACTGTTACAGCTGACACTAATTGGTACCCTTGCTGGCATTCCCGGAGCAGCCAAAAATTAAATGGATGTAGAAACTGAGCAAGATGCTGTCAATGCTCTATGCAGTCTAGGCCATGGTTGTGAGGGAGTGATAAGCCAGTGAATATCAAATGTGGCAAAGAGGCAAAAGAGCATGTCAGTCTGTTGCATTTTTCTCTGTTTTTGCTTCTGCTGGAAGTTGTGATGGGCACATGCAGGTATCACGTGTGGAGGGGAAGGCCTCATGGTTGGCTGCTGAGCAAGGTGCGGGCCATTGGCAGGCTGAGGGTGGAGAGGCACCAACTCGCCAGAGAAGCCAAGACAAACTCAAAAACAGAACCAGTATTTTTTTTGCTTATTTTGACAACTAACGGAGTCTTTATGGCCTTTAGCAGTTTATTTGGCCATGAGGTTTATGCTATGCTATTTATTTTGTCTGCCTGAATTTTTAGTTCTGTGCAAGATTGCTGTGCAATTATTGAATTATGTAGTTGTTTGGATATCAAAGGAAGTTTGTGTTTCTTCTGCTTAAGGTATTCTCTAAAATCAGAAAACACAAGAGCTGTTATATAACATGAATTGTTTTGTTTTTTGTTTAATTTTAGTAAGTGACCCCAAATGGGAATAATGCTTAAGGATTATATAATGGTAGCAGATGACAATCCTCCTATAATTCGTTGAGAATTTTTGAAGTGGAAGCAATACCTGCATTTGCAGCTTATTTTTATTTCCATAGTGTGGTATACCAGAGATTCTGGCCTGGGTTGATGACAGAGCAGGGTTCATAAGTAAGAAACATATTAAAGAAATATCTGGGAACAGTAGTGATATCATTCAAAATGAAAGAAGTAGTAATGCATAAAAAGATGGTATGAAATGTATCAAAAAGATTTACTGAGGAACAAATGCTCTCAAAGCACAAGATTTGTGGAGGAACCTGTGGAAAGGCTGTTTGTTAAGAAGAAAAGTGGAAGTAAGATAGTAGTAAAGTAATAAGATTTGGAGGAGAGAGAGGGTGTTCTGCAGGCAAAGGAGAATTTTAAGAGCTGCTAATAGGAGGGTCTACCAGGTCCTTTACAAGGATAAACTGAAGGTTTCTATCAGCTATGCCTGCAGATTTGGTAGAGTTAAATTTAGCCCTTGGTGATCCTTTTTTTTAAAAAAAAAAAGACAAAAATGTACAAGTTTTAGAGTTTTAGACATGGTCACAATTTTTTTGCCATTTTTGGGGCACATTAACTTTTTCATTTTTATTTTCTCATCGAAAGTATCAGTCAGATAATTTCAGCGAAGATTTCTTGGCTTACACATTGATTTATGAGGCTTCAGGACGTAATGCCACATTTTAGATTCTAAAATTTGCTAGTTTTGTAAATCCTCCTGCCATTACATGAATCTGTAGAATATCTCTTATGAGTTAAAACAATGGTCTTAGTCAAACTTTAAAAAGAGTTTATCTCTAAAACTGAAGTAATCTTTGCTTTGCAGTGTCCGCTCAGTTTACTAATATTGTTATGGATTTTGATGTGCTGAATAAAGGAAGTTTTTTTTTTCTCCCTGCTTATTGGGTTCTAAATGGTATTTTCATCCAGTTTTAGCAACAGGCTGTCTAAAAATGAGGACAACATGTGGTCTTTTTGAGCAACAGGCTGTCTAAAAATGAGGACAGTTCAACATGTGGTCTTTTTAAGATCTGAAAAATCTTCCAGTAAGAATTATTTTTGGCCACCTAGTATAGGTTGTTTTCAAGAAGTACTCAAGTAATGCAAAATAACTGATGTATCCACTCCAGAATAGATCACTCTATTGGGCAGCATGTTGATAGTAATACATAATTTGCCACATATTTGGTCTAGCCATTTTGTGTTAGAGCATTCAAAAAGTGTTTTAGATAGTCTTTGATTTCAATTTGGAGATAATAGATGCAGATTCTAAAAACGGATATGGGTAGAAGGGATGGGGAGGAGGGAGGAAAAGGGGGATTTGAGAGGATGGGAGGTGAGATGTTTTAGAGCAGTGGGTGTCTCTTTTTTTTTAAACTGTTTGGCTTGCCTGTAGGTGACACTGTTGCATCGTTTAGCTGCACATTTTCTCATCTCTTGTCTAGGGACCAAAAAAAAAAAAAAAAAAAAAAGCTTCATTAAAATAGTTTGAGGAGATTCCAACAAGTATGATGTCCTAATGATTCCTTAAGTCTTGGGTAGAGGGCAGAGCCTTAGGGAGAGGAGCGGCACGTTGTCCTTCCCAAAGATGGCAGCAGTTTATAACGGGAATTGCTGCTTCAAATTGGGGTCGCCTTGACAGGCAAGATACTGCAAAGATTGTTATCCATGTTTCTAAAGACAAGTGCAATAACCAAGATGATAATACACTTGGAAAAAAAATCTTAATTTGCAGCTAAGTTATGGTACTATCAAGTTAAAATGTTTTTCCTCTGCTGAAGTCATTTAAATGAATGCTGTGTGCCACTAAGTGAAGCCTCACAGAGGCTTTCTCCTTTGCTGTTAAGTGTGCTGGCTCCTGAGCAAATGAAATATTCCACGAGGCTTGAGCAATCATCTCTCTCGGAGCTGCCGTGTGCCTGCTGCCAGATGTTCAGGTGCTGCTGCTGCTGCTTTGACATGTATATTTCTTCCAGGCAAAAAACAATATATACATCAGCCCAGGTGCAAGGTGGCCTTGCCAGCAATCCTGCCTCCTCCTGGCTGTGACACTCATCCGCTCCCCGTCACAATGTGTACATTAGACGGGGATTGTAATTAACCCCTGGAAAGCATAGGTTTCACTCAAGTGATGTGCACAGTAATGATATTGTTAGCTTCCTTGCTTTCCAGTTTCACCATCAATTATGCCATGTGTTTCATCCAGTTGGTGCTACCCTCCCAGTGTTAATTATAACCTACAAGACTGTTACAGTTAATTTTATGGCAAGCATATTGTCTCTTCAAGGCTCCACAGCAGCTCATAAATTATCTTGAAGGTAAAATGTAACTTGGGGAACTAGTTATGAAAATTCCATCCATCTCGCTTAGGAGGTGCAGCTGCTACTGTCAGCTGCCTCACTGCTGCCTTGTGAAGGAATTATGGCGGGTCAGGTTTAAGAGGCTCGGCCCAGGCTGTCACTGCGGAGAAAGGCTGTCCTGGCCCTGTCAGACAAGTACCTTCTGCCAATCCCTTGTGGCTTTCCGGGGGCGCCAGTAAAAGGCAGGCGGTGCAGGTGGAGAGTCCCCAAGCTGTCTCTATTCATTACTTTACAGAAACTTGTTTTAGGTAGGCAGGTACGGAGACCTTTTCACTGTTGTCATAATGTTAGGCATCATCTGCAAAGTGCAAGCTGGATAACTCTATAAATAACTCGCAGTTACGTTGAGCCGTGGTAGCGGAGAGGAGACGATTAGCACTGTAGACACACATGAGAGCTCGCTGCCTTGTAAAATGACTGCTGCTTTAGTGGTGGCTATGGCTTGCTTTTGGAGGAGCACATCTGCTCACTTTTATTTTGAGTACACAATTTGAATAGGTGTCATTGCACTGCTAAGTCATTTGTGTTAGTTTAATATTAAGTAAATTAGCAAGGTTTAATACTAGAATTATTTATGACATCTGTTTGTGTACTATTTCTGCCAGAAGAATTACACTGTGGTAAAACACTCAAGTTTGCTTTGTTTGTTTTTAAATCAGCTACTCGGAACAATGAGCTCACCATTCAGGGCTACTTTTGGTAAACTCACATTATTATTACAATGCCTTATTCTGCTATTTATGGTAATAATTCAAGATTACCATAATGTGTAATGCCACATTCTGCTGATGTCTCTTCCATCTGTATTATGTATTTCATTAACTGTAAATACTGTCAAGCTATGGGAGTTCCTTTAAGAATAAAACTGAAGTACAAATCAGGTTTCCTGAGAGATCTCATTCCTCCCCTATCTTGACTTTAAAAGCCCATTTGTGTGTACAGTGTTGGTTCCTAGTGTCATTAACAGCCGGGAGAGCAGGTGAGGAGCAATATTTGAAGCCAATACTTGGGTAGTTCCATAGGTAGCTAGTGTGCAGAGCCGTTGTAACTGAGTAAATGCTGTGAACTGAAATAAGGAGAAAATGAGCAAACACGGTAATGAAAACCAGCAAGGATAACGTACCAAAATGTATATTGTTCATTTGTTGGACAGTCTTCAGTTTTAATTTTTTTAGGTCATTTGTCATACACTGAGGCAAATTTTTTAAAATAATGACAACTTTGACCTGAGATCACTGGGTCCTTCAGCCCTGTGCTAGGCACTTCCAATTGAACATCTAAGGAAGCTGTTTTTTTAATTAGCCTTGGGTGAGAAGTTTAAATCTATTTTGAGTAGGATTGCTCAAATAGCCAAAATTATATACAGGCTTGTGCAATTCAAATTCTGTGATCAACAAGCAGAAGTTTTATGTGTGTTTGGTACCTAGCCCGACAGAAATCCTCAAGAGGTGATGGTATTAAGAAGGTAAATAATTTTTGATGCATGATACAATAAAGTACCTTGAATCATGCATTTAAATTTCTACGTGTTCAAAGCTAACCGCTTTGACCGTATGTCTAACTTTTAGCATGCATTTAAGTCCCTTTGGTGCTAGTCCTTCAGTTTAACCATGAACACAAAAGCACTTGGTTGAGACATGCAGTTGCTTTGATAAATTAGGACTGTATTTAGAGCTTGGTCTCTTTCTCCTTTTCCCAGCTTCTCCATAATGTGCGTCTACACAAGGAAAACTCTTCAGAATGTGTTAACAAAAAATAAATAAATGAAGCTTGAACACTTTATAATCTTCCTTTATGAAACACAACCTTGTCTTTTCTCACAGGAACTTACGCATCCATTAGCATGCTAACATACTTGCTGATCTTGAAAAGTGCTGACTGAGTTTTTCTGCACACATATATCCAATTTATAGGAAAAATACTAATCTAAAAATCCTTTTTCCTTCAATTTTTACTCTTTAAAAAAAATTATGCTAAAGAAGCTAAAAGCTACACTACATATTCCAAAACATTAAGAAAAGTTGTCACTTTTATGCTTAAATGTACATTTAAATATATTAATTATTATAAGGTGCAGTTATTGTGAATACCAAAAAAGAATTTTGTCAGCTCACTTTTTTTGGTCCAAGTCTGACCTTTATTTAAACATACTATTTTTTTGTGTTGCACAAAAATAACTACAAGATTTATTGGCATTTGTATGACAAAATGAAAGGATTTTCATGTTTTGTAAGAAACTTAATACACTCTCACAGATGGCCCAGCTCAGGTGTGATTTTAATTATGAGATAAAACAAAGCCCAACACAGTAGGAAGTCGTCTTAATAAACGGCCTGAAGCTTTTGTCTTCATGTGTCAAAAAGCCTTTTTATTGAGTGATTAAAATATTTTTTTTTACTAGCTCTTTTAAAAATGCTTAAAAAATACAAGGGCTTCCAAAGTTCATTTGAATTATTTTGGTCAAGTTTAAAAAAAAAAAAAAAGAAAAAGAAAAAAAAGAAAAAAAAGCCTTGTGAATTGCTTTTTTTTCACCCCAATTATTTTAGGCTTCTCCTGGAAAATGGCATTAAAAATGTGTTAATATTGAAACATGCAAGGACATGAATGAGTTGTTTACAAATAAATACCAATAAAACCCTTTTCTAATTGCATGTTGTCTTTGCTTGTTAACATGTTGCTTAGTAATAAAGCTGAGAATTTGTTAAGTCCTGCTTAAACCGCACCATCAGAAACTAATAATAAAGTGTTCTGCCTCTGTTGTCAAAAGAGAAATGGCATGATCCTGTTAAATATGAGTAATACACTAGAATAATGTTGTGCTGCCTGTGATGTCGTGGGGAATTGAGGACATGGTGTTTGGACCTCTGTGTCCTGACACAGGTAGTTCTCTCTGGGTGATGGTGTTTGGAGCAGCAAGTCCACACTGTTAAGGGCTTAATAATCATTTGCAAACTCAGGTACAGTGCACCTATATAGATCTGTACATAGGAGTTTTCTTCCCTCTGTTTTTTTCTTCTATCATGCATGTCTCATGGTAGCAAACCTAATGATGGAAATGGAAAGCTTTATGTCCAGTGTTTTATTTGCTGTAGTTTTGCTAACTTACCTTTCATGGAGTCATCTATCTCTTCTAATATAGAGTATCCTTAGAAAGCTGCGCTTTGGGGGTTTAGTACTTTAATACTGAATTTTGGTATAATAATTAAAAATGTCCTTTTGTGGTAATGTATAACCACTATCAGCACCTGTGCTGCAAGGTGAAAAACTAAAGTAACGAATTGTTCTCAATGACATGCTCTATTATTCTAATCTATGAGATTAGTAATAATTATATCAATTACAGGAGAGTGAAAGACATGAAGGTAATGAACTTTTGCAAGTAAATATAGACTAGGATTTCTTTCTTTTTTCTTTCTTTTTTTTTTTTCTCCTTGAGGTTGACTGCATCTTATCGGAAGAAGTATCCTTGAACATTACGTAGGTGTGCATCATCCTCAATTATGGATTGAGAAATGGAGTGGTTCTTATGTAACATCCCAGCTTTAATTGCTGAGGAATAATAGAGTGAAAGGGAAAAATACTGGTTTTATGAAAAGGGGACTGAACTATATTTGGCATGAGACCTGCTAGTAGTAGTTCATCTTAGTGGTCTGAGTGGTTCCTGCCCAGGACCCCACATGGACTAAGGAGCGGAGATAACACTGAACAATTTCACATCTTTAAGGACAGAGTAGTTACTGAAGCTCAGACTTCTTGTGATGTTAGAAGGAAGTGAATGGTTCTATGCACAGTAGTGATATGGTTTTTTAAAACAAAAAATCTCTTGATATTTCATGTTTTTTTCAGAGCATTAACTTTCTTAGCCTTGTGACTAAATGTCTCAGATTTTATCTACCTTATAGCTGTTTAAGACAGCTTCAGAGCATGCCTCATAAAGTAAGTATATGTGTGTGTGTATATATATATGCACCTGTATAAATCCATGTACACACACAGGTGTGTGTGTGGCTTTTGAAACCTGACTCTGGTTTTGTAGCCTTTTTTTCTTTGATCGTGGAAAACTTTGTATGTTAATCACTTTTAATAATGTCAGGAGATCAACAGCCTGTCTTCTGCACTGATGCTTGGAATCTTGTTTAAACTTGTGAGTACAAACACTTAGTTTTTGATGTGGAGCTGCATTGTACACTAATGTTATTGCTTATATATATTTATTTTGAATGTTGATATTGAATTTGAAAAAGGGAGAAAAACCTTCTCGATTGGTTAAGAAAAAGAATGTTATATCATGTCTCAGAAGTGATATGTGAATAGTGACCTGCAAACAGACTGTATCTCCTTAAGTATTTGTATAATGTTTTAAAACAGAAATTTGAGTTGATGACTACTGTATTCTTTAAAATAGCTATAGAAAATGTTTTAACCAATATGTCACAGTGATAGTAATACTTTAAATGTTGCTGAAATTTTTTTGTTTATTTTAAGAGAAAATATTTCATTTCCCTTTTTAGATTTTTCCTTGTAAATTCAAGTGTTTTCAGCAAAGGCAAGGGGTTATCTTAAGATTTTTTCCATCATGTATCCCAGCATATGCCCTCATGTCATTTCTTGCCTCTGAAAGCATTACGCTCTATTAATACATCTCTTTTCTAGTCAGATTTGACATATATTATGAGAAGGTCTAACAGAACTGGTTATCTAGAGTAAGTGAATAATGGTGTGTTTTCATCTATCCGTCACATGCTGACTGTAGGAACATTAGAAGAAGAGGGGATGGTCTGTTTTCTATAGAATTTATAGTTCAATTTAAGCAAGAGAATGATGCTTCTTTCTTTATACTGTGTATATAGTCCGCAGAGGTTCTCAGATTATGAATTGCCAAATACTCTATTAATATTTTTCTGTGGTTCTGGGGAAATCCTGCTCCATCACTGATGGAGTACGGCCACCCTGGTGGTTGGGTGTCCTGATTGCCTGGCTTGCCCCATGGAACCGTGCGCGCTCCGCGCTCGTTGCACTGGTCGCTGGCACACACCTACCTGCTTGTGGGCTTTCATGCGTGCAGTGGTGTCCTACCAGCCTCAAGCAAGCTGTGTATCACCTGCAGGACACTGCATATCAGTCCTCATAGTATTGAGTGTTATGATAGAGCTAAAGTTATGATTATCATGTTCCTTATGTAGATCTCAGGTATAGCTTTACTACAAATCTTGAGGAAGGAGTTTTCACTCTGGTGTGCATCCTACACGTGACAGATGATGCCTTTCCCCTTGCAAAGCAAGTGAAATAAAAGCTGGCCATACCAGCCACTTCTACTCCCCCAGGAACTGAGTTCCACTATCACCCTGGAATTGGGAAGCGCTGCCTGCTAATGTGCCTGTGTGCCCATAGAGCCAGGCTAGGTCTGTGCTCCTAAACTCAGATTAAAAAAAAAAGAGGAGTATGCAAATAGTATTGCTTCTAAGTGCTTCTGGAGTGGCTTTACTCAGTTATGTCTCCCCATTAAATTGAAGGCATGGTGGCACTGCTTGCTTGTTCCTAATTTCTAATGTACACATCTAAAAATTACTTGAAAAACACAAAGAACTCTAGGATTAAAATTCAGTGGTAGAATAATTAGCTTCAACTGTGTACATTTTAGATTGAGTGCACTTTAAAGTGAATCTTCATTCTGTTGGTAACCTACGCCTGCTTGAGTCATTAACAAAATGTAACTGATCTTGATCTGTTTTTTTTAATCTACAGTATAATCAAAGCAAGAAGCTTTTGGCTCATGAAAGTAAATGTTTTCGATCCTTTGTTGTCAGATCCCACAATTTTCTCTACAGCAGACTTAGATGAAACAGAAAACTGATATACTGAGCCACTGGAATTTCAGTCTTGTAATTTAGAAATATCCACTTTATCCCATATAATTTCTTCACTAAGATTCTTCAGTCTGAATCTGATATAGGTAGGAGCCAAGACAAACAGTAACCACTTATAGTCATTCAGACCAGTTTAGATTTCACTAGAATGTAAAGCCAAAGAGTTTTTGGCTTTGTCTCATCTGTCTTACAAGGATAGAAAGAGCATTTAAATTGTAATACTCCCTGTAACTGTGTGTTTCTGTAACATCTGCAAGCTTTTATTTTCAATGATATTCTAAAGATGTAAAAATACTTGTGCAGCAAACTCCATTAATTTGCCAACTGAAGGGCTTGTCCGAAGGTCTTTTAACGTGCTACATACAGTGCACAGAATAAGCAGCCTCCAGCCCTCCAAGCGCTAGCACCAATACCCGCACCACCGCTGCGCGTGTGAAGGAAAGGGCAGGTGCGTATCCATCCTGTGTCGGACACTGCTGTAGTCGTGGCATGGATCAAGACTTAGATCCTTCAGATGCTTCACTTTTAAAGAAGTGCACAGCCAACTTGCAGTGTTTATAAGAGCAAGTGTTGCAGCAGTTAAGATTTGCAGGAGTGAGTGATAAAATTGCTTCCGTAATTTACACATGTACATGCTTTAGAGTTATTTGCCAAATAGCTAGGAGAGTGAATAGTAAAAGTTCCCGTTGCCTAGCACAAAGACATTGAAAATAAACCTATTTTGCTTCCAGGAATCTTATTCTCTGAACTAGAACTGCTGTAATAGATTCCTTCATTTTGCTGTGTTAATTTATTTCCCTACCATCCTAGCCAACATGTGTGTGCATGCATGTACCTGGTTTCCTTACAAGAATACTGGATTGATACATAACGAATCCTCCTACTAAGCAGAGTTTGCCAGGATATCACTCAGAATTTGTCCTGTCTTGCTCTGTCCTCTTGCTTTAAATAACTCAAGGTATAGAACAATGGTTTAATTATCCCATATCTCTAAATGAGGCTTTTGTATGTAGCTTCGACTATTTATTCCACCTTGTATAGCACTTTGAAATGTCTGTACAAAATTGCTCGATAGTATTATATATTGAGAAGGAGAGAGCCTTCACATTTGCTGAATCCAAAGTGAGCCAAGACTATAGCAAAAACAGTGTAGCACTGTGTTCTTTACTAAGTTAAGAGCTTTAAACATTAGCTGTTGTATGACTACCTTTGTACTTGGTAACAGAAGTGCATAGTCCATAGAAAAATGCCATAGTAAGGCACGTGTAGCGAGACTAAATTTGGAAAATGTTCCACAAAAATCTCTCTTCCAAAAAAGAAAAGTTAAAATAGTTTTGAAAGAATAAAGGTATTATTTTGCTAGCTTAGGGCATTCTAATTACATATAGAAGTAACAAAATGGCTAATAAACTAAGGAATTAATAAGATACCTTTTAGTTGTCCTACACATTTCACTCTGAGGATAGATAACCTTAAGATGACCTTCCCACATCTGGGGTCAAGTCCTAGCAAAAGTTGTCTTACCCTTAGACTTCAGCTGGGCTGGCATTTCTGACAGACGTGTAAACAGATGCAAGCATTGTTGCTAATGACAGGTGATTATAAGTGGCATGGGTGCCAAGGTAATTAAACCATGCCTTGACAGGAACATTTGGTGATACGGTATTTCAGCATTAGAAAAATTGTCGCAACACATTTTTCCCTGCTAGGCTGTAGACCTGAATATCATTCATTTTGGTTCCTTGGCCCCAGTACTCAGAAATCTGGAATTTTGCTCATTGTTTGAGGTTATTCAATGTAGTCAGAGTAGAAATGGCTGCCTGGATATTGCCGGTACAGAGAGTAGAATTTTGGACATTTGGAATGAAGCATATAGTTCAAAGAAGACTTTTAGCGTGTATAAAACTGTATAAAAATTCTTCTTTGAGAGATTGGAGTGATGTTATGACAAGATAATTGTTATTGTGCTAGATTTCCTCATGGCCAAATTATTGTCTTATTCTTTGTTATATATTTCTTATCAGATATCCCAACTGTTCTAATGACTGCAAATCAGTTTGTAAATTTATTTAAGATTATGTGGGTGAATGTATACTTCACAATATAATACAAATTCTTCTCTAAGTAGAAATAACAGTTGTTTCGCAAATTATGCTTTTTGATTAACATCATAACTTTTATAGATAGCAAGCAATATATTCCCAGATCTATCTTTATCAAAACAGTTTGTTATGATGACTTTATATTCCATAATCACTGTGTTTTTTTGTTTTTGTTTTTTTGCTCATTTATTTTTAAATAATCCATTGTTTGCCTGAGAGCTATAGACAAAGCTGACTTGATACAGTTCATTCTATACATTAATCAAAAATCCTTTCTCCTAGTAACAAGTCTTTGAGCTTTTCACTCACTGATTCTTCCAATAGATGGGTTAGCAGAAGAGTAACATGAATTTAAAATATTTGTATAATTCTCAGCCTCTTGATTGAGCCATAGAAGCAGAGGAAAAATTGGCATGGTCGGTGAAGGTGGCTGGAATAAATCAAGCATGGTGGTGGTAAGTGGTGTGCCTGTCACAACACAAGAGATGATCTAGTAAAGTTAGTGGTAATCTCTATGAAAAAAGCATTAGGAGATCTTTTATAAAGATGATGGAGTTGAAAACCGAGAGGATGGTGTTGGCATGCTTGCAGTAGGAGTTCTTGGGCGCAGGGCTGTTTCAGATGTCTTACCAAGCCAGGGTGTTTTCCTTTGGCTTCAGCATGTTGCAGGCTATGCAGATTATGCTCCCTTTTTGTGCCTGGCAGTGTGTAAGTAGAGAAGCTGTAGAAGAAACGAGAGCATTTGGATTGTTATGGCTAAGGATATCTCAGTAAAGCTTGTTAAAAATAAAAATCAGTATTGTTTGTATATATTATTAAGTGTGCATACACATAGTACTGTATATAACTTCCTGTAAGGGTTTTAGATTATTTTTTGTGTGAGTACCCTTGGTGACGCCAGTTTATTTTTTTTTCTGGTGCTTGCTAGTCCCTGTAGCAGAGGAATGATGGATTTTTTTCTCCTTTGCTCTAGCTCAGCATTACCGTGGCTGCAACTGCCGTGTCAGCGGTGTGAAGGAAGCTCCCGTTGTCCCGTGCTGCTGGGGCCTGGCCAGCCTTGCTGGCCTCGCGTGCTGGTGCTGCCGGGGTAAGGGGTAACGTGTCACGGAGCACCTCTCTGTAATGACAGACACTGAATATGAGTGACGGGAACTCTGACCGAGCGCAGTGGGTTCAATTACCAGAGCTGAAGGGTTACCTGAGATAAAACCAAATGGTTCAATTGTGCTTGCTTTTGACCCCTTGACTCCCAGCTACCCAGCAGCAAAGACAAATGGCTGATTAACCATCCCCTAACCCTCCTTTTCTGTGATAAACTTGTTTGGATTTCCCTGTCTGAATAAAACTCTAAGTGTGGCGTGTTTCTCAAAGGAAATATGATAGGAAACCAATGGCCACTGGTGCTGGTCGCTCTCTTCTCCTCACGACACAAAGCAGAGAGCTGCCGCTCTATCTGGGAATGCATCTAGGACATAGTGTGCAGAAATCCATACAAGATAAATGATTGCTCTCTTAACCTCACCTTTCTTCTGCTGCAGCTCTTATGTTGCTCCTGTTCACCTGTAGCCAACCTGACGCCAGAATAAATGAGAGAACCTACCATTAAAAGTATCATCTTAGGTTTTTGTGCGTGTATATGGAGGGTTTTGGGGAGGATCACTTTTTTTTTTGCTAGTCAGTACTCAGTGCAGTCTTACACTTGTTCTAGTCCAGTGCCTGCAGCTCCCAGATAGAGTTATAGCAAGCTCCCTAATTAAACTGTCGCTGTCTGCCCTCACTTGACTGCCTTTACAAAGCCATTTAACTAACCGACATTCCTGACTATTAAAGCTGGGAGCAGCATGTCTCCAGGATTGCAGATAAAATGAATGAAATTTGTTAATCTCCACTGACACTTGATCCTAGATGTTGAACTAATGCTGTTGCACCTGAACTCTTTTCTTTTTTGTAATTACTTCTCATGTTATTATTTCATATAATAAATTGGAGGAAGATTTCAACAGGTATTAAATTATTCAAGTTGATTTATGGATGCTGAATGAATATGGCATTCCTCTTGTGCATTCATCAAAAGCGCATTTCAGTGGATGTTCAGAGCCGGATTCAAAGATTGTGCTTAACAGATTACTATAGGAGGGTAATGTATTTCCTACATCTAAAAGGAATGCCATTTTTAAATCGAAAACCTTCCAGTAATAATGTAGATATATTTTGTCTTTATGGTTTTATGTACTGTTGATTTAAACAAATATTTTGAATGCAAATTTAATACCCTTTCAAACAATACATCAAAAGAATTGTATCTCATTGGTGAAATCGTATCTCAGAGTAAAATAGGGTTGAAATAAGAGTAGAATTCAGTTCTGTTTGAAGGGGCAAATGGTAAGGAAGACTAGTAATTTATTTTCAATTTTCTCTATTTGTTCTGCGATCTTGCTCTGTGATTCATAGATTCGTAGAGTTTAAGGCCAGAAGGGAGCCATTAGATAATCTAGCTTGACCTCCTGTATATCATAAAGCATTACATTTCACTTGGTTTTCCCTATATCAAGTCTAATGATTTGTCTTCAGCTTCAGAGCATGTTTTCATGGAGATGGTAGAAGTAATGATAAAGAAAGTATTCCAGAAGTAGAATTTCAGAGGCTACTTCAAGTGACTACCCTTTATGTAGTGTACTATGTATATATTGTACCATGGAGGCAAAGCTGAGTCCATGTCAGGAGCCTTCTCCTGACAGTTGTAAAGTCTGGGATGTAAGAAGTTTTGCAGGTGACTTGAAGATAGAATTGTAGTGGAATCTCTTCATCTGTCTTAACTAAAACTGAACTTTTCTCCTGACATTAGTGATTGCTATGGTTGTGCTGTTGGATGTTTACCTTCATTTCTTTAATATTATTCCTGTGTTGTAGTAATATTCTTACCATGTCTTACCTTTTTCTGCTTCCCCTTTTACATTCTGACTATTTCTTCTCTTCTTGCCCTCGTCTTTAGACACTTACCTGTAGTCTGCAAGAATAAATCCTTTGCAAATTCTGTGATATCCAATACGTTTGGGAAAATCCCTATCCCATGTATAGTGGGCTCCAGTCCTATCCTCTAAAAACACATTCCCCAGCTGCTGTGATGCGACATCGCAGCAACTTCACTGCTGCACACCAGCAACTTTTATCTCACTTTTAGAATTCTCTCTATATATCTTGAAAGTCCAAAAGTCACTGTTATTTCTTAAATCATGTTTAAAAAACAATCATGCCCCAAGATCTGCAGAAGGAAGTACTGCTTAATGGAAGTGTGAGGAACACAAGGGAGTTGCTACATTACTGTAAAAGGTACTGTGCACAGTCCCTTGTGTGACTGCCTAGGTCTTTGTGTGTGCCTCTCAAGAGGGAGGTAGAACTGTGGAATGAAAATATTTTCATGGACATTTATTGCCCTGGAAATCTGATTTTTTGGCAGATTCTGCAAAGCAAGTCAACAACCTGCAGAGTCAAAGGCCTCTTGGGCTTCTTTCATTCCCCATATTCCTACAGAAAGGCTGCCACAGAAGTCCTGTGGATTTTCAGGTTTGAAAACATAATTCACGGAAGCATCAAAAAAAAAAAAGGTACTTTCTTGTTCAATCAATAAAAATAATAATCAAAAAAAAAACCTCTGTGAAGATGGAGGCAAGACAGTAGGGAAGTGAAAAGACAAGTGAAAGAAAGTAAAAGAAAATAAGGAAAGGCAGAAGTAAAAAAAAAAAAAAAAAGATAAGAAACAAAAAACTGTAGGGAAGTGAAAAAAATCACTGAGGAATTTTTATGCTTCTATATTGTGAGAGAGACAAAATTAAGAGTTCTCAAAGTAAAACAAAATCATAGGGAACTCCAGTGTTTAGAACTGGAAAGAAAATGTTTTCATTTCTTTTAAAGTTTAGTCAGGCCTTTCGAGATGGATAATTTTACTTAGATGACTTTTATATTTATATATATATATATATATATATATATATATATAAAATAATAATGCACTAGAACCTTGACAAAGTGATATCACTTTGGTGATATAGTTAGTATCTGTAGAGTGGATACTGTTACAGCAGTATAAAAGTGCCCATAGTCATAGTGCTTATTCATCATAAGAGCAACCTGACTAATGTAAAAAACCTTGTAGTGATGAGCATTTTTCTGTGAAGGGCAATGTATAACCTTATTTATACACTACTATGTTTACATCAGTCAATCTTTCTAGTGTAGACACAACCTGGAAGGGTACCTGATCCTGTTGCTTAACTAAATCAGGCTTCTTTTTCTCCCTTCAGTACTTCATTTTTGGCTGAAAAAGGAATTTTAGGTAGGTCTGTCTGCAGAGGGTGCCACTTTTGACATGCAGCCCTGTAGGAGATGTTTCCTTGTCAAGTCAACCATTAGCAATATATGGCCAAAATTCAAGGAAGAGGAGTTCTTTTGCCTGTGAATTTATGCTGATAGTAACATTATAGAGTACAATGTCACTCCAATGCCATACAATGCAACTTCAGATATTACCTTAAATTATTCATGTAATTCCACTCAAGAAATATTGAACCCAGAATATGAGCAAAGGAAACTATCTAAATTTAGAAATATACTGAAGTAAATAAGCAAATACTTGCATGTAAACGTTTGCCTTCCAGTACTATCTTCAGGACGCCAATTCTGTGCTGTGATTGCAGATGTAAGCAGGAGACTTCAGTAGTTTTGTTAAGTTCCAAAATGTATCTGCTGATCCAGAAGAAGTAGTGGGATTGTGCTATCTGTTGAGGTATTGATGGGAAGTCTTTTGTTCTAAAGTGTATTCCTTGATGGACTTGTACTAGAAGATCACTTTAATTCTTGGCTTAAATGCTATCTACTCTGACTTTACTTTTTATTTTTTAAATCATGTGCTAGAAAGGCAAAAATGTATAACAAAAAATGTTTAACTGAACTGTGTGCAAGTTGTTCTGAGTTTTATGCTGTTATAAGCTTATGTCAATAAGGTTAACTGTTCTGGAACTATTTCCAAGAGATAAATTTAACCATACTCATAAAGCATTTAGCACTGAGCATCCACGCATAGTTTCGTTCCCAATGAAGTCAGTGGCATAAATCCTTTAATTCTTTCGGAAGCAGGTTCATCATATACATGGTTAAAGATGGAGAAGACCAAGTAGGAGGAGTATTACTAAATCAGTGGGGTAGGTACCTCTTTTAATAAGTGCCACTTATTTTTATACACATATCCTTTTATAATAGTTCATCAAATGTGCCTTTGAGAAGGACACAAGTTTAGAAGTGAAATAATAATTTAGTAGAATAAGCTTGTTTTATTGATTAAATAGTGACCTTTATACTTGGAGTAACCTAAAATATATATTCTTTTATATTGAAAACTATTCTGAAAATATGTCAAAAAATTCTTGAATGTCAGTATCTACCTAGTATTTCTAAAAATTCGTGACATATTTGCTTAAAGCAAAACTTATGAGAGGAATGATCTGAAGTCCTTCATTCAGAAGAATATGTAGAATTCTGGTGTTAATATTTATTTGAAATAATAGAAAACAATCTCCACGTTTCCTCAGCATTTTTAATGAGTGGTGTTTTGTTTCACAGAGCCTATAAAAGTCATTTTCTCTCAGTAAATACAATGTTATTCTTTATTAGCACTTCCCTAAAATTGAATTAAGAAAATATAATGTTTACCATACTTGAAATATTTTAAGTATAACCATCTGCTTCAGATACGACTAGCAAACATTCTCCATCCGAGACCTTTCTCTTGGTTGGTGTGCAAGCTAAAGCAGATCTTAGCCTAACTTTAGTGCTGCAGGTACCCAGAAACACGTGTAATGCTGCTAATTCTCATCTTAAACTTCTGTTGCTTTAAATCTGTGCTGCTTGCGTTTCGTCGGGGTAAATAAAGCTCCTCCTGCAAGGCAGCCAGGAAAACATATGATACCATTTGCGATTGCAGAATGCGGCATGCTGTTCTTCTGTAATTATAATGGCCTGAGCAGCGAGGGGCTGCGTAGCCTTCCCTCGCAGTCATTAATCTGCGGAGCCCGAGTTCCAGCGGCCCATCTTGGAGAACAGCGGTCCTTGGCGAGAGGCGCCGGGGCCGCGGGGCGCTCGGGAGCGGGGCCGGCCCTGCTTGTTACGGGCTGCTGCTCCCGTCCCCGGGGACGCTGCTGAGCACGGTCTTCCTCGCCTCGATGGCTGCTCATCCTCTCCCTCCTTCTCCAGCGTGTCCCTTTATTTCTCCTTGCCGCGGAAGTTTCTTTCCGTGCAAGTGGGAGTCTCTTTAGCAGACCATATTGCAAGTGAAGGTGCATCGTTTGTTGCCTGATTTTGGCAAGGCTGGGCAGTCAGCTGGGATGTAATTAAGGCTCTGCGAACAGGCTGTCTTCTCCACAGGAAGGGCATGTTAGATGTTGCTGGGATTTGGGGCTGTCAGTTTGGCCGGGCCTGGAAAGCGAGAGCTGGGGACAGTGATCTTTTCTTTCATTTATAATCCCTTTATGTACAGTGTATGCACTTGGCAAAGTTTACATATAACCTAGTGGCTGGAGCTTACAAGCCAATGCGGCTAAATTAGCATATGTTACATGTATATTTTAGTAATATTTTAAAGCAAGTGCAAATTTCCAAAGTGAATTATGCATGTATGACAGAAATAGGGTTGTGTTGCATTGGGTGTCAAATCCCACAACTTTTTGTCAAGACCGTGGATTTTACATTAAAAAGGCAGAGAGACTAAACGAGGTAAAACAGTTTTAATTTTTAACAGTTTGGTCCAGCCCAAGGAACCACTCTCTGACAGTTATAACTGACATTTGAATAATTGGATTAATTCAGAGAGGAGCAAATTCAGTATTTGATGGCTCTGCTAGTTCTATATGTTTTTTTTAACTTAGGAACGGAGCAGAATGGTTTAATTATTTAGAGGGACTTTGTGCAATATAACATACTCTTGTTCTAAATCTTTGGTCTGCATTGAAGGAGGAAAAATATTTGCGTAATTTCTCTATGTATAGAGGTGTAAAAAGATATGAAACATATTGTTTTGTGCGTAACGTAAGGAACGTAAAGAGAACCAGAAGACTTAGGAATTAATGTTTGTGGCCCAAAGCACCAGAAATGGAGATAAGAATGATTCAGTCAACTATACTCCAGTAGAAGTGTAAACCTGTAGACTCTCAGTAATAATCACATTACGCTGCAATCGCAGAGCAGTCAATTAACACTATTGCCTGCAGCATCTCTTTTTTTCTTAAACGAGTATATCAAACTTTTTTTATTCGGACTTTTGATCTTTTGTGAGAACTGTTTTAAGAGGTAAATGGTTTGCTGAGCTGAAAGCCAAGGGTAGGGAGCGAACTGTTGTCAGAGACAGTTTAGAATAGCGCTTCATTTCTGGCTGCTTTACCCAGCAGGACATTCATAGTGTTAACACCCAAGCAAGAAGTGTTGATTCAATGCTTATGATATTAACACTCTGTAAGAGAAGCATGAAACATGCCTGGGAAATGCCACCTGCATATATGGCTGCATGTATCGTTTAAGGGAAGGAGAAATGCTTTTAAATGTGTTATGAAATTTACTTTGGTTTTATTAGTTTACTGAAATATTTTTGTGGCAAAGGAAGCAAATTACTTCTCTCCTAAACGTAGCAGCCTGCCATATTGCACTTACGTATTACATGATGAGAAACTCTGGTAGCATAATCCTGTTTCCAAAAAGAAAGTCATGCTGCTTGTTTCTGCCAATATAGGTGGCAAGGAAACATATTCTGTAAGTTAATTTTGTACATTTTAGTTCTGAAGAGCTTCTGCACATTCCTGACGTGCTTTATCATTTGCTTTGCAAACAGGGCAGTCAAGCTTTCCTGTGTGCAGACTAGCATCCCTGGGGGAATTCTCAAAGCCTTTTAAAATTATGGGGTGGTTTTTGTTTGTTTTGTTTTCTATTTTTCTGGGGCAGTCTAAGTAAGTCCCAGGAGTGAAGTTGCCATCTGTCCTCTATATTAAAAGAATCTCCTATATTATATACCTGATGTTCTTGTCCCAGAGATAAATGTTGATAATTAAAAGGACAGCATTTGTCCTTTATTCTGAATAAAAATTATTTCCAAGCTTATGAACATTTTTTAGGTTCTTTAAACCAAAAAATTCCCTAGTCTGTGTCTTATGTTGGTTGTTTTCTTCTAATTTCTTATACCAGTGTTTTAGCATGAATTGGCAAATATATTGGTTACTCTAAACACATCCATGTATGATTTAAGTCGGGCTGAACATGTACCTTACAGCAGCAGATAAATTCTTGTTATCAGTAAATGGTGTGAGGGAAGGCAGTGGGGCAAGAATGGGAGATTGGCTTGAGCTGGACATCTATTTTGGGATTGTTTCTGTCACAAAAATTGCAAGTTAGAAGACACCAGCTCCCCCCTGCAGGGAAGCCATCCATTTCATTGTGCAAACTTTATTTTCTAATGAATATCTGCCCAGGAACAATACTGCATCCTTGCACTTGAACTGAACCTCATTAGTGTCCAGAGTGGCTGCCAATGGTCCCTCTGTTCAGTGAATATGTATGCATATATGTTCTGCATACAAACTGCTTATGTTCTCAGCAGCATAATTAGGCAATTCAAGGATAATAACTTACAAGTGCTCTCCTTGCATGTGGTTGTAATACAGTAATGTTAAGATGAATTTTTCTGTGAAAAGGGGGGGGAAAAAAGAGTAAAGTGCAGCGGTCCAAGGCACTGTCCTCCTTGCCCCAACAGTAAATGGGGACACGCCAGGTCTGACCAAAGATCTGTCTACCTTAGTATAATACGAAGCTGGGCAACAGCAGCTACCAAAAGAAGAAATTAAGAATATGTATATAGTGCTTTTTTTCTCATTGGATAATGATAACAGCTTATGTTAAGGGCAGTGTGTCGGTGATTCTCAAGAGATACATTTTTTTTTCTCAGTAAAATATTTTCTCAGTGTTCTGTGGGGCTTGCACTACCTAGTAAGTTGGTGTAAGAAGGTGTCTGCTCTGGATTGTTTCTCATGTTAGGAAGCAGTGAAAAGTCAGTCTTTCAATCGCTAATGATTTTACAGATTTCCATTACTTTTCCATGAACAATCCTACTCTGTTTAATCATCTTTCTGGAAGAGACCTTTCCATATATTTGTTCATACTGATTTCTCTTCTTTATGCCTTTCTTAATATGGTGAATCTATTTTGATGTCCAAAAAAAAAAAAAAACAACACTTTTTCTTATTCTGGCCTCTGAGAATACTGAAATACCACCGTGTGCACAAAAAAAAAAAAAAAACCCAAAAAACAATGCTTTTCTTCTTATTCTGGCCTCTGAAAATACCGAAATACCACCATGTGCACGTAAATGATATTTTGCTTCTCATTTGTGATTTGGGGCATTACAAATGAAGGCTGTTCTGACACATGTCAATAAATAGAAAAGCCTTAAAATTACTCTGCACAACTGATATGATTTTAAACCTAAGTTGTCATCCCAGAGACTTGGTGTTTCTGAGCTGGTCGCAGCCTTCCTTGCTCTTGGGGCTCTCCTTCAAGGCAGGTATCTGCAGTTATCCCTGTGTGTGCCCTCTGGTGGTACCTCAAGTCCAGGGATCCGGGCTGCTCAGTGGTATCCCATGGATAGCTGTATGCTCTCCATATGGATACGCTCTCCATACATGTATGCTCTCCATATGGATCCCATGGATAGCTGTACGCTCTCCATAAGAGCCTTGAAGAAACATGGTAGGAAAAAGGGGGAAGCGTGTGTATGCTGAGTTGCTTTAGGGGTGTTTGTCTCTCTCCACCAAGTATCTTTCAGTTCAATACATGGTGAATAAAGTAATTTTAGGAGCTCTTTTAG
>NW_010584111.1:0-153113 GCF_000705375.1 Tinamus guttatus | reverse complement strand
TTGTTACCTTAACATATCCTTTCATTAGTATTGATTAAGCCATAAAGGGTTTCATTGCTGTTAATAGGGGGCACACTTCAAATTTTAGATCATTAACATTTAAATAGATTTTAATTGTTAAATATAACAAATTTATGCAGGTAAAGGTTCAATTGCTTCAATTAATTTACATTTATATGTTCAGAGATCTTTGGCTAAAGCTATTCTCATAAAACTTTAAGGGTCCCACAAGGAGTTCCCCATACTTTTATTTTTTTCTGTTTTATCTCTGCTACTCTCTACATATTATATCTTTGAAACTGCTAGAATTTTATCCAAATGGCACTTAATAAAATAACATTCTTTTGGCCTTTCGGGCAGAGGTTTGTTTCAAGAGAGTTGTATATAAAGAACCAACTGAAATTTAAAAGTGTGTGAATGAACTCTAAATTTTCTTTACGAGCTTGCTAATTAATCATCCTCTCCAATATGCAAATATAGGAGAAATAAACCCTAACCTATTGGTTCCATGTTGGTAGAACATTTAATCTGGGCAAAGGAGCAATTCTTGGGAGTATTATTCCATCCCCACTTGTTCCAGAAGCGCAAGTGAGAACAGACAGTCTGATATGTTATGTCCTTTTATAGGGGAAAATTTGGAAATAATTTATTTTTATATATATCTTGATGGATCTGGCTTTTCTCTGGCAGTATAGTATCTTAGATATTGCCAATTCATGTGTGCGTAGATATAAATTATATCTCAAGTTCATGAAGGAGGGA
Source organism: Tinamus guttatus (assembly GCF_000705375.1). The sequence continues at coordinate 152,351 of NW_010584111.1, read as the reverse complement.
GACAAATTTCTTAATTTCCTTAAAATATCCTGATCAGTACCGAATTGCATATGTAATGCAATTGGCAAACAAATTGCTGGAGAAAATCTGTATAGATGTAACATTTTTGTATGTTAGCATATGTTCATGACATGCTGTGAGCCAATCTTTGGAGTTTTGTAACCCTACATGCAAAAACAGAGACTAAAGGGACTATAGAGGATGGGTGATTTGGTTGAAGTTTTTAAGTTGATGAGAAATGTGGAAAGAGATGTCAGGAATTTAATGCAAATTTTATAGGAGTGTCAAATTCATGGCCTGCAGGGGTTTAATATGTTGGAAAGTAAAACGTTTTAATCGCCATACGAAGGATCAGGTCCTTCATGAGAAGCAATGAGCAGGCCAAGAACAGCTCAAGGGAGGAGAAGGAACTGCCCGAGGGCAGGTGGAAAGGAAGAGCAGAAGAGTCTTAAAAGCTCAGGCACAAACAGATTTCAGGAATTGCACTCACAGAAAGATTAAAGGCATTTGAGGTGTAAAGGAGAATAGAAGTGGGAGAGAATCTAAAAATTTTCAAAGAAAGTTTTAAAACATTTTGTGAAAGTCATTTCTGTGCATTAAGGTTGGGCCAAGCCACACTGAGGGGATCTGAAAGGAATTTGAGAGGAATTTGAAACAACAGGAGTTAACAGATATTGAATGGCTGCAGGAATGAGAAAAGCTGAAATAATGGTTAAAGAAGAACTTGAGAAGTTGTGTGTGGGGTAGTTCTCATGACAATAAGCACCAATATTTTGGGAGGGCTTTGCCAGTGAGGAGTGCAAAGTTAGCTAAAAGATAAGAAAAGGAAAGATGGAAGAGGCAGCGTGAGGTTAGTCGCACAAAATATGATCAAAATGATATTACTAGGATATACTGATCAGTATGGAACAAAAGTGTGTATGTTTCTTGAGGGTGACTTGGCTTGTTCTGGTGTTGCAAACTTGTGTCAGGAGTTGGAGTCTTTTTCTTGATAGTGATTTACCCTGGCAGCCAGTATTCATCTTAATTGTGAAAGAAAACATGGAAAAAAATGGCAGCTGCACCATGATGGCACTTACCATTTCCTGGGTATCAGACTGTTGTGCAGTGCTGTGGACTTCAGTGTCAGCAGCATTTAGAAGTGAAATTAATGTTTGTAAGAAGAGAAAAGCTCACTTAAAACTTTGTTGAATTGGTACTTGAAAAAAAAAAAAAGAAAAAAACCCCCACTAATTTCTTTACCAGGTCAGTTCCTTGATTTTTGTTACAGTAGTCTGTGTGGGGGGAGGGAGAGAAGCCCACACACAAAAAAACAGATAAACAAAACTACAGCACCATATATTAATATGTATAGAGGAAATTGAGCTAGGCTTGAAAGTGATGCAAATTATCTCCAAACATAAAAACCACAAGAATTCAAAACAAAGGATATTTCCCCCATAGAGTATAAAAAAATCATTATCCAGTGTTTGAGTGAAGCATTTGCATTTCCAAGTTTATGCTTCTACATCTGTCCATCAGCAGGCACACACGTGATTTTATGCCTTTGATTTGGAGTTTAAGACACAGCACAGCAGTCTGATTTCCAAGAGGGAAAGCCTTTCACAATACAGCATTGTGTTAGTTTTGGATTTTTGTTAATGAGAAAATAATATTTACTGGTGAGGGACTGAGATCTATACATAAAACATCTATGAAGGAAATAAATATTTGAAAATGCAGGCACTAAAGTTGTATTGGCATTTCAAAATAGGGTCAGAGGCTCGTTCCCCAGTTAGAAATGTCAGTGTTGTAACACGTACTACTGCACACACTGAACCTTTCATGATAAAGCGACTCCTGTGTTGCTTTTTCTATTTGAAAGAAAAAAAAAAACACACTGTTAGCTTTTGTTTTAAAAGATCACAAGATTTCTATGAATGGTAATAGAGGGCTTCAGGATTAAGAGAAAATGGAAGTTTTCAGGAGGATGATTTATTCTATCTGGACTGCACAGAGGAGAGCAGCAGAATAACTTGATTGGCAAGTTAATTTGTGTATCTTTTAATGAATTTTCTGTAAAAATGAATAGAGATGAAGCACTGTTAGATAGATAAATATATCTTGAGTTAATCCATGTCTAATATGGACAAACGGTAAGAACACAGTTCAATCTCTATGTATCTGGCCTTAGTGCGTGGAGGGAAGAGGACTGTTTGGAAGCCAGGGGTTCCTGCAGGCTCAGCAGCCTTTTGTTTTAGACAGTGTAATATGAAGGCTACAGAAACTAATACTTCAAAACCTTTCTGCACCTGATATTGGTGATGTTGTGTGATCTGTCTTTTTAGTAGTCCTTTTTCCTTCTGGCGTACAATGGCAACACGGAGTACTTAGATCTATTTTCTGGCTTTGCATATTCCCCAATATTAGTTTGTGTTTTAACAGCAGAGTATGACTATTGGTTTCAAAGCCATTGATTTTTTCATACAGAATTAAGAATCAAAGTGTATATTATGCACTAAGGAATTCTCTGTATATTTAAAATCTCTGGTAGTGATGTCTGGATTCATAAAGGGCAAGAAAAGAGTAGATTATAACAAAAGACAAAACTGAGTACTTGTAAATAAGTGCTGAGCAATCTCAACTTCAGTTGACTTTGTGGAACTTGGAAGTTTTTTAGAAATTCTTTTCAAGTTATTAATGATGCTAGAGCACATATGTATAAGCATATGTAAATCAAACTTCATGAGATGTGAAAATTGATACTTTCAAGTTCCTTCTAAAATGTTTTAGGAGGATTTATTATGGTCTATGAAATCAGGAAAAATGCAAAATCATAAAATCAGATATTTTATAGCTGGTTATTTAAGAGAACACTGAAGAAAATCAAGACCTCAAGAAAAGCCAAATACTATGAATTTGAACATTTTAATAATCCTTGGTGCTAAAGAGATACTGCCTTTATCTTATTTGGCTTCACTTTATTGTGCACGAGGCAAACGTGTGTGTGTCAGTCTTTGCTTTTTGCCAGCGACGCAGGAAGTTCACATCTATCTTGTTCCCATGTGTTTCTAAAGAGGGTAAAGTTTAATCCATGTCAGTCATTTATGAATACCCTCCAGACACTGAAGGCATCAGTTTAACTTGAATGTTTGCATGCACATTATTCTCAACAATTAGTAGATAATATCCTTGGCTGTTTAGTATAAAAATAATTTGTAAGAAAATATTGACATGCTTTTGCATGTTGCTCCAAAGCTGTTCTCACCAGCTTGATGAACCTGCACAAGTCACTCACAGCTTCCCACGTGAGCAGAAATGTAGGAACGTACCAAGAACGCTCCTGCGGCCTGTGGATGTGTCCACGGAGCAACACGGTGGCTGCTTCATGGCAGTAGGTCTAAATTGCAGCATCTTCTGTCTACCTATGCAAGCCTGCACAAACGGCTTGAAAAGTAAGTGTGTGGAGGGCAAAGTTGGTAAAACACACAAAGTGAACAAGCATAGGACAGCGTCTGGGCAATTAGAAGACAGGATTCATTGCAGATAGAAATGTGGGATTGTGTTTCCCCTGAAGTGGTAACAGAATAGAAGTTATGGCCACTTGTGCAGAGGCATATTTGTGTGAACTGTTACCACTGCATTAAGTTTCAGATGTGTAATGGTGCCCAGGCATGGTTTTTAACATGTCTGTTAAAAACAAGTTTCAGATGTGTAATGGTGCCCAGGCTTTGCATGTCTGTTAAAAACGTTTTAATGAAATATAGATTTATTTTCTTTTTAAGATACACAAAGTCTTTGCATTGTACTCACTATATTTTGATTAGTCCACCAAGTTTACCTCCAATAAACCTGCTCTTGAGTAGGGAGAGAGAAAAACAAATATGGTGCATCTTCTTTAGTTTGCAATTCTCTGCTAAAAATAAAGTGTGTCTAGTTGCACTCTTAGGGCCTGATTCCAGAGTCCAGCCAGGTCTGCCTGCAACTCTAATCAAGCTGATTGTATTGCACTGCTATTCTAATTTCTACTTTGGGATTTTGCTACATAATCTCTAGTAGAGTATATCTAATCTTTATGAGACACGAAGTCTTTGTATAAACTCTCTGGATTTCCCTCCATGTGTCTCTGCTAAAATGAGATGTGTCTTCTGGCTGAGTTGTAGAGACATTAAATTACTGAGTAAATCAATACAGCGTTGTTATGTCACTGTATCTTTTTCAAAGACCAGCTCAAATTTTGTATGCTGTAGCTTTGATCCCTTTCATTTAATTCTAAGTACACTTGTTATTATAGTAACTGTTGTTTGTATGTTATTTTAGCTTTTTACTTAAGTAGCTATTTAGCAATTTAAATGAAAATGTAATTAGGTTACATCTGTTTTACATGCATGTAATACCACGCAGATGTAAACTTATATTAAAGCCATATTTTCTTTTTGGCAAAAAGCATAAGAAAAAACTTGCAGCGATCATGCAATACATCTTTTTTTTTTTAATAGTGTACACAAGATGTATTCCAGTGTTTATGTTGTGATGGTAACAGCCTTTTCTATTTTTATGAGAGACAACATGGGAAGCTGATACGGCCTTTTATTTTACTTGTACAAGGACAAGTACACTATTCCACTGGTGTAAATCTGGAGGAACGCCATTGAAATTAGTTAAAATTCCATACCAAACTCATCAGTTTCAGTAACTTGGCCATTTTGGAGCCAAATGCACCTCTAAAATATTCGTTTGAAATGAAGAGTCAATGTGGATTTACACTGTTATAAATGACAGTAGTGTCCATCTTTCAAAAGCTTTATTATAAAAATGAACTCTCTGCAGGACAGATCTTAAGACCAAATACCCTCAACAATCACTAAGTTGTTTTATGCTCTCTAACAGGGAGAGAAGAGGTAAGGATGCACTTCCAGTTTTTCCTTGGGACTTTATATAGGCCTTAGGATGGTACTTAATTATATACTACTGTGATGGTAATGCAGAATTTTTCCCTTCTTTTTTGGCTGTAGACTGTGCAGGGCTCCTTCTTGCTCTTGTGATGTCTAACACAATGGGATCAAAATCATGAGTAATGTCTGTTGATACTGGTGTGAGAAAAGAAATAAGATAAATATATGAATAAATTAGGGTACCTGGGAGTTCTTCTATCTTGTAGGACTTGGTAATTTCCTTGGCGTTAGCAATATGTCTATCAGTAGGCTAATGCATTGGTAAGTTTATTCTGTAGTGTAGCACACACTTTTTGCTGGTAAAAAAAAAAAAAAAAAAGCCTTGAAACCTGCGTTAATAAAGTGAGGCACATTTTTCTCATTTAAGCTTACCTGTGTAAGCCTTAATTCAAAGTAAACAGTGTATTCTACCTAGAACAAAAGTATATTTTAATAATGTTTTATTGTTTCAACCCTTGCTTTTGTTCTACACTTCTGCCTTTTCAGAAAATAATTTTAAAGGGAGTTTAACTGATTCATATTTTGCTGCTTTACTTTTGTTGTGAACAAATTTCAGCAGCTGTGAGAATAAAGAAATGAGACTACATGGAGACATTTTTAAATAAATAAACACTAGGAATTATCCATGAAAAATCCACAGTCCTGGTCTTAGTTAAAATCATCATTAATAGTTTTGTAAATATTGATGGTTTTTTGTATATTTGTAAGCATCCAGGTTTTTTTGGTTTTGTTTGTCTCAATTTTAAAGCACTGCTTCATAGATTTTTCTCCTATAAGTTGCAGCATTTCATAGAATTTATCTTTGCTTTTGTGTTAAATGAGATGGCCCAGGTAAGTTAGCTGCATAAGGCTCTCAATTTCCTTCTTTTCCCGATGGCTGCAGAAACCTTTACTTCCATCACATGGAATTAATCAGTTGGTTGTCTCCTATGCGTGATTGTGTGTGATGTGTTTCTTCCACATTGTTAATAGCAACATCCTAAATACAAGGATTTTTAAAAATACTGTCAGGCAAATACTGAAAGCTGGGGTGCTGAACATATATGTTTGTGTATATATTATACACATATACACACACACACATATCTATATATATACACACTTATGCACTTTAGTTTTATATACTTTTGTCTTTTTTTTTCTTTCCTTTCTACATGGAAATACTATGGAAACAAGAGAGGAACCCACCTATTGTGAGTGATATGTGACTTCCTCCCGTTTGGGAGATCAGTGCGATTCTCGTGTCCTATAGCCTGGGTTGTGGAGGGCTTGCTCTCAAGTCAGTATAGTGGTATGTATAGATAAATACAGATATATAAATAGAGGGATGTGTGTATATATTTAACATCTCTTGAGTTTTAACAATTTTAGCATGCCCTAATGCCCCATACACTGTACTTTAAGTAGAACTATCTCAGTTTCCAGATTGCTCCTGCCACAGTATACGGCAGCTTTCTGCAGCTTTCTTGGTATGTGCAGGCTGTGTGGGCAAGCGTTGCAGAGAATGATCCAGTATTAACTTACACTGCAAGTGGCTGCATGATTTATGGTGACTTTAGGTGGGTGCATACTATGTACAATGGATCCTTTCTATTTCTGTCTCCTGGCCAGCCGTATCTCCGTTTAGTGCATGTAAAAATACAGCTGCCTGTGGTTGGCAAGGAAAGGCATCTCGGGGATGTGGTGGGAAGGGCTCTAGGTAAGTACGTTGTCCTGGCTCCACAGCTGTTCCACACCGCTGCCCAGTGGGTCTTCCTCTTGGCACTGCGATGGGTCGCGCTGCTCGTCCCTCACCTGGCCTGTGTTGTCGCTCTGGAGTAGTGCTCGTGGTAAATAAAATCACTGTAGTTGAGCGATGATTCAACACTGGCTCTGATTACTGTCATCTCTAATTGGTCAAGACAGCTCTCTGATTGCTAATATTTTTTTTAATACTTTAAAAGTTGTCTTACACATCAAAGATATGGAACATATTTCAAATTCAAAAGATCATGTGTGAGGGGGAGAACCTGGCTACGTGATTAATAACAATTATGAAAGCTCTTGCATAGCATGTAACAGCTTTCCATTTCTGTTATGACAGCTCTCTCTGCTGAAGAGGTAAATGAGTGTCTGTTATGACTACCAGAGTCAGGAAAGAGCACTGAAACCTGGACTTGGTATCAGATCATGTTTCACCAACAGAACAAGGTTGATTTATTGTGTTACATCAGGGTTAGATGGACCTAGTACTGCTTCACCACATGCTATTTCATTCCCCTGTCTACTAAGTATGCAAGTACAAACAGCTTTAACACAATTCTTTACCTAGAAACAAGCCTGAGGCTTCATCCAAATACTTTTAACATATGAAAATTGAGCTGCTTTGAACTTGTATGTTTTTGATAACTGCTTGGTATGCTTCCTGGAGGATCACCTGTAGGCTTTTCTTTCCAAATCCTAATCCCTTTGATTAAGTGCCAGGACAGATAGCTCTCATTGAATAACTCCAGTCTCATAATTCTTCCTTCATTCAGAGTTGAAAGGGAACTGCTGAAGCTTCAATAGGTAAATCCTCAGATTTAGTTAAAGTAATTCAGACACTTAGAAACTGAAATTGTTTTGTTCTAAAACAGGGTTCACATGGGCTACTGAACATTTGCATACCACTTGCTGCCAGAAGCTGTAGGATGAAAAAACAAAACAATTTTTTTAGCAAGTAGGATTAAGAGGAGGAAAACTTTGAGAAGCAGACGTTAAAAGACAACCTGGCATGGAAATTTAGACACAGGAATAGGAATGTAGTTACTTTGCCTGACTGTTCCTGTTTTCCTCTTTTCCGCAAGCTCAGGCTGCAGCGCAGGGCTGCACATTCCGTCCCTTCCTTAGCTGTTCTTTTCTATCAGCCACCAAATATGTGGGAAGTGGGACGCCTGCTTTATTTTTCTTTTTATCTTTACCAGTATGCCTGCTGGAAACAAACCTGACTTCAAAATTGTTTTGTTTAAAGTGTTTGTGGTATAAGAGTATGATGGGGAATTAGAAATAAATGCATTATGTGACAGATCTAATGGTAATAGAGCTTTCTAATACACATATTTGTGCACAGCATTTTGCCTATGTGCATAATGAAGTGATTTCCTTTGTGCAGGACTTACTGTTCACCTAGGAAATAAGAATATTTCCTTATGAAGAATTTGTCTTGGGTTGATTCTGGTGCAACAGGAAATGGAGCAGAGTAGTTAGATAAATTATGTGGCTGATACACGTGATAGTTTTTCATAGTTGTTCGTCCTGGAAAAACTGTTATCCTTAGCAGGGCGCAACCTGCTGAAGTGACTTGTAAAACTGATTATTGTAGCACAGTATTGGAGAATTAGTTTGTTTTGCAACATAAAAATAAAAAAATAATAATTAAAAAAAAAGATTGTGAGCACATTGCCTTTAAGTTGAGCAAAAACTTGAGCAAAAACTGCAGTGCACTTGATGACTGCACACCTTGATAGCAGTAAACCTTTGGTCGAGTAAACTTCTTGGTTCCAAATAGTCATTTGGTTCCAAATATTCATATGCTAATGATCTTGCAGTCAAACTTTTTTTTTGACCTTCATATCTGTCTCTATTTGTTGTTGTCTTTTTAGCTAGTAGTGTTACTTCTGTGGCTTTTTGGCATGCAAACCATACAAGTCATTTGAAGATGGCTTTACCATTGAAATGAAGCTACCTTTGGAATGAGTTCTGACTCATTCCAAATAGAAGCAGGAGACTGCAGTTTTTCAGTTTCAAGCACTCCAAAATCTCAAGTAAAGTCTTCAAAAACTGGAAGAGTATGTTAAAATTAAAATGAAGCCAACCCATTCTAAGTCTAGTGATAGTTCCTCCTGTTCAAATCAGTTTCAGTTATGACAGTGAAGTTTAACTTCTTGTGTTTTTTTTTGTTGTTATTTTCATTATCATGATGTGACTCCAGAACTGCATCTTCATCAAAAGCTTCAGTATCAAGAAAGTTCTAATTGAGCTTCGATTCAAGTAACATTAATACACTTAAAGCTAGAAATAAAATAGAATGTTATCCAGCTGGAATTGTAGAGGAAAAATAAAACAAAGAGTAAGGATGGTGTAAACAAGCCAGAACTTCTTTCATGTCCTGTGTAAAGACACTACTGCTAATTTCTTTGCAGTAATTTTGTTTTTGCAGTAACTTTCTTTTGATCTAGAAAACATTTATGTATGTTAAATATGGATTTGAGTCTTTTCTTTCTGAAAGATGTTGCTGCAAGCACCGTAGCAAGCTCTGCTATCTTGAATCAGCAATGAGAGGCAGCGTGTTGCCTTCGAGTCACCATTGCACAGACAGATACACCTGTGGATGAGGTCATCTGCCTCGATATTATGAGGCTTTGTAAGTCTTAGTTCTGACTTATTATTTGATTCCTTCACTAATTTGATAAATTAATCCAGTAGGTCTTGAAATTATTACTGGGGCTAATGACAGCTTGAGGTTCTTCTGGTTAATAAGATAATAACAACAGTAGTTTGGTTAAATAAACTTTGAAGCAGAAAGCCTGAAGGCCTCTTGTTATTACCTCATTAACAAGAAATGCCATTAAGTTATTATTATTATCCTGTAATGGTTCTCTGTCTTATCACTCTTAAACTCTGATCAGCAGCCCTATTTAATGAAATACTAATAAATTTTAAGAAATTACATATAGCCAAGCAAGACTAAAAAACTAAAAATGAAAATGGAAATATTTGAATATATGCTTTTGAAATGGAGACAGATTCTGCGTGTTCTTACGACAAAGCTTTGGAATGAAAGCGAGGTTTATGACACATTTTATTATCCCTGTAAATCTGAAAGCTAAGCTATAGTTTTTAATTTTTATTTTGTCTCTAACTATTTTTATACCCTTTTTATAGTTGAATGGTCCAAGGTTTAAAATAAGTTCTACTGGGAGTCTATGCCCCATTAGTCTTCTGTAATAAAATGTGAACCTGGCTAAAATAAAACATGATGCCTTAAGAGCAATTAAGAATGGTCTTTTGTAGATAACTGTAGCATGAAATACAATCACTGTTTTTATTAATGGATTTGGGAAAAGGAGCTCAATGATTTATAGCAGAAGAGTGGATTATTTTACGTTTTTATTCCTTTTTTTGGTATGCCTCATTCTTCTAAAAACCTTTTAAGACTCTTGGAATAATCAAATTCTATGTTTAAAATGTGTATCATGTTAACATGAACTTTGGTGTCTGCTTTATTTAAGAAGTACTGTGATGTCAGCTAAGAAGGTGTCCTTGTTTTTGCCTTTTTTCCAATCCCTAAAATTGTTATTTTTGAAGAAAAATATGGGTGAATGTTTTATAAGAGTGATAATAAGTAAACACTGCGCTTTGTACTTTAGAACGGCAGGATTTGTAGGACACAGGCATAATCTACTGGGCATTGTCGGAACACAAAGCATAGCATCTCATTAACTATGATCCTATGTTCCTATAGTGTTCCACTATGTTCCTTAAAAACTATGCACACAGTTGACAGACTTTTCTTTCCTAGTACAATAATAGTTTCTTTGTGATTATCAGATTAAACTCCTTGAAATGTCGAAGCTTTGCGTTTAGTAGAGCTAGAAATAGAATCTGCACTGTTAAACTTGGAGCTGTTATAGGTTTTGTGTTTGAAACATGAAGAAAGCCTTTGAGGAGTGTTCTTCTGTTTGGATTTTAATAGTACCTAATATGCTGCTGCCAGCAGAAGGTGTAAATATGACGTCCATATAAATGAGGGCGAGAGAAAAGGAAGTGAAAGGAAAAGCCAGAATGGCCAGTTTTCTCTTCTCTTCTCCTTGAGAGTGTGAGCACTGTCACATGTGTGGTGCCTCCTCCTTTGGAGGCCCTGCGGAGGTTTCCAAAAAGCCTGAAACCACTTTCTAGGTTTCTGCTGACAAATCACTTAGCTAGCGGTGTTATTGCACACGTGCCATTTAGGTCTCAATATGCGCCTTTTGGGACCTGCAAAGACTTGAGGCAGCACTGCCTTGGCTACACAAATTCAGAAGCGTATTTCTAGACTTTGTACTAGTGTATTTATAGTTCAAATAAGAAATGCATGCTAGTGCATGCTGGTAAGTGTGAGAAAGTGTTTGAATGAAGGTAGCTTACAGTGTATTTCAAATCTGTTTTTCCTCGGTAGGGCCGTTTGCAGCTTTACAAGGCAGTGGCACACGAAGCGAAGGGCCGCAGCAATATTGCCGGCGGTGGCAGCGCTGGCACCTGGCGTCTGCAGGATGTTGGCACACAGCGTGTGTGACCCGGCCCACAGCGCCCGCTCCCCAGGCCAGCTGAGGGAGGAAGGCCAAGCCAATCCTAACCGCAAAGACTGAGCTAGGCTCCCCATCCTAGAACAGCATTCAAATTTGCATTAGCTGAGCTTGTCCTAAACAACCCGTGCGCACGCGTGTTTTGGTGAAAAAGAAGCTCTTTGTGCTTCAGAGGGGTAACGTCACTGTCCTCGCTTTGCACACGGAAAATAAATATGGGCCATACTCTGCCACTGACGTTTTACATAGTGATACTCACGATGTAGGCTCAATGAGCCAGGAAAAAATACGCATGATACAGCAGCGTGATGCTGGTGGATATGTTAGTGGTGGTCTTGTGCAAGGGGGTGCTGAGGGAGCAGGGATGCTTGGAGTGCTGGTGCTCAGGATGAAGAACAAAACCCCCAAGTCCCTTATTGTGGGAGGCAAATGGAGTTGCAACTCTTTGTGTAGCTTCTTGGATCTGCAAGAAACAATTTTCTGTTTAATTGGTATGTTTTAAAACTACAGATATGCAAAAGATATACAAAAATCAGAAAAAAAACCTCTTCAGGCAGGTCAGTTGCAGCGTGGCAGTTACAGGTTGTTGAACTTTTACCTGCTGGCTCCTGGAATGCCAGAAAGCCCAAGGAGCAGGCTATCAGCAGCACTGTTGACCCATTTGTCTGCCGCTAGAAAGAGTAAGTTTTAGATGACACTGGTGTTGGAATATACAATAAGAACAAATAGCCTATTGTTTCTGCACTTGTAATTTGCAAATGTTGTTTGTTTTGACAGCCTCAAACTTTGTGGTAGCAATGAATTCTGGCATTAAACCTTCTGGCCCGAAAAGCAAGGAGTGGTCTCAGCCCTCTCTAACTGCCTGGCCCTAAGCGTGATTGGGACGAGACAAGCGGTAGCAGCCACGCACTGTTAGCAATATCCTCTGTCTGCTGTAACCAAATGCTTCAGTGCTGTGCCTTGTTTTGGGAATGCGCTGGCTCGCAGTACAAAGTGGGAAGCAAGAGTCACCTTGAATTCCAGCAGCTTGGCTTTCAGTCCCCGGGGCTCGGCTCTACATTCAGCGCTGGCCGTGTTGGCATCGACCCTCGGGTGAGTCAGGCTTCTGGAGTATTGTTCGGCACTGGTCGTTCCTCAAGATAAGATCTGAAATAAATCTCTCTTTGGAAACTTGTCCTGTCATTAGAGGCATAAGAATTCAGCCTTCACTTAAAATCAGAAGCGTATCAGCATCGCTACCTGGGCCATTCCGAAGCCATTACGGGGAATTATCCCGTGATTCATAGCCCAGAGAATGGGAGGCCAGGAGATGGATTTTCTCAGCTTAGTCTGCCTCAGCAAGGTACCGAAGACACGTTAAAGGCTTCTAGTATAACGTTTCAAAGCTCTGGGTAGGAATCTAGTGCATAGCTTCTCTTTACAAATGAGGTTTGTGTCCTGACCTCATCTGGTGCCGTCCGCAGTGTCCCACGGAGACACAGCCCGAGGGGACGAGCCTGCGCGCAGAAACCAGGCAACCTGGGTAGGCAAAAGCCACCTCCAGAAAAGGCAAATAGAAGTCAGAGTGGCTAGATGATATTCCATAGCTTCCAGAAGCACCTTCCTGACCCTTGGGAATGGTTCTGCAGGAAGAGATGGGTTCTCATGCCGTCCTGCAAGATGTGCGTGGCAATGATGAGCAGCTCAGTTGTGATTCTGGCAAATCTAACTAGATTGTAGTTAAATGAGACAAATTCAATCCCACCTGTATCGCACACTGACAAAACATTAAAAGTAGGTTACTTATCGTGACATAAGTGATAACAGTCAATTTGCAGTGATACTTTGTTCTGTGTTAACTTAATATTTTTACTCAGTTTTTACTGCTAGTATCAATGTAGCCGATTTCCAAGGGTTTGTTCTTAGTTTGCTGTGAAAACCTACCTCCCCAACGCTTCTTATAGTGAAACTGTTTGTGTGGTTGGGAGATTTGCATAATATTTTAATTATCACACTTTTGTTTTTTGAGTTAAAGCGACAAAAAGGAACTTGCAAAGCAGGTCAAACTGTGTCTGTGTTCGTACAGGGTGAAAAGAGGTCTGCAAGACAAATATTCTTCAGTTCATATTTCAGAGCAGGGAGTGCCTGAGGTTCAAGGGAGTCACCGTTTTTTGGTCATCCCAGGAAATCTTCTCTAAGTTTTGTCTTTTTGTCTTTGCCAATACTTGTATTATATTGTTTTTATAAGCACAGTAATTGCACTTTCTTAGCATTTAGGATTTTAAAACACTTTAGACTCTCTTGAAGGATATTATGCATTGGAAACATGGTGAATTCTAGTAAATAAAATGGAAAATTTGGCCTTTTATAGTAAGTACTAACTTAAAGGCAAATAATAATGAGATTTGATGCATGAATCCGTTCACGACTGGCTTTAGACTTTGTGTGGCTGTGCTTTCCTTGCATTGTTTCTTCACTGTCCTGAGCTTCTCCTGCTTGCATTTTATCTTTAAGACAGGAAATGTCTTGAAACAAATCACATACCATGTCATCTAATGATCATAGGGAAAATTAGATGCAGCCTGAGGACTGACTGTGCAGAAGTGGAGATCGGTGCTATTCTGGTTTAGATTTTGAATTCTGGATGCCTGGTTTCCCTGCCTTCATTCCAGGTATGTGACTGGCCAGCAGCCGACGATAACTCGACTGATAAGATGCTTGTTTACAAACTGACAACCAGGGATGATCCTGCTAGCATGTGCTCTTGGCCTGTCTTGGCATATATACTCTTTGCATATAGTCCTCAATGTTTGATGGAGTTTTTCTTTAACAAAAGAAAATGGAGGAAAATAGGAAGAAATAATGGTACTGTTTGGGATCAGTAAGTATATTTTATACAGATTGGTTTTAATTTATTTATAATCACTTTCTAAATATAATAGGCATCTCTGTAGTGAATGGACATTTTCTGTATCCCTTATAAACAGATAATTAATAAACAAAACTTAGATGGACTTTGGGCTGTGGTGCTCAGCATCGGAGCTCAGCATTCATGCAAAACAGCACATGCTTTCAGCTCCCTTTTTATGTCCAGTAGCTGTTCCATTAAGACTCTGCTTATTTTCACACCTGCAGCAGCTTTATCCTTAGCCAACTGCATTGCTATTATAAATTTTCTAAATGCTGGCTATGCATAGTGCTTAAAACATTTACACGTAGAGAGTATTCTGTGTAGAGCGGAATTTTCAAAGTTTTTTTATTAAAATAGTTCCCAAGTGACCTATACTTTCATACAGAAAATACATCTGTTTTCCTGTCTACTTACTACTTAAGTATAAGTAGAAGAGAAATTAATTTTAATTAACTTCTTTTAGCTCTTGGAATTATCTGCTACGAAATCTTTGTGTTCCTAGTTCACAGAGGTTACTTTGTAGTTGGTACTTGTGTTTGCCGATGTCTGTGACAGATTGTACCGTAACACCTAGTACTGCTGCTCCGTGCTCTTAAATACATTCTGACGGTGGACTGAAATGTGCACAGAGGACTTTCAGCAACGGAGAAATACTTCTTTAAATTTTAGTTTGCGCTGTTTTGGTATGAGGCGTTCTGTAGAGTGGACACTGAGGCTGTGCAGACAGACACTTGTGCTCTCTGTAATTTTTAATTGCTTCTTTTTAAGGGTATTTTAAATTGTGGACTAGAAGCTGTTTGTATTGAAGAAGGCTGAGGTTTTTTGTGGCTCCTTCTCTGGTTTGGGGGCTCTGGCAGAATTTTTCTACTCCTTTCAGGGATTCCCTCAGTGCCTTTGGATGAGTTTCTTAATGAAATGTGAGAAGGCGTTAGTTAGCGAACGGAAAAGAGCCCCTTGTGCAGATGGCAGAGAAGAAGTCTCCAGCTTCCCTGCATAAGGTATATTTAAAATCACATTTACTCACAAGCTAAATGATATGTTTGGACTGCTTGAGGATTTAGTTCAGAGAATGCTGGGAACAATCCCAATAATCAAAAGATTTTTTTCTAAATAAACATCAATCAGTGCTCTCTCAGGGAAATAAATATCAGTGCGTTGAGGTTGGGTTGAGATACTCTGTAATGAAAGTGCTTTTAGGAGAAGGTAGAAAAGTATCTAAACTTGCCTCTATTCTTCACTTAAGTACAATAACAGATCATCTTTCAGTCAGGTTTATCCTTTTTTTTTTTTTTTTTTTTTTTTTTTTTTTTTGGTGAAAACAGGTAACATAGCGACTGTGTTTCAGTGCTCTTGATGCATCCTGTAAATTATGTAATGAATAAGAAACTTAAAGTAAAAATTCTTTTCAAAGGCATAAATTGTTTAGGCTAGAGGTGTGTTTACACATTGTAATGTATTGCCCACTTAAATCGTGGTATTTCCCTTCCAAGAGCTCTTGGAAAATCCATTAGAGCATTATGGGGATCATGTATAGAGCATAGGGGGGAAAAAGGGTAATATATCTTACCAAAAGAGGGCAAAAAATAGCCTTTTAATTATATAAGAAATAGAAATGCCCGTGTGTCCTTTTTGTCAAGAAACTGAGCTGGGTATATTTTATTTATATTCACAGCATACAGTCGCACTTGACTACTGTTTTCGGAACTTTTCTGTGCAATGATTAATTTAATCTTTGTGTTTCTCTTGGATACTATGTGTCTGCACTCGTTTTGAATACTTTTCTCTTTTGTGAGATGAGAAAATAGTTGGTTCGAGTCAGCTGACGAGGGTGCTAAGAGGGCAGCAGCACTCGTAAACAGTAGCTCTTGACAACGCTGCATTCTTCTTGTTTGTGAACTTTGAGTATTTTGATTTTTCTAGCAGAATAAATAAGAGTTGAGGGATGAGTTCGTACTGCTAATGTGCAAACGTTACGGCGCTGCTATTACCCGCTGATGTCCCGGGTAAGCAGTTGGATCCTCAGGGACTTTTTTTGAGTTGGCGGCTCCTCCTGGTTCGCTCTTAGGAAAGAGCGACTGCAGGTCAGTTGTTGTCAGCTAACGTTAAAACAGACCCAGGCCTATGTTAGGTCATGTTTTAGAGCGACATCTCTCTTCTAAATCAAATTAAGCCTTTTCTGGGCATCTGCTTTTTATCACTAAGATTTCCAAATCACTAGCACTCATTATTGCCGTGAACCTAGCAACTCTTCTCACTGGAGCAGTAAGTGACTGCACATGGTTTGTACGGCCTTACGGGTACGTCGCTTCCTAGCGTTTTGTTGATCTGCTTGGGCCTGTGTCTGCCTAACTATCGCAGATGTTTTCCGTAGTGAAGCTTGCTTCTGATTTTCCCTGAAATTTAAAGGTAACGAAACTTTCTTGCCCCACCTGTACAGTTTGCCACCTGCCAGAAGTGTAGAGCAGGGCTGGTGTCATTCCCAGTGCCAAGACCAAGGGAAGGAGTGGTGAGACACCACAGCGATGCCTGGTGTCCTCGCACCCTGCACAAAACTACAGAGAGGGAACCTGTATAGGGGAGGAAATGCCATGTTGTTATTGCAGACTAAACGGCAAGGTTTTGTAAGCTAGCGCACGCAAAAATCCATTTTAAAGAAATAGACTGAGTTTTAATGATTGATCAGTTTTATACTTTAAAATTTGATACTTTAAAGTCAACAAAAAAAATAAACTTGACAGTCTGTTTTCAGATACTTCTGTATGAAACTCGTTTGAATGAAAGCAGTGATCAGATGCATGCTTGTTTGCTGCTGGAGCGGTAAAGCCAGCCAGGTGACTGAAGGAGGCCCCTGAACCCAGTGCGTAGAGCTGCTGAGCTGCCTCTTGACAGCAGGAGCAGTAGGTGGGGAGACGCTTTTCTCTGTTACTGTTCAGCTCAATGGCTAGTTCATTCAAAGCTGAGAAATTGAGAGTCAAAAAAGTAGGAAAGCTTGCTTTCATCTTCTAGCCTTTAAATACGATGATATACAAGTCAAACTGAGGTGCAAGCTTTTTCAGCTCAATGGCTAGTTCATTCAAAGAGAGATTGAGAAATTGAGAGTCAAAAGAGTAGCAAAGCTTGCTTTCCTCTTCTAACCTTTAAATACAATGATATACAGGTGAAATTAAGGTGCAAACTTCTAAAGCTTGCAGGCCATACTGAACAAAAGTAACTAATTTTTTTTCTCATTTTCTTTCTAGTGTAGTAACTTTGATATTGTTTTGATTAAGAAACAGCTACTCAAAAAGGATGATCTTGATCATTTTCAATTCTCTTCCAAATATATTTTAACATAGATTGTAACTATTGTCACTTTTTAGTATATAATGAGTTCATTATTTTCTGATATAACTATATAACAAGGAAGGAACTCTTCCGAATTGTCTAATGGATATGCATAATGTAGAGTGTTCTAGTGGAGTAAAAATAACATTTTAAGTGTGATATTTATTGTACTTAAATCAGAATGTTTTAATACTTAAAAACTTGTTAAAATCTATATTTTTGTAAGAAAACAACTGATAGATACCAATGTAGAAAGCAATTAAAATTGATTTAGATACATAATTTCATGGAATTAAATGATTCTTACAGTTAGGGATTTAAATCATGTTGTTTTATGCTGTCAGGCAAATAAAATGCGCAAACGCTACAAACTCGGTTTTGTGAACCACCACAGCATTCGGTACTGACCTTCATGGGAATGTCGGATTTTGTGTTTCAATCAGTAGGTGGTCTCTCTACTGCAGTTTAGATTCAGTTTTCATCTCCTAACTTTCTCTTCCCTGCTATAAATGAGGCAAGTTCCTCCATACTCAATGCTGATGGCCCGCAAGTTGCAGGGAGGTTTTTGGGGTGCGTGCATCTCTGTCAAGGTGCTCTTCAATTTCAGAGGTTCCCTTTGTTCGGTGATTCCACTTCTGTTTAATTAGTTGATCTAAAACCATTCTTCTAGGAAAAAAATGCAAGGTTCACAGTCAACTCAAGTTTTAATTATTTTTTCCTAACCTCTTGATTCTGAAAGTCAGACATAAGTTCCATTTTTTTAATAACTTCTTACGTGTTGTTGGCTATGCTCTTATATTTCCCTAAACAAAGGCTTAAAGCAATGTTCACAAGGACCATTATATGCTGCTTAAGTATAATTTCAAAGGGCCTTTTTTTTTGTAGAGAATTGCAGTTATAGATAACTAAGGGAACTTTCTGGCTTATCAAGCTCTATTTCATCCTTCCGTAATTTCAAAATTCATATCCTTTTCCTTCTTATTTCACAACATGTTTTGAATGTGAAACTCTTATGTCACAACTGAACTGAACCCTTCATCAGGCTTTTTAAACCTTAAGTTAAAATTCTGTTTCTGCGGTAAAGAGATTTGGATCAGAAAGATTTCCAACTAGCTAGTATGTATTTTGGCTGAGAGTTCAAGCAATGGCTTTAATCATATTTTTGTTGATTATTTATTAGTTTCTGTGGGAAATCAAAGGATGGACAACCTAAAATATGTCTTCCATAAAATACTTCATGAATCACAAGCTGTAGCAGAGAGTTTCTAGGAAGTGTGTTTCAAGTGCTGATGTGAACTGATTGAGAGATTAAATATACATCTTTAGTGTATGTGCAACATGCAAATGAAGGTTGACCCAAAAATGGGAAACTCTGCTATCAGGCTGGAGTAGAACTAGCATTGCTTTACTCGAATAAGAAAATCTGTTGGGAGGAGAAGTTCTATACTGGGACATCCAGAAGAGGAGGATTAAAACCAATTCAAAGCACAAGAGAAAATCATCCCAAATCCAGAGCTTTGATAGGTGTATACTGTTGGCTCCCTTTGGAAACTTGAGATAATATATAGTTCTATACCCACCAGCTACTTGCAAGGTGTGCTAATAAATTCCTAATCATCCAAATATTGCTGTTAAGCCCCAATCATCTGCTATAATAGCTGTATGTGGCATTATATGCTTTTGAATGGTGGTAGCCAGAGAGCTGCTTAGGTAATGACACTACCTGGGAGAGGACAGCATCTTAGCTTGAAAGGCAAAATGTGTGATGTACATTTTATTGCAGAAGTCGCTGTAAAAATGTGAGTCACTGGAAAATACAAGTGATTTTGTAGAATTGTGCCTGGATTTTGAATATTCTAAGGGAGAAATACTATTCTAAAACTGCAGAAATTATAGTAACCACATCTCCTTTGGGAAGTTAAGTAGCTCAGGAGAATCAGCCTTATCTACCATTGCAAATAAGAACCATTTAGCTCTTGTCTAACCAGTAATTCATGCCTGTGAGCGAGTTCTCTTCTAGCTTTCTCAGCTTGCTGCGGGGTTCTCTCTGCCTCTCCCCTCGGTCCTTACCCCAGCCCTTCTCATGACCTTCTGCATCATCCATGTTCCCTACCTCTGTGGGAATAGGGCATATGCTATGGAGAGTGCAAAATTTTACTGTAGTAATATGTTTGTATGAACTGAACAGACAGCATGTCCATCATGCAATACTATAGCAAGATTTTACTGACTTCCTAGAGAAGGATGGGAATACTGTGCAACCATCCCCTGGCCTGCCAAAATTCTGGAGGTAAAAAATGAAATGCAGGGTAGATTCAGGCCAAATATTTAGTGGAATTCAATTTTTTCTTCCTAAAATGTAGTTACAGATGAATAAAAACAAGCAATTTTCATAATGTAATCTAATAATTAGTTTGTAAAGTAATTTAATAGTTTGTCAGCTTTGTTTCCACTTTGGGTGACAACTATAAAATTAAAGTTCATAATTCAAGTATTTTTCTTTTTATTTTGCAAAGCAGTCAAATATTTTGTAATATTATTGTCTTTTGAAAATATATTGAGTTTTTATTTTAAATTTTGTTTAGGAAAAAAATCACCATTTAATTTTTTAGCATTTCCTTTCTGAAGGGCAGTGTGGAAAACAGAGGTTCAGTCCTGTATTTGGAATTGGGAGGTCTTTGGCAGTCTAAATACCAGTGCTGCCAAATATAATATGATTCACACACCACTAATAGTTTCTACTTAGCCATATGTGAGATTTTGTAAATGTCTATGGAAATTGTGCAATACTCATCTTTTGAATGATCTAAATATGCGAACACAAACTGTGTCCTCTCCGCATCCTAGGGCAATGCTCCCAGGAGGAGAAAGTACCGGCCACTGCCAAATATGGCACAGTTTCTATTTTTGAGGCATCATCATCCTCGGTGCACAAGTTCGGCCTGTCAAAACAGTGAGCTTTAGGTTTGAGGAAACTATTGACTACTTAATTTATATGTAATCATGACAATATTATATACAGACTTTAGAATCTCTTAAGTTTATCACTTCAGCCTTAGGTTTGAATGCCTCTGCCAAGAATGTTAGAGATGTTACTGCAGATGTGTGTGTTTGGTTTTCACTTTTATGTCAAGCTCGGAGCAAAACCTAGTGTTACGTTTTCATAAGTACATTTTTTTTCTTTATTGTAGTTCAGTGATTTAAGGAGACTTGGGAGGCAGGTTGTTTTTTTAGTAGTCATTATTTAATTTCTAGATATATTGGTAAGGAAACAAAGATCACCTTGTTCATAAGGGAATTAGTGCCCCTGGTTAATGTCCAGGTGTTCTTTCAACTGAAGGCTGAGACTAATTTCTTCCTGGCCTTCTGGAAAGCAGCTGAAGCAGTAGTCCAGCTGGTCTATCTTCACTCTGGCATCCAACATCTTTCACTGATTCACAGATTTCCTTATGTCTTTAGTACTTCCTATAATGCTCGCAGTCTTTGAATATTAATTTGTGGACAAGTGCTGTTATGCTTTGCAATGGCTCTATCTGAACCAAGGGATAAGTAAAAAAATCAAAAATAATAATCTCGCAATGCTCCTTGCAAGCTCCATTTGCCAATGTATTTGTCTAATTATTTTCTTCCGAAGTTCAGCTTTGGATGTTGGCATACATGTACACACAATTATCTGATGCTTGTCATAGATCACAATTTATTTTTTTCCTGTCATGCAACAGATGTCAACAATGTCAACAATCTAAAAATGTACTGAGTAGTAGGTATGTGATGGCACTACGCTGCTGTAATGCTTTCTGAACTTCATCATGTATTATCCTGCATTTAATCGTTCAAACAAGGTTTGCAAACCATTAGTAGCTGCCCATCTACCCATGGTGTACAGGCATTTTGAAAGAGGGAGGTTGTAAACATAAAATGGAAGCAGATTAAGGGACACCAAAGGGGCAAACACCAATTTTAGCTGTGTTTTGGTGAAGATTTTGCAGACCCTGAGAGTAAGGTGATTTGATAAGAGCAAAGGTGATTTGTGCTGCTGCTGGGGACCTGTGAAGGAGGAAAGAAGCTTCACTTTGTGTATGGTGGGAAGTGCTAGGGGAGAGGAATACGGAGTCCAAAAACCAAAGAAACTTAACCTGAGTTTGGAAGCCCCAGTTTGAATTGAGAGATCACTGCCTGGAACTGTTATCAGGTAGGGTGGTGGTGATGGGCTCGTGGAAAGGCTGAAGTTTGAGTAAAATTAACTACAGACTTCACATGTGAGCCAGGGTAAAACTTTGCAGTTCAAAGTTGCAATTCAGTGCATGGATTTGTGTGATGTTACTTGTTTTTATATAATTAAATGATACTGTGAAAGAACAGATTACCTGTATTTAGTCATTTAGACCAAATAATCAAATGTAGAAGGCTGCATTGGCTGTGAAGGACTAGGAATTAAGATGAGTAAAAACAAAAAGTTGTTACTCACCAGTGTCCAGCTCTGCTTTCCTTATCGTGGTCCAGACTTTCCGGTCCCTGTTAACATTTAAAAGTTATAAATCACCTCTAGCAACTCTAGAAGAGGGAAGGTGGAACCTACTTATAATGCTTTGTATAAGGGATTGTAGTTCAAGCGGCTGTTTAAGAAAGCCTCTGAGGTGAGTCCTTTTGAACAGTCTAAAAACTAAAGCAGAGCAGCTGAGCTATAGTGATTCTCATGTATGTGTACAGTATCTTCTGGGTTTTCGTCAGTTTTTTCTTTAGCCTTTACAACAAAAGCGCATGTTCTAATTATATGATTACACATTTACACCACTTATGTCATTAAGTATAATTGTACTTGCTACGTGAACATGCCATGATAGTGTGAAAACTACTTTAATAAAAATGACGCAACAGAACCTTCATTAAAAGGCCATTAAATATGCAAAACATGCCTACCTAAACACAGCGGTACATACTCAAGGTGAAAAACTTCCTTGAGACACAAGTATACACGTTTGCACAATCCGTGTTTCTTGCCTGCTTGCTTGTAAGCCCCTAGGCTTACTTTCAATTGTTAATTTTACAAGAATGCATTACAGAAAAGCTTGGGTAGTGTGTGAGTGTGTGGACAAGTGAGTAGTGTGAGTCTGTGCGTGGCAGTTTTGTGTTTTGTTTGTTTGTTTTTTCTGTTCTTGATGCAGTATTATTCATATAGGGGGATTCGCATAAATCCTAGGACATTGCTGGAGCGCGCAGATTTTGCATGAGTCCAAGCTGTGGCTCCTGTGGCCATTCCACACGTATACCCTGTGAGTGCTCCAGTGAAGAGCAGGGTCGTTGCCCACATGGCCACGTGGAGAGTCTGTTCTGCCGCGGTTCCTTGGGCTGCTTCGTTTGGACTCAGATTTATTGTTGCTAAACTGTTGGTCTGTGTTAAACAGCTGCTGCCTTTTATTCAGAGCTGGCTGGAATTCAGTGATTTATCTTGAGTTGTGAAGCTAGTCTAAGACAACTCATCAAAGGCTCAACAGAAACAGTTTCTTAATGGGAAGTAATTTTCCAATCAAAGTATAACAGAACTGTAGTAATACATTGGAATGTGCTTTGATGTACCTTAAGACATATGGTTGCCTAATAAATGCACCTAATTGTATAAGTTTCATTGTATCTAGCTGAGAAATCATTTTGACTAGCTTCTACTTTGCTGTGAGGTACTTCAGAATGGAAGAAATTTAAATTCAAGATGATATCGTGTAATGAAAATGGAGACACACTGTATTAGCATAATTATATATCTCTAGTTGTAAATGTTTCTATAATAGCACTGCAAAGGCCAGATATTGTAATGTGCTTTTATTCCAGTTGGTCCAAACATTCAAGAAGAACTTGTTCTTCAGCAGTTCTGGGAATAGTTTGTTCTTTGAGTTGTAAATGAGAGGATTTAAGCACACTTTTCAAACATAGTGTTTTTTCCTATTCGTTCTTCTCTCATTCAGATATCACTCTTGTTATGTCATAGCATCCCAATGTCTTGCAATTCTAAAAAAAGCACTTTCTTTTAAGCATAAGTTTGTTAGGAAAACCATTTTTCCGCCCCCCCCTCTTTTAAACTCACCTGTACCGTTCTTTTATCAGGGCGCAGGGAAGGGGCATTGGCAGCTGGGTACCCGCTCAACATATGGCCTGAATTACTCAAGAAAGAATTGAGCGGCCACTGTTTCAGATTGGTTCCGCTGGTAAAGTGGTGACTTGCCCTGCTCCGCGCAAGAAGGATGGATCAAATGCTCTTTGAACAGTCAAGGTTTTTTAAAAATGTCAGTGCAGAGGGCTTGCATTTTTATTTGGCTTTCTAGACCTGCCTCTTGACCTTCTAATTACTTTATTTGAAACAGCACTGAGGGTATAATAAAACTGGAGGTTGTCTCTCGTTTGCTTTATCATAAATTAAAGCTGTTAGTTTGGCGAGGTGAAAGTAGAGGCAGAGTGTTCATTACTGCTCAAGTGACGGCTTGTCAATAGCACTGCCTTTTAGTTTGTTCTAGTCAGCACTTGCTGTGCATTTTGTTGGACCACTGGGAAATAAATACAACAAGATTATACATTTGGAATACCACAAGAGTTCATGGAGAAGGGAAAAAAAAAAAAAAGATAAATTATACACTTGGTACAAAGTGACATGCTATCTTGTGCTATTAACAACCAGAGATAATTGCAGCGGATTGTAATTGCAGTTTGCAACTTACAGTACAGTGTGTCCAACATCAATCTTAATAGCACACAAAGCAATTTATATTAAAACTTAATTCACTTGGTAAGTTTGGGCTGTATACAAGGGAGCTAACAGATGTAGCTTTTCAAAGTTCAAAGGCATTTGGAACATGGAGCGAAATGCTAATGCAGTAGGCCTTGGAGAAATATTGCATTACTACTTATAATGAAAACAAATGTATGCCATTATATCCTAGTTTGTGTTTATTTAATAAACTATACAGTTTTGCACGTTGAAGAAATTCTGTTTTTGATTGTAATAAAACCAGATTTTTTGCTCACAGATTAGGCAGGAGTAGCAATGTATGTACAGGATATACTGAGTCTGGATTTTCATGTGTCTGAGTCTGTGTTCAGTTTTAACGTTTATGGCCATACTAAAATGGGAGAAGAGGGTTTTATATATATATATATAATATATATATATAATATGCGTGTGTGTATGACTTCATTTAGGAATTATGTACTAGTGTCCAGGATATTTTTGATTGTAATTACTCCAGATTTTCCGTGATATATTGAATCTGGTGTAACTGAAATGATGGTTAGCTTTGGGAAAGCCTGACATGCCTTCTAATGAAGATGATGTCCTTCCTTTTCCCGACCACCTTGTGGTGCCCTTAAGTCTGGAAGAGGTCCTTCATGCTGCTGGATTCCTGTTTTATAGGTTACAACAGCGACTTCACATTTACTTTAGCAGGTTTAACCGTTTTCCCTGTGTTAAGATCAAGATCCATGAACTCCCTGTTCTGCTCTCCGCCTGACAGCATACTTGTGGGTCAGGTACTTGTCAAGCACAGAGTGACAGTGCCAGGTGATGCCATTCGGACAGTTATTTGTCAGGGCATGAAAATCTCTGTGTGAGAACATATTTAGATTTGCCTAATTGAGTCATTGTTACCTTTTTAAAGATGGGAAAAAGAATTCCATGGGTTCCAGGGTTATACCTGGTAAACTCTGCTTCTTACCTAACATAACCATATGCTCCAGCCAAGCTTCTGGGGCAGGCCTTGATAAAGATTTATCATACTGAAATGTGTAATCTTAAATTATTTTGCTAGCAATGATATAGTATGGCAGGAAGCCTGCAATGACTATTAGAAGGATTTTTTTAAGGAGGAAAATGTTGTCTGCAATTTTTGGACTGGGATGTGGAGGAGAAAAAGCCTTGCTTTTTGCTGGTAATGAATTTTCTCGTGTGTTTACAACCTACTATCTCTGACATAAATAGGCAGGAAAGGTAATTTGAGAAACTCAATTCTGCAACGTTACAAATAGATTTCCATTTGTTTTAGCGAAAGGCCTCTATAAATCTTTAGTAGTGTTTTGACAGCTAGTCATTCTGCATGTACAGGACTCGATTTGAATTATACTTATTTTTACTTTTCCCATAGGGGAAAGTAGAATTATTACAAGGTGTAAAGTTGTCTGATACAGTATTGTTTTGTAGGAAGAGCAAGTGTGAGGCTCGGCTTGTCCGCGCTCTCCTCCCCATCCCTGTCACTGCAGAGGTGTCAATGGGGGGAAAAAGAGTTTGCATTTTGAAAAGCTCAGCAGCTAATGCTTTCTGTTGAAGAATCTAATTAAAGGAGACAGGTTTTCACAAGAGTTCAAGTACTATATATATATTTACTCTGCTTCTATATACATTCCCTGAAAAGGTGTGCCTATCTGTTGCTCCAGGCACTCTGAGAAATGTCAAAAGTACAATTATCCAAATAGGCTATTGGGACCCTCTGCTCAGCCGGTAATTAACATAAATCATAATCTGGCAACAAACCTCATTCCCTCTCTTCATCAGCTCCCACCAAAACTCTTAGAATGGCCAGGCAGCCTGATTACTCAGCTGCTGCAAACTCTCCACCTAAAACAGATTTTTTTTTTTTAATGCATATAGTTAAGAAAAAAATCTGAACATGATTCAGAATCTTAATGGATTCTCTAAATTTTTTCAGAGGTGGTTCAATATTACCTTTCCTGTACATAAGAAGTTGTTATTTTGTTAGTTAATTAGTATGTGTTGCAGTGCTTATTATGTTTAACAGAGAGGGGAAAAAAAAATGCAAAGAATTATCAAAGGAAACTTAATGTGAGGGATTTAGTAAAAATTCAAGTCAATGCTATGAGAAAAGCTTGGAGATTTCTACCAGATACTGTAGGAGCGCATGCTTTAGTATAGTAACTACTTTTCTTATAACTGAAATACTTTTCGGTATTCCTGAAATGGAAAAGTGTAAGTAACAGAAGGAGCCAGCGTGCTATCCTCGGGCCTTCTTCAAAATGAAATATATGAGGGATAAGGAAAGGAACAGAATACGGAAGACATATAACAAAGGTTAAATTGAAGACTTATAGGAAAGGACAAAGGTCATAAAACATACATGCAGGACAATCTACTTGTAGTCAAGAGGACTAGACAAGAAAGGCTTCACAAATCTCTTTGTACGCGGAGAGGCCAGTAAAACTGCAAACCAACTGCTGTGTTAGAGTGCAGAAAGGAGTTCAAGTCTAAGGAATTCTCTGTTCATCAACAGAGCTTAAAAATCACTTCAGTCCTCACATTTTTTCTTTATTTTTTAACAGAGTCACTGTAAAAGTATCTGTAGAATGGATGCAAGAGAATACTTGAAACTGTCAAACATGTGAAAATAATTAGGTCCGGATGGCACATTTTGTAATCTGGAGAGATTGCGCTAGCAACTCCTTTTTAAGAATCAGGGTGGAGGAATTTCATGAACTGGAATTTGGAAATAAAAGCAGCAAGTTTGGGTAGTCGTAAAGTCTAAGGTCTTATTATTTCTTTGCAGAATTCAAGTAAATTTTGTGCATCATGGAAAAAATACATTGTGTTACAAATTTAGAACCCCTTAAAATACTGTTTCATATACTTTCTCCTCACTGATCATCATTGCCAGTCCTCCCATAATATTTTTTGGCTGTAGTTCTCTGGAATAAGTCACAGAATAGGTAAATAACATTATCCCTTAGGAAACAGATGAGTAGAAAAATGCAGTAACTTGCCCAAATTGACCATGGAAGTATCATGGTGTGTTAGTTTGCTTAGCATTTTTTATTTATTCTTTCTAGAACTGTAAAATCAATGGTATGATATTTGGGTCACATACCATGTAATATAAAATTTTTTAGAGAAATCGTTGTCTGAAATAATTTGCTTATAGCGTTTAGGCCCTTCTTGCAAAGTAAGGATGAAAATTCTAATCTTCCTATCAAGCTCAACATAATTCTTGGAGGGAGGAAGTCTTTTCCTGTTGAAAACTCTCTCTTATATTAGTGAAATAATTGTTGAAGCTGTATTACTTAAGCTGTTAGAAAGAGAGTTCTAGTTTTGGTGATACAAATCAGGATCCACTGCTAGTCACTGAAAAGTGGATCCAGCCCAATATTTGACATGGTGTCTATGGTAGGAAAAAGTGTGAGCAATTCAGGCTACAGGAGTGAAAATACGTAGTAATTTTTTTTCTTAAAATGTGTAGGCTTGATGAGGTTATTAAGAACTAAGTACTTACTGCAGTGCATGTGTTTATTGAGATCATGTGTAGCTCTCTAATGCCAGGCGTTAATGTCAATGAGGGATTTTTTTTTTTTTTTTTCCAAGTGGCAGAATTGAATGAAGAAAAGTTTAGGTTATTAAATAAAGTTCTAACACTTCTTACTTGCCCAAAATATTTGCAGCAAGTTCTGTGAAGTAGAAAATGAAGGGAAATGTGCCGTGCAATTTTTCTTTAGCCTTTTTGCAATGCAACAGGGCAATCGATACAAATCTTTGCGGTAATCATATATTGATTTTCCTAGAATATAACTCCATTTAAAGCATTTTTATCCCCAGGAGTGAAAGCATTGGAGGCTATCAAAGGAGGAAGTAGCTTTCCTTGACCCCATCTGCAGTTCACATTGATTAACAGAGGCAAGGTAAAATAAATAAATAAATGTGAGGGAGAGAAGCAAGAAAAAAAAAAGTCACAGAAAGGTTAATACAGGCTGAGGAGAAACATAATTATAGTGCATTAGTTTGCTGTTGTTGTTGTTTTTTGTTAAATTATTAGGTCAGGATAAGCTAACAAGTGACTTGGCAAAGGTGGATTCCTCATTAACTCAGAGCTGAATATTACAATACCTGTTTTTCACCGAGCGTGCTGTGGATTCAAGCAACGGGGAGCATTCTAACGGTCTGCCTGTGCACACATTCAAGTAGTAGGACAGCTGAAACCAGTAGGTTTCCATTTTATCCTGAAAAGGAAGGTCCGTTATGCTATACTTAGCCTGAGACAGACCCAGAGTGATTGTACAGAGGTATCATTAAAAGAAATTTAATAAACCTAGGCTCTTGGGTTTTCTTTAATTATATATTTATATAATAATATTATATATTATATAAATATATTATGTTTTTTTTCAGAGATCAGCCTTTATTAAATTAAGAGGTGCACGGAGCCTCATTATCCTTCTCAGTGTGCTGCAGTTGATACTGTTTATTTTACCAGCAACTTCAGGGCTCTTTTGCTGGAGGCAAAGCAACTACTACACAGTGTCAGATAAAGTACCTTATCTGTCAGCAGCACTCTTGTGAATTAATCATAATTCAATAGGTCGACTAATCAAGATTTGAGATGAATGTTTTGATAGAGCAATCAGATTTGTCCAATCTATCATTAGCTGACAGGCGCTCTAGGCAGCGCGCTGGCTTGGCATGGGTACCTGCCTGCGATCCGCCTGGCACGGCGCAGCAGCAGGGACCTCTCCCGAGCCCTTCCCGGCTTTCCCGAGCGGCTGCGGGGGGCGAAGCCGAGCTGGGACAGCTCCCGCCGATCCCGCAACGCGTCCTCCACACGTTTTTGAAGCGGGAGTCCACGCTGTAATTCTCACAAATAGCAGAGGTACTCGGCGCTTGTTGACAAACCTGAGACATGATTTATGGCAGCGGGTGCACGTGGTGCTCAGAACTGAAAGGGTCACTGGCATAGAAAGGAGATAAACTTAATATATTGTTAAGTGTTACTAATTATGAACCCAGTCACGTCTGATGTTGCTAAAATTTGTTCTCTGTTTTGCCCAGTTATACATTCTTGGGGGTAATTTACAACATAGCTCGCAGCCATTTGCTCAATCTGAAAGCATAAATGAAAGCTTTCATTGTATATTGACATATTTTTCGTGTTAAGCAATGTTTAAAGTAGTGATACAAGATGCTGTAATAGTGGGTTAGGCTGCAAGTGCAAGTTTGGTACGTTGTAGTCAATAATGCATTAGTGTGGGAAAATCAAGGAGAGAATTGATGCGTCCTTTTTTATCATAGGTAGAGTCTTGTCTCCATGTAGAGAAAAAATCCCTTAGGCATCAGTGGCCAAGTATAGACTTCTGTTCTTACTTGATCTAGTTTTTAGAGAATGTGTCAGTGTGTGAGGGCTATATCTATCTATCTATATGCCTGTATGTATAGACTCTTGGAGCCCTTAAAGCAGAGGCAAAAACAAAATACAACCAGTAGGAGGTAAATGTTTATCCTTAGGTATGATTTCTCTCTTAATCATTTGGAAATTTGAAATAGGTTAGGTAAAAGAGGCCAAAAATGTACCAGTTCTCCTGCAGATACTTAACTTTAGGCCCCTGACCCACAGTTGTATAGGTATGATGTTTATATAGCAGAGAAACTGTACTGAAACGGCTATGAAGAGTACTAATAATACAAACAGTGGTCATACAAACCACGCCAGTGGAAGTGAATTGAGTAAAAATCTAATGGTTAACCCAGCTGTGATGAAGCTCCTGGGGACAAGTGAGGACAGTGCCTCCTCTCCACAGTGGCAGAGGAGATGCCTTCCTGGTTAACTTCATCACAAGTGAAATGGCCTCCGTATCTGCTGCGGGGCAGGGGGAGCTCATGTGCGTCAGCCAGTAACTTAACAAGACCTAGCTTTTTATTTAAAAAAAAAAAAAAAAAGTGATAATCAAGTGCAAAGAAAAATGTGTGTCTAACATTGGCACTTTTTTTTTCCTTTTTTTTTTGTTTTGTTTTTAGAATAGTCTGGCAAGTTTTTTAAAAAATGACATTTTTATGATTTTTATTTTAAAAAGAATTTTTGTGTTTTTGCCAGTCACTACACTAAAAGCCAAAGTGAATATTATTTGTACTCACTGCTCCTAAAGTACTATAGGCCTATTTCTATGGAGCGATGAGAATTGCATTGACTTTACCACCATAGGTTTCCTTCTAATATCCTCTTAACAGTCTCATGCCCTGCTTCTGCTGCTCTGCTGAATCCCCTCTCTCCATAACATTTAAGAGGAATAAGGAAAAGCCACCCTTTCCAGTGTCAGGCTACTCTGTTGTTTCATATGTGCACTGAGCTGCTGTTGGTTACTTCAGAAGTTCCCACTACCCAGTAAGCTGAGCAAGATATTTCTTTGTAAATTTAGATGAGGAAGGCTCTTTGATCAATGAAGTACTGTCTATGTAAAGTAGTTGATTACATTTCCTTGCTTCCTCTATCAAATTCTTCAAGTTAAAAATCCTCCTCTGAGGTTCTTCACTCACTCAAAGCCCTGCTGCCTTGACAGCCACCTTTGACTTCATTTTTTTTCCTCGATAAAATCTAGCATGACATGCAAGAGTGCCTTGCTCATATGTGAGATGAATGATAGTCCTGCACACTCACTACCATAACATGAGATTAACATAAATTGATGTTTTTAGAGATACTGAGAACAGGCAGCCTGAACATGCTCAGTTCATCTATTCTTTTTGGTTTTTTTTTTTTCTTTTTTTTCTAGTTAACATATCAAATTAAAAATAGCAATGAGTCCTTTTTTTTTTTTTTTTTGGATTGCTAGTAAATTTATCTGAGTTGACAGTTTTATAATGGTGAAAAGATAAAAGAAAATATTATTAGTAGAAGGCTGTTCCGTGTGAGTACTCGTATGCGTTGCTGTTCACATGGTCATATATATAACACCTGTGTGATCCCTCAGGCAATTCAGTTGCTCATTTTTCCTGCCAATTTGCTTGCTTCATTTTGATCTATGTTTGCTATCATTTGTCAAATGACATCTTTAGCATGTTTTCACATTACTTGTTTTGAGAACATGAATGCTAATAATTACATCAGTCCAGCCCCATTGCAGCAGGCTAGGCTAGACAGTCATCGGGGACTGCTTTTTAACCTGGATTGATTTCTGATTTTCCTATGTTCTAGAGCTGCTGATGACTTGTCTGTTTCCTCACCGCAGTTCAGGGTAGGCAGACTCCTTTGGCAAGCCATCCTCACGGCTTTCGTGCTGGAGCTTGGAGGTTACCTGGTGCACTTCTTGTCTTCCCTCATGCAGATGTCAAAGGCATAAAGAATAATTGAGAATTCTGTGCCTTGGTTGTTCTCAACTTTCTTACTGTATATACAGGTTTCCATAGAGTTCTTAAGGTGAACATGAGCAGCATCGCTGCATACAGACTAGCCATGAGAAGGCAGTCTAGATCTATCATGACTCTTTGAGGTGCTTTAAGGATTTCACACAGGTATGTTTTTCATGTGAGGCATCCTTATTTCTACATCTTTTCCGTTGTCAAGGTAAACACCTCATCGAAATCTGTTATCAGCTGCTCGTTGTTCTGCCTGTCTATGGGGACAGCCATTGCTCTAGCTCCTACTTTTATAGAGGAGAAAAGATAGGATTAAATAGTTAATTGTGGGTTCCCACTCATGTAGGGCCTTCACAGACAAACTGTCCCTGAAACTATCCTTCATCTGCTATGCAAGATGACTCATAGATTTTAATTTTAGTCAACTTATTCACCTCTTAGTTTACCTCATACTTTGAGAGCATTCGATGCAAGACATGATTTGGCCTTGTATGATGTGGGACGAAGCATTTCAGAAAATCACCCAGGCTCTTGCCTTTTTGCCTAAACAGAGAGCATGAATGCAGTCGAGGGACTCATTGAAAAAGAATCATGTCATCTTAAGAGAAGCATATTTCATACCTCTAACCGGTAGGTGAATTTCCATAACACAGGTCTTAAATAACATAAGAATTGTTGCAGCAGCATTAAACAGTGCTACTGCTTTAAAAGAGGTTTGCCCCCAAAGGACTTATTACCACAATTTTCCAGGTCCTAATTTATGATGTGCTCCATGTTTTATTGCTTTTCCCAGATTTTAGTCATCTCAGCCCCACTTTTGAGTGCTGAAAGGTTAAAAGGTGCACTGCAAAGCTGTGAGCATAAAGGCACATCAAATGCCAAAATGTGTAGACTGTTTGAAATCAAAGAATAAATTGTAAAGGTGTTTATTTCCGAGGTGCTTATACATTTCGTGTCATATTTTGGAATCCACCACAAGACCTCTTTAAAGATTATGTTGCATAATAAACATTTACCTTTTTTCTGTGTGTTTTTCAGAAATGTCTAGGCAAGGAAGTACTGTAGAGTTCAATAGGGGGGCATTATAGTACAAGGTCTGTCAAATTTTCCATTTTAAGTTTGAAATCTAAGTGTGTTTTTAGTTTGTTTCTTAAAATAAAATTCTCTTGCTGCATGGAGAGGCAAAGTGATAAGGTATTTGCAATAGCAGAAACGCAGTTTCCTGTGCAGTCTGCACATGCCTAAATGTGCATGCTGCCAAGCAGTCAAAATTTTGTTGTACATGTTGCATTTAGGTACCTGTTGGTGCAGTTTGGGAAACCTGACAGCCTCAGCTGCACGTTGGGCCATTTCACAAGGGGGTTGCTCTGAAGCTAAGGCTGGGGGGCTTTTTAAAGCTATCTGTCCTTACACTTGGTATTTGCACCGTCCCAGCTGCTGGAGCTGGGTGAGGAGCAGACGCTGCAGGATTTGCAGGGAAGGGGCAGTGGAGCTGCTGCTGGCAGGACAGGGGCTCTGGTGGACGTGGCAGCACTAAAGTAATCCAGACACGTCCAGGCACCCCAAAGGGGCTGACTGTGGTAAAGTCAAGCGGTGCACGGTTTATTTTGACAATACTGGCCTTACGTGGCAGCACTAAAGTAATCCAGACATGTCCAGGCACCCCAAAGGGGCTGACCGTGGTAAAGTCAAGCGGTGCAGGGTTTATTTTGACAATACTGGCGTGGCTACAGTGGGAAACTGAGTCAGGCCAAAGTCATCTTACCTTTCTTACAAATAATTCTAGGCTACCTTAGCAGCTAGTTTAGACCACAGGCTCTGGTATGCTGGGCATAGCACCAATATCAGTGAATATTTTGTGGTTTAATATATGAAAATGTGCAATCATAGTTGCTGTGTTTAAAATGGTTTATAGTTCTGGCTCATGTGAAGTGTCTAAATATGTTGTGGTAAAGCAAGAAATCTTCTTTAGCAATATCACTGAGCAGTAAAACAACTGCTGTTAACTTTTTTCTAAAAATGTGCTTATATCCTTTATCGTGAGCATATGATTTTGATGAGAAAATCTCATATATACAGTATATTATCTTTTTCAATAAAACGTTTCACTTTTTTCTCATTATTAACCATTTGTTGAAAGAGATTTGAAAATATTAGAATATGTACCCTATGTATTTTTTCATTTGAATATGCTATAATCAAAATAGGTGACAACTGTGTGTTAAGGTAGGTGATATCAGAATAAATATGAATAGCTTGCTTGTGTTCTGTATAAAAGTTGGGCAAAATTTCAAGTCAGTTAAAGCATTGCCAATCAGTGGATTGGTTTGATCATTAAGCAGTTGTATGTTGATGCAAGTGGTGGATTAAATTTGAACATTGCCAACTCTTGGTGTGGT
This sequence comes from Tinamus guttatus, assembly GCF_000705375.1. The sequence goes on along the minus strand of NW_010584111.1, from coordinate 118,398 downwards.
GGATGCCAGTAGGGACAGTAATCAGAGAAGGGAAATTTTAAAGGCAATAACTACCCTTTACAGAACAGAAAGGGTAAGAAGTTCCCTAGCACTAATGAACATGATACTTCGTGATCAAAGCAGATCATCAAAGTACGCGTAGCTACTGTACCAGCTGTATCTCTACTAACGGCTCTCACTGTCTACCTGTCATTGAACTGTAGAGAGTGGGGAAAAAAATAGTTCAGAGGACAAAGTAACATGAGGGGGAGGTTGTTTTCCCAGACACATTCCTGATATTTGAGTCCCTGGGTCATATCTGACACCACAGGTTAGGGTATTATGCTGTAATTTCAGATGTATGACTTCTATCTAGCTAAAATTCGTGGTGGAGAGAGCACTGAGATCCTGGTCTGATTCTGCAGGAGGTGGTGCTTGACATAGTGCTTGGTGCATTGATATCAGCAGTGAATCAGAGCTAAGAGCTCTCTGAATCACGTCGGTCAGCCATTTCACATTGGGGTTGCTCTGAAGCTAAGGCTGTGGTGCTTTTTAAAGTGACCTGCCCTTACACTTGGTGTTTGCACCGTCCCGGCTGCTGAAGCTGGGTGAGGAGCAGACGCTGCAGGATTTGTCAGTCATGGAGAACAGTTGATCTTTTTCTTCTTAGCAGTGGATTTGCATCAAATGATCTTTTATGATCAAGAAAATGAACTAAGCTTAGTAATCCAATTTTTAATTTCTGAATAAAGGGGCGTTTGAATTTTGGGCACAGGGAAGATGTCATGTTTTTGCCTCTTCAGTACTTGCTGATTCTGTGGAACATGCTTATTACTTCTCTGAAGGCTGAGAAGGATTTGAATTGTCAGCAGCACGTGTGCTCACATGTACAAGTCTGCAAGAAGCGGAAACTTTTTGTTTTGACTGGCACTTGCAAGATATCAGCTAAGTAAAATGTAGTATATAATGCAGTGTATATCTGCAAAGAATTTCCTCCTCCCTTTTTTGTGTTCATATCTTATGTCTCTTTGTGTGCTCCAAATCTTAAAATTAATCTGATATTACCTGATAAGAAAGACCAAGATTTTTTTCCCCTTCTCTCTCCCAGTCAAATCAAATACCTTATCAACTTAAATATAATCAGAACAAGTTGCTTGAGAATTGCCCACAGCTGTTACTAGGCTTTGCCAGGAATGCAAAGAAGTCAACCAGCTATGGGGGAGCAAGTCAGTGGTCCGGCTTCCTCCTGTTTGCCAGGGTTGCTTTTCTTAGGCATTTCTGCCAAGTGCAACTGCAGCAATTGCTATTGTGACCAGGGAGAGAAAGGGCATTTGGGCAATTTTTCCCCAGGTTAAGAAGTTTATGGGACAAATGGAATTTGAAAAAGTGCTCGAAAGACAGCAGTTAATATAAATGTAACTCCAAGCTCTGCACTGCTTACAGAGCTATCACTTAGCCAGCAAATTGTGCACTGGCTGCCATTTCTAAATAGACTCATTATAGAATTGAAGCATTGTAGAATAGTCATTGCCATGTTTTTCTATGGTAAATGAAGTGATCGTTCAGCAGCAAACAAAATGAAGCAAAAGCAGGTGATATGGTGTCCGTCACTGGCTATGGAATAACTGTGAAGCCAGAGCAGCTTCAATGAGCTGAAAGGCTCTGCGAGATGGTCCTAGCCCAGCAGTGTTGCAGGGCATGGGGACGCAGATCTAGTGAAGTTGGAGCACTCAGATTATAAGACCAAGAAGGCCAAGTGATTTGGTGACTTAACTGTAGTAATTTCTCTGAAATTTTTTTCCCACTATGATTTGGAAAACATAACAGGTTAGGAAGAGGGGATAATTTACACCTGCTTTTAATAATTCCCTTTTGACATTATCCCATTATTTAAAAAAAAATCTCTATTTGTGCTCAGCAATTTCATAGCAAAAGGAACTGACTTGTTTGCACTGTTGTCAACCTACGGAGTATTTGAAACAACAGAAACTAAATTAATAGAACTGCATGAAATAAATGTTTTGAAGGGATTCGGGAAGTGCAGATTGTGACTCCATCAGTGTTTGTAAGGAAAGACACTAGGCCTGTAGTGTTAGAGTAGAAATTGTTCCTTAGGTTGAAAGCTGCTGCTCTGCCCATATGCTTCTCTCATCTATGTGTACAAAGAAGCCTGTGCACAGAAAACAGAAATGTGTCCCCTAATGATTAGTGACTTGAGAGCTTAAATACACAAAAAACTGTAACATTAATACAGCTGAAGACCAAACACATTGTGAATTAATTGAACAGAACAATATGGGTAAAGTTGGCATATCTGCTCTTATATGAGTCGGAAGGAAGAGTTGGGCAGAGATCGTTTCAGAAAGAAAAGACAAACATATGTCAGTTATTGTAATGAGAGGATGTTTTTATGAGAAAAGGGGATGCTGCTTCATTAATAACTCTGACATGTCGCAACAGTTCCAATAGGTCTGATAGGTTAAACATGAACCTTCCATTATTCAAGTAGCTGAAATGAATTGGCTGCTTTACTTACCTAATATTTATTTTTGCACAGTATAACTACAAAATTGACATCTTCTTTTAGAATTGTTTGGCTGTAAAACTAAAACTTTCACCACTAATGTAAAGCATTGCTAGCTGGCATCATTTCCGATCCTTTTTTAATTATTCTTGACACTGTGGAGAAACATCTAATATAAATCTGTAATGTGCTCTGATGACAAACTACACGGTTGGAAGACCATGTAATCTCTCCACAATTAATTAAAGTGCACAGGGCCTGCCTTTTTTTCCTTCTTTTTTTTTTTTTCCTCCTCCTTTTCCACCCCCCTGCAACCAGATGCCACCGACTGGCTCAAATAACATTGCTGTCAACTGTAAAAAATTAAGATCCAAACCCTAACAAAGGTACTTAAATAAAGAAACCAGATGCCAGGTTATTTTTTGATATTATGGCATACTTCTTGGTGGAAGTCGCTATTGTTCAACATCTGTAGCTTTACGTACTTAATTACTCACATAACTTAGCAAATCTGTCGGCAGTTCATTTCTGTGAGTATCTGTCACTTCAGCAAATCCTCTATTAAAAACTGAGTGATGCCAATCAGTGTGACTGTTCACCAGCGTGCCAGGAGCGATGAAACGAAGGCGACTTTTGCTCCTGGTTTTCAGTGTTACAACAGGGTGTGAGTCCATGTCCCCGGCCTGATGCTCCTCTCAGTGCTGCCGGGCTCATAGGACACATGGAGTTGATCAAATGCAAATTAATAACAATTTTTAAGAAGTATAAGAATGCTGTTGTAACATTTACTGACTGTAATAATACTAGGGATAGAGAGCAGGTTAATAAAAGGTGTTTATTAAATATTTCACTAGTAAGCTTTGTGAGCTGTGCTGCATGCTGCACGATGACATGGCTTTTGGTGGGGAGCTCTGCAGTGACGGGAAACTGCAGGTGCACATTAATCTGTGAGATGGCACCACAAGTTCATATCCTGTTTCTTAAAACTAGCAGGAAAAGTTGTATAAGCCCACTGTAATTTTTTATTGATGTTAGAGTTTTGCTTCACCTCAATATCGTTATCTGGCATTGGAGGCTTTTACACAAGTAGTTAGTGGATCTCTTCAGGAATAGGAGCGCTGATTCAAGCATTGACAATATAGGAGTATTGACTTACAAATTATGTAATTTATATATGGTTTATATAATAATAGTCATGTAATTAGAAATACTGATAAAATTTAAATAACTCTGATTGTGTAGTCCTCATGGTATAGGATGCACTTGGAAGATTTGTGGTGTGTAGCATTTTCTTTGTACATAATAGTATTAGTATTTTCAGACTGTTTTTTAACTCCCTTTCCTTCCTATTCATGTTTTGCTTTATGGCACCATTCCCTCACTCCTCCTGAATGAGGTTTACATTGCATTTCCTTGCTGTATGTTGTATATTTTAAGACTGTTACTATTTTCTGCTATTATTATTAATGACAGTGGATCTTTTTTTCTCTTGCTACTAGACAGTTGGCACAATTAGAGCTTCTACCATGCTGTACTTGTTAACACTCCTGTAGAGAAACCTGCTCCCTTTTAGCAAAAAGCACCAACTCAAGAAAAGTGCAAGCATTTTGCTCAGGTATATCATGTTCCCGTTGAAGTAGTTTTAACACAGAACGGTGAAAAAGACAGAGTAGATTATAAATGGTGAATGTAGATAGAACGGCATGGTTGAAAACCGTATAAAATCTTGCAGACAATGCATAAGCTTTTCTGTGGCGATATTTTTTCAGTATTTTTAGAATATTTGTGCTCTATCAAGAGGTTTAGTCTCAATGATTACAGTTTTGAATTATTTAATTTGGGGTTATTTAATGACTACGCATTGCAATTGAGGGATTTTAAACTGTTACAAACTATGGATCAAATTTCACTATCTCATACATCCAAAAAGTCCCATTAGTTTCACTCAAGTTAATGGGCTGTAAGAAGAGAGAATTCAGGGATCCGTACAGCTGTGTCGATGCAAGAAGCTGCTTCCAGCTGCTTCTCTGGTAGAAGAGAACGTGATGCTGTAGGAGGATGATGCTCAGCACTGAAAACTGTGGGACTGGCAGCGAAGAGGCTCTCTGTAAAGGAAAGGTGTAAGGAGCAACCTTACAAAGGTGGCAAGTAATTTCTATACTTAAAACATTCCAGTTTGGGTAAAAGCAACATTCTAATATACAGTAAGCACCAGGGGATTTTAATGACCACAGTCAGTGAGGACCTTGGTTTTACATCTTCTCTAATAGTTTATGATGCGCTGTGGTTTTTGCTGTTCTGTAAGAACATGTTTCTTGGATCACTTAAAGTATTTGGCTTGCAACACCTCCGAGGCATGGGTTAGCTCACAGTAATGCATACTTTGATGTGTCTTATTGTTAAATTATATAGTGCATACAATATTTCATTTTATTTAATACAAATCATTTTTATTTACTTAAAAGGAGCAAGCTGTCTAATTATATATGTTTGGCGTAGAAACAAAGGAATTATATTCTTTTAAGAGGTGTTTTATGTTTTATGGTTACCAAGAGAATACATAGCCTTTTAATAGGCTCTTATATAAGTGGGATCCATGTCTCCACTCTATTATATATTTTCAAATAATTAAAAGTGCTACACAAATGCCATATGATGGCCTTCCAAAAAAGGGGGAAAATCCATGTGGTTTAAGATGTCAGGAAAAAAAAATCCTATTTCTTGGGGAGGGCAGGAGGTAGAAAGGTTTATTGGGGTAATTTAATTTCTACTGATGCTACAAACATGCTTGGGATGCGGAGGGGGAGTTCAAACGTAGACGCTGCTTGTTCTGTTCACTCCAGTGACCTGTTCCTCATTGAGACAGTCAATTGACGCCGACGCCATTGCGTTTATTACGGAGTCTACTGTAAATGAGACTTTCAGGCTTGCCAGGGATAGATATTTTTCCTGTGTTCGCCACTATCACACATCACATTGGAGGGACGGGAAAAGGAACTTTTAAAACAATAATATCAAACAACTTGGAAAAAAATGTTAAATATTACCATATGAAGAACTGATTAAATTTGTATGGTTTTCTTTCAGTAAAAATTGATATGTGATGAAACACAGGGCAGCTGGATAACTTGTTTTGGCTAACGTTCCAGTGTTCTCTGATCTCTTTACCCAACTATATATAAAAAAGAAACTTTTTATATCAGCATTCCTGGTCCTATTGTATGAGTCCCAGTGTAAATGCCCTCTTTTTCATTTACCCCTTACCATGTGGACTGTGAAAAGCTTACCATGAGCTTGTTGCTGAGGCAGTTTATCTAAATATCTTCTTCATATTCAAACCAGCTCTCAAATACTCTCATTTTTGTACATCTCACAGTGGCTTTCCTGCATTTAATCTGCATTTAATCTGTGCTTGGTGCTTCCACTTCAGCAGTGCTCAAGGTCCAGGCCCTGCTCATGTTTCGTTTTTGTTGTAGCGCAGAGGCAAGTTTGTGCCGATGGCTGGGACCCGAAGGCTGTGTCTCGTGGTTAGCAGTTGTCTTGTTCCATTCTTCTGCCTCCCTGGGCTCTCACATGTGGTCATTAATTAGGAAAAAAGCGACAGGTTTACATACCTCTTCCTGTTCGGTTGCAGTATTTTTTTTTTTTCTCTTTGTGTATAGGATGTGTGTGTTTGTAGCATTATTAATGTATCAGAGAAACTCAGGAACAGTTCTTCTATCAGGATAATATTTTCAAATGGTTAAGTCATTTATTCCAATGTTGTCTTTAAAAGCACAAAGTCTCTGTTAAAGCCACAAACTTATTGTCAGTATAGGAGATGATTTTAAAATTTGCGGTCATTATGAATATTCTTCAATGCCGTATATGCAGAAGTATGAAATGAGATTAGTTTGTTTATTTTAAATTCCTTTCTCCAGCCAAATGCCCTGATATTGCAGGCTTTTGGCTGGCACAGGATGATCAGACTTCCTGCTCATTGATGTAGATAGAATTTTTCTTTTATTTTGGGAGTGGCAGGGGGTTGCTGCGAAGTTTAATTTTCCATTTTGTTAACTAAGAACATATGCCAAGGGTCTTGGACTCTCTGAAGTAGTGACTGACATAAAATATAATGGCAATGCAGCATGGGCTGGGTTGGCAAATTTTGGATATTTTCCCACTAGATACTGGAAGACTGCAGGGCTTTTTTAAACCGGGATTGATAGCATGGGTAATTTGCTCTTCGCTTTGGCACTTTCTGTTTAATTGCAACTACAGCAGAGCAAAACCATCTGCTAAAGCGATCAAGGAGTTTTTGAGTTATGGATGTTAGGAAAAGTCATGGATACAGTTCTTCTTGTCATTCCTCGTGGCGGAGCCCCGCAGAGACGTGCCAAGGTCTTGGTCCTTGGATATTGTCTCCGCTGCTCGGTGCCAGCTCGTGTGCTGTCACCCTGCTGCTGCCAGTGCTGAACTGTCCCACCTGCTGCCGTGTTGTGCTGCACCCCTTGCTCTGCGTGCCAGGGGGGTTCCCAACCCTTCCAGGCTTTCCATACGTTATGGTTGCAACACAATGCTGGAAAAGATCTGTACTCTTGTCAGGAGAAAGCTAAGAATGATCATCATGACCAGCGCGCTTTATTTCGAGAGACTTTGGTTAGTCTGCGCAAACCTGAACATCTGAAGCTGTGAGGTTTTACATACGTCACAATGACAGACCTCTTATTAAGCCCTTTTGGTCAGGCTTTCTGCTTTTGCTACTCTGAGATGAAAAATTGCTTTCCATTTTCAAGAAATTCTAACAAAGCTTTATATTTTCCACTTCAAGTGAAAGGGGTTATTACCGTTTGTTGAATGACAGGACAGAAATACAAACTTTGCTGCAGCGTGCCTTCAATCCCCAAGATACTGATGGTCAAGTTCTGACACTCCTCTCAAATGACAATATTCTCAGTGTGTTTAGCCTTCCAGAATATGGTTGTTATATAACAATAAGGCACGATATTTTTGTCATTGGTAGTACCAGTTATTCATGCATGTTTTCCCTTTACTAACTTCACACTGTATTTCCAGAGTATTGCAGGACCTATCTCACTTGTCCAAAACCATACCCATATAAATGAAATCTCTTACACCCAACGATATGTAAAAGTTTTTGTAAGGAACATGTTTGAAAATGGGTCTTAGGTGCTTAACTTCTGAGAAGTGACCACTGGCTGAGCTTTGTGTCTGCTGCCTTTTTTTTTTTTGCTAAAATACTGATTCCAATGTATTACAAAGAGAAGAAATGATCCATAAAATTTACGAATCATCTGCAACAAAGGAAAGAAAGTGCAAGAAAATAGGAAATGAAGTAGTCTTCTATCCAAAGTCAGGTCCAAAGTCATCTGCTCTTAATATACCCTCTCGCAGAGGTTTTATTTTTGACCGTTTTTCCCGCAGAGAATTCCTGTTTTCTAATTTCTGCCATTCTGAGTTGTGATCGTAGGAAGTGCAATTCTAGTTCTGTGCCTTGCTGCATGATGAAGGAAAGGGATGAGGTGAAGAGGGAGACAGGACGCTTAGACCTTTCACTGTTGGATTCTCCCTAAGACTATAACTTTGACTTGCGAAGGGTATGGCTTTTTATAGTCTTAGTCATTAGATAAGAACTAATTTTTTTCTATTGTGTGCTGTATTTATTTAGGTATAACTGAGAATAACTGTATTTTTGCTAGATACTGTCTTTTAATGGTATTTCATAGTAATTAAGGTGAAAATGGCCTATGGCTGAATTAAAAAAAAAAAAAAGAAAAAGAAAAAAGGAAAAAAAAAGAAAAAGAAATGTTAGGTGACTTGTTTTGTGCAGAAATTAGCTGACCTCTTCCAACCAAGTCATGATTGCACACAAAAATCAAAGTAACCCATCGCAGATTTTCATGGTGATTGTGATATGCTTGATTTCTGTATTTGGATGCTTTTGTATTAAAGGTCTATACAGCCAGAGAGGAATTTAAAACAAAGTTTGTGTTCAAAACGACTCCAAATCAGAGATAAAAAGATAAATTATTAAAGATAAATTATTATTTATAAGATATGAGAGGAGATGAGTATAAAAGCAATAAAAGTGCGAATATTACGCTTACTCTGACGTATGTGTACCAGAATATAAATTGCTGCACGATTCGGATGCTAACACTTTCCATGTGCTGACTAGGCAAAGCGCAAATAACAAATATGCAGAGTTAGCTCTTTCTGGGAGGGTCAAGCAAGGAAGATTTTGGCAGATGGTACTCAGGGCTGATTGGAGTGGCTGTGTATGGCACATGGCTCCACAAATTCAATGCTTATGTTTGGTTTTAGCCTATAATTATTTGACAAATCAATATATGATATTTTAAGTTTCAGCAAATATAGCAAAATTTTAAAATATAGATAGTTCGGAGGGACAAATTGATGAATTCAGGACCCTATCACACTCTGCAACTCAGCCCTATTTGAAGCAAATAAAGACTGCATAACCAGGGAAGACTTTGAGCTCAGGTGTTATGTTTTGCAGTACTATATTTGCTTTTCTGAAATTACCTTTATTTGCTACATGGATTTTTCGTAGCAGACTTTCTGTCACAAAAGAGCATGTTGAGAAGATGCAGTTGTCTCCACTCTCAGAAGAGACTTCACAGTTAACTTTTAAAATATATTGTGGGCACTGTAAGTTGTTAAATGTAAATGTTTTACTTTCAAGAGAAATCTGAAGCTTGAGTACCTTGTGGTGTGACCCTTTTCTCTTAGAAACAAAGCAGTTTTCAGAACCTCTTGGAGTGTCACATCTGCAGCCCCTTTTCTTCCACATCCTGGTGTGGGTTTTTCCATGAACACTTTTGCTCTTTAGTTATTTGTTGTAATTATCAAGTTCATTTTTGTCTAATAGATGTGATTAAGTATATTTAGCACTGTGTAATGAGTTTTCTGCCTGGTTGCGTTCTGGCTAATCAGGAATTCCTCCGAGTCGCTCCTGACAGCTGCTGTGGATCCCAAGTCTGGGCTGCCACCAGAGACCCCTTCCAGGAATTGTTAACATTAGAGAAATTAACTCGGTTAGACTAACCATAAAATCCGGGCTGAAATTTGATTACTAATAGATCTCATGGTAACTGTCAGCAGCAAGAGATGGTGGTATTCCCTAGAACTGAAACACCTACCAAAAAAAGAAACAAACACAAACACAACCAGGACATACTTTTGGATTCCCCCATAGTCGATAGGGCAAATTCTTTGCGAAGGCCAGACTGATAAAAGTACTGACCAAAAATGGTGCTAGCAATGATTGTTTAGTATTTTTATTATTGTAGTCTTTATCCTCTGCTAACTTTCTCATCTCTAATGTTGCCGTTATCCTCACTACTCCGTATTATTATAGCAGCTCCCAGATTTGTGAGGCTGCAGATGATGAGCATCGTTCTGCATCCTGGTGCTGCACCGCTCCTGCCATAGAGTTGCTAAGCAACAGGAGCTGCCGGCTCTTCACCAAGCCTCCGGAAGGGGGATGCAGAGACAGGAAGATGAAATAAATACAGGGGTGACTTTTGTCACACAGCGATAAAGGTTGGAAGTTGTTTTTTCTGCCAAGTGCCCCTGATTCTGGGAAAATTCTTCTATTAAAAAAAAAAAATCCTACAAAAAAGAGAAAAGAAAGGAAGCGGCAACTTGACTTTCTAAATTGCAAGTGTGGAATGCAAATCTAACAATAAATGTATCTTTCTGCTAACTGCGAGCCTCCGTTATGAGATATTTTCTAGTGTGGCACATAATCGTTACAGAAAATGCGTAATCATAACCATGTGTCTCCTATTTATCACTGCGATTGACTATCAAAATCATGGCGAATAGGGATTGGAAATTAATGCCAAGTACCTCTTAAATTCCCTGCTGGTATGTTAATGACATAAAGGCTGCTCATAATAGGGTTAGTGGTAATGTAATAATTATGCATGGGGCTACAAATTTAAATTCTTTTGAGATCTGAACAACTCTCTGTTTAAGATCATGCAGTATTAATTGCTAGGAACTATATTCCAACCCTATCCTATTTTATCCAGTGAAGTATTTTAGAAAGACTTGAAGGATTACTAATGTATCAGTGTTATTTTCAGTACTGTGTATCCCAGCCCGCAAAACCTTTGGAAATCTTCTTGAAATCTGGAAGTCTTCCCTGTAAAGCAAGGTATCAAACTTTACTCCATTTAGTACAAAATCTCAGCCCTTAGAAAGCATGAAATATAAAAAGGCATTAGTAAGTTGATGCAGGTACATCCAACTTCGTTAAGATGCTCTTATCTTCAGTAACAGCAACGTGCTGCATTTTTCCCAGCGCTAGTTACTGGGAACAGTCAGTTGCTAGTAACAATTAATGTTGGGGCTCCAAGATAAGGTGGATATATAGGAATTAAAACAGGTAATGTAAATGGAAACAAAGAAACTTAAACGTTTTAACTTCCTTTGTCCTTATTTCTGAACTCATTCTTAAGCAAAAATAAAAAGGAGGGAGAAAACTACGTTCAGAAATTTAGAAAAAAACGCCCGGTTCTATAACCCTTTGTATGGGTTCACTTTGACATTGCTATATTTGCAAATGATTCATCATCAGCTTGGTCCTGAAAATCGTGATGTAATAAGACTGTAAATGCGAAAATAAGACTGTAAAAGTGAAGTTTTTTTTTTTTTTTTTTATCTAAGTGGGAGTCTGTTGGTTTTTAGAAGGTCAGATTGATAGACAACATCTCACAGTCGAGATAGTGACTCTATCAAACTAATTCTCAAACACATGGTAGTACAATGAATTATTCCTGTCTCAGAAGTATGGTTTATGACCTTTCTGCCCCAGGTATTATTGCTGATTATTATCTGAGAATGGGTAGTAGCATGCTTTTTGTTTCATTGCTTTATCTTTTTAGATTTATTTTAACCTGGGCTGTTTTTTAAACAAATATGTTACATGAACCATTTAATACAGCAAATTTCTGATAAAATAACTTTGTCTTATAGCACAGGAGTTGTTTTTTTTTTTAAAAAAAAAAAAAAAAAAAAAAAAAAACACCTCCTCAGCTTTGTTTTCACCTAGAAGTTATTGTTTAAGCTAACATCTCAGGTTATGCAGATAAATGTTCTTCTGGTGTTTGGTTTTTGTATTTTTTTTTCCCACGTTGATTTGCAGAAAGGTGTGAGCATCTTAAAAGATTTTATTTTGCAGAATCTTCATTTGCTAATTGCCAGCTTTTCAAAAACAAACTAGTAGAATTCTTGATATGAGGCAGCATAAAAGATAGACCTATTTTGTATATAGAATATTGCCTGTCCTTTAGATCTATGTGTTTTGCTTATGGAATAAACTAAAGTAGGAGAGATAAACTAATATTTTGTATAAGCTCAGCCAGACAATACACATGATAAAGATGTTTCATCTTCTTATGTATGCAGAAAATATGAAAAATTGTAGTTTACACATATTTTCTCAATTCAAGTGTAAAATTGGGCCCCCAGATTGCCCTGGGCCATGGTGCTTGTGTTAAAGAAGCACTATTTACCTAGCAGCTGAGTGAAAAATGATCAGAATATTAGACTCATCTAGGCCACATTAAGGAGCCATTGCATTTCCCGACAATTTTATGCTATCTCAATATGAAAACAGAGCAATTTCAGCTCATATCAGGTTATGATCGGCAATTACAGTTGCATAATTCACCTAGTCGTCTCTTTTCAGGGCCTTTATTTTCCCTCTTGGTGACATTCCTGAGAAAGTGCCTGATAAAAATGTCATATATCATCCTGGCTTTAAAACTCGTAAGGGGGTAATCTGCTATGCCTTGCTGAGCCTATATTCATCACTAGATTTTTGACTTGGAGGGGTCATGACACTCATAATTTCCTTTTTGATATTGTCCTCACTAGATATGACAAGGGGCTGTAAAAGCGCCGTTGTAGGCAGTGGTTAAGAGCTGTTCCAGTGGGGCTCATCACCAGCAATAACAGTGCATTACTGTGGATTGTGCAGGAGTTGGCCGTTTCGAAGATAATTAGATTTGATGTCAACATTTCTTTATCACCTGCATCCTTTTGTGCATCTGCGTGTCAAGTTGTTATTTCCGGATTTATTAGCACCCTCAGAGCTACTATCTATCTGTCAGCCTGTGTGGTGTTTGTGTTGACAGTTGTAAAGTTAATTACTAGTACTAATGAGCATCGGGCTTTTGGTGGACATGGCATTTTGGGCATTTAAAACTGTAATTAGATTTTTTTTTCCCTTCGTGTACAGCCACAGGAAAAATGCATAATAAGAAAAAGAAATCTCAACCAAGCAGCCTGACCTCAAATCTCCATCTGTAGTTTGACACTGTTTACAGTATCTTTAATTCCAAGAAACTCAAAAGGGCAGCCACGTTTGCTTTTTGCTGTTTTTTTCTTTCCATCATTGACTTCATCAATATCGGTTTTATAGTGTTATCCAAATTAAGATCCTAAAAAAGAAAGTTTTATTTTTAGCTGATTTTACAAAAACCATGTCGGGGCAGTGCATGTAGCAGGCTTGCCCTTTTCAGTAAAAGTATTAGCATTATAACACACACAGTCAATATGAGCGGTGCAGCAGAAAAAATAAAAATTGCAAGGACAGTAAAACAGTATCTAGATCCCTTCCTATGTTAATAAAACAATGTATTAAAAAGCAGTGAACACAGACACATTTAGTGTTTATTATACAACTGTAAATCCGGAGTAATTTCAGTGAAGTGGGATTAACACAGGTGTAACAGAAAGCAGAATTTTGATACTTATTGCCTTGCATACGTGCTAAATTCCCCATCCGGTAAATCAGATTACCGGCTCCTTTATGTAATGTTCCAAGTAACGTGTAACTCATAGGATTTAGAATAATGGCACTTACATGTGACATATACTTTATGTAAGTATATTGTTTATTCTAGTGCGGCAACTAAGAACCACTCCCTTGCTGCTGTTTCTATTTACTTTCTATTTATCATTATCTGCCATTTTGTTAAACAACTACCCTTCCCAGACATAAATCATCTCTAAAAATACTCTGGCTCAGAGAAAATTTCACCCTGGCACTGAAATGATGAGATAACCATTTTCATCTCTTGTTGAAGCATTGAGATTTATTGGGCTTTGATGGGCTACAGCCCAGACATCATTCTCTGCTAAACAGACTCCCACTTGCATTTATTCTTATTGCATTTAGCAATTCAAAATGGAGCTCCCGGAGTCCCCGGAGAGCCCCTTCCCGGCTGAGGTGGGGCCCGGCACGTCAGTGTTATTACTTCCTATTAGATAAGGAAAGGACACACAGAAGCATGTGGTGATTCAGATGATTTTTTATTTCCGTTTAGCAGTGATGACAGAATGTCATAGTGAAATGACTTCAAAAGTCATTTTTCCCTCTGCCCTGGTTCTGCAGCCTTGTCCCTCGAGGGCACTTCTATTGTACAGTTATATTAATTCTGCTAACTTTCAGACTTCATTGCTGACAATAGGCCTTTTGGCTTTCCCAGACTATTACATTAAATTTCCCATCAAACCATGTCAGCCTCTGAGGTCAGAAATTCCAGGAGAAGCTTTAGATATTTTGCCTTTTGACTTCATGGGCAGGTATTTCTAAATTGCTTTTAGGTTTGTTTGGCCAGTGTCAGAAATGGGGTTGAACCTCTGTGAAACCACAAGCAAGGGGTGCCCGTGGGGCGAAGGACGAATGGTCGGAGGGGTGGCCAGCGCGTGGGGGACGCTGCAGCACATGCTGCTGGGGATGGTGACTTCGGTTCTTAGCCACGATGGGTACCCAGGATCAGCCGCCCTTCCTCCAGGTACCAAAGTTCACATCCACCCCTTGAAAGCTCATCCTTGAGGTCCATCTTCCAGACAAAACCACCTTGGAGGCACTTCCCAGAACTGAAGTACAACAGACTTAAACAAAACTCAAATTACCTGCATGAAACACAGTCGCTCTAAGAATCACTGAAACCCTTGATCCTACTATGTGACCATGAAATAGTTTTCAGGCTATTGACCAAGTTTGGCTGCTGAAGATTTTTTTTTTTTTGAGTATACATAGTGATTCTCAGCCTTTGTCAAATAACATAGTAAATTGCTTTTAAGTCGATGCATTCATTTCTGCTTGGAAAGATGTTGTATTATGGAGAAAAAAGAAGTATTTAATACAGGCCTTGTCTAATAAGATTTTTAATTCATCACAGATTTATGCATAGCATTTAATTTGAAAAAATATTACTTTAAATAGGTATTACTGCATGCAGAATGCAATTAATTTAAAAAAAAAATGCAACAGAAATGATTAGAGAAGAAACAGGCTTTATATGATAGAATCATATCAAGAAACTAAGACTTGAATAAAAGACTGGTAAAAATCAACAAAATTCAATAGGCACAGTCTTTTTAGCTACTATTTTTAATTGGTAATCATAGTGGATTTTTTTTCCCCTCTTTATTTCCATTCCCTCCGAGCTCTATTATTTAAAAACAGTACAGAAGAACAGACATCCTTAGAGAAAAAGACTGCAGCCCCAAAACCTCCTCTTCTCATTTTTTGTGTTGCTTTGAAGGAGCAACATTGCCATCGTCTTAATTCTTACCGAGGTTTCCGAGCGCACCGGGAAGCCGTGGGCGGGCAGCAGGCCTGGGGAGAGCGGAGCCGGGAAAGGCAGCGCCGACCTGTTAGTACCTGCTCGCAGCCATAAGGATAGGGAATCATTTGTGACACTCTGGGGACAATTTTGTCACCCTGACAGTAATGCTGTTATGCACCAACTTGACACACGGGAAGAATCCATAAAGACAGATAAGTAACTGTGAAAGTGGCTGGGGAGCAGCCTGAGTGCTACCACTCACCTGCGGTGACAAATGGGTAGTCAGGAAGGATTCAAAATCCTGCCCAACACAGAGATGTGTCAGTCCAAAGCTCGGATACTGCCTGGTTACGCGGAGGCTCTAGTAAAAACCCACACCAGACACATGCACAGAAGAGCCCCCAGGCATAAGCAGGGGAAGGTTAACTTCAAGGGAGGTTGGTTCTTCTTTGTAGCATTTTTTTTTTCTTTTTGCAGGAATACTTGATGTCTTTTGCAATTCGAGCCAAATTCTTCTATTAATTGCATTTAGTTAGGCTGATTCCTGCAATTTTAATTGAAATCAGTACAGGTTAACATTGATGTAATGAAAATAAAAATTTAGCTAATGTGATTTTAGTGGGAGCCACTGGGGCTGTTTCCAGGTGTCTTTTTTTTTTTTTTTTTAGTAATTATTTTATACCAATAGAGGTCCCCATCTGCAAATCAAATGAAGAAAACTTGTGACTAAACAAATCCATTCTAGTTTTTAAAAATATTGTTCTTCAGTTACTGATGTCAGCCATAGGTGCTAAAAATAGCATCTACCACCTTCCTGTTTATTATGTTAAAACATGTATTAGCTCTTTTAAAATGCATCTTCAGGAAAAAAAATGTTGAAGTCTTTAAAAAAATTCTCTAGAAACAAAATGGTAATTCTAATGCCTTTTTTTTTTTTTTTTTTTTTAAGACAAAGAAATGACATCCAACCTTAAAGGCCATTTTCGAATTCTGTCACTCTTTGACCTTCTTTTTTATTATTCCGATTTGATAATTTGAAGTTTATTTGTCAGGAAATAAATGAGTTTTGAAAAAAGGCAGAAGTTGCTCTTAGATTTTTGTTTGATTTAGTTCATAAACCCTTAAACTAAACTCTTTAGTTCATAAACAACACAAACCTTTCTGAGACAGCAGTGAAATACTGTCATGAGTAACAGACATTTTTAGATGCTAAAAGGTGGTTTATAATGTTTTTTCAGCTTTTATTTTTGAGCAAGATTCATATTTCCTTTGCATTCTTGAACAGTAAAGGCATTTTAAAACCAAGGTTAAGATTTATGTCTTGCTGCAACTCTAAGAATTTTTTATTTGAGAAGAATGTGGTAAATGCTGTGCATTTTGTTACAAAATTATAAGAATTAACAAAGCAGTGTCTCTTTTCCCATTTTAATCCCATTTTTGCCGACATTAAGTTGCTCAAAATCTAAGTGGAATTGTTTTTCACTGAAAATTGCATTTTTTCCAAAGCTAAAGCATTCTGTGGAAAAATCTCAGTTTTGTTAAAGCAAAATTTGTTTAATTTGGTGTGATTTTGATCTAAAGTGTGGGAGTCCATGTTTTTGGTTTTTCCAAAACCTTTTTGTGTGATTTGAAATTGTTTTCTGGAAGTTGTGCGTTAGATTCCCATTTTGTTCTGTTTGTTCTGCATCCAACTCTCCGCTCACTCTGTGGTATATTTTGGACTTTCTCTGATTGAGCCATGTAGTGGTCCGTGGGCGTTACATGACTGTGAATACAGGACTGGAGGCAAAGTCTCAGTGCAGAACAGCGACCACAGCGTGAACTGGGGCTTCAGGCACAACTGCCATCAAGCTATGTGCTACCATAAGGAGTACAATTCTGTAGTTTACTGACTAGAAACCGAATGTTTCAGCCCAATCCTACAAATCAAAGTGAACATTGCAATTCTAAATTATTTGGACATTATTTGATTTTAAAAAATGCAATATATAAAAAAGCGATGGAAATTTCAGAATTTCCTGCGGCATAGAGATCGTGTTTTCATTCAGCTCTGTGCAATATGCCACTGGCAAAGCAATTCTCTCCTATACTCAACTGATCTTGTTGGTTGAACTGAATGCTAATGGGAGAGCTTTTATCTCATTCAACGCATATTAGTCGGATCCCAGAGAGCAAGAGGATACTGCCAAAAGGTGACTTGCACTGACAGCAAAACTTCTTGCTCTGGAGCTCATCTCTCCCATTTCCATTATAATCTTGGCTCCGAGTTGGGGAGAGGTAGTACAGTTATTCCCTGTCACCTTTAGAAATACAAATAAAAATGTTTGTTTCCCCTTTTGCTTTCCTTTTGTAGTGCCTTTCACCTGGAAGGTATATTACGACAGCTGTTCTTGCGCATTGAATAGTGCTGAAGCTTCTGTTTCATACATTTGCAAGGGGAGTTTGAAGGGATATATTACACTTTTTTCCTCTCTTCCATACACTCATGAAATAATTCAACATAATCATTCATATATTTCATGTGTTAGCTACAGAATTATATTAGAAACATCTTATAATATGCTTCAGAAAACTGATAATGGGACGGCTGTGTTTCCTGAGCTCATATTTCTTCAGAGGCTGTTTGTTTTGCCCAGGAGTTCTGAATTTTTTCCATTTACACATTCCTATCTTTCTCAGGAAGAATACTCTTCATACTCTTCAGCCATAATAGTCTTTTTTTCCTGACTTAATGTGTAATATAATTTTATATACAAAATATGTGCGTGATACACAATAGCAACATCTTAATTACAAAAGCCTACTCCTTCAAAATGCACGCTTTCTTTGTGCACAGTGGCTTAAAGAATGTAGGAGAGCTGTTCTTACTTGATGTTGCTGCAAAATCTGAATGGAAAAAAAGGTGGATTCTCCCCCTAAAAATACAAAATACCAGTAATTTTGTGACCAGAGGCCCACAGGACTAGATAATTTTCCATGACGCTCTAGACTTTTGTCTTTTAGATTATATATATGGAAATATGTCTTGAGCTGCTATACTTGGTAAGCTACCAAGCAAGATATCCTGTTTTCTCTGTGTGTTTTGAGGTTTTTTTGAGTGGTGGGCATTCTGGTCCATAGTTGTTCCAAAGAAAGGTAAGAAGAAAAATTTGGATTATACTTACTTCCAAACTCGTGATCGTTTGATATTTCAAGTTCTTGCATCAGTCAACTGTCAAATATATGACAAAAAGATATAAAATATATATCAAAAATATGACAGAGACCTCAGGTCATAATTAGTTGGTATGTTCCTAAACATTATCTATAGAAAATCCTCGCAGGATCACAAGTAGCAAGTATGGTGCATGTTTTCAAGAAAAGAGCTAATTTGTTATAGCATTTATTGTAGGCCTTTGTGATGGTTCATAACTAATATAGTAGTTATATGTGGACTAATGTAGTAGTTATGTATGGAACGTTTCTATTAAAAATGTCCATCAAGAAGCACTGCTTGTCGTGATGTTATGCCTGGATATGATACTATCCAACTAATAAGGCAAGCATTTCTGCATCAGGATGATGGCAACTTAAAATGGGTGGTCATTGCAATTTACAACAGTTGATCATTGTTCTGCAATTTATTTTCTGTGCACAAACACGTGTACATGCATTTTTATGAGAAAAATTGAGCTATACTGAGCTCTTTACATAAGGAGGAGGTAATAGAGAGTCCTGGAAAAGGGGAAGGGTGAATATGAGAAGTACTCAGCTTTAACCAGATCTGTGATCAGCGGCAAAGGACATAGGCAAATGACCAATGGTGTAGGCAAAATTGCTTCCCTTTAGGTATACCAGCAAGCTATTCTCATAAGACCAGTCAAATCAGTTTTACTGCCACTACTCTAATGTGCAGTGGGACTCAGATGCACATTAGAAGATGCAGCTTCTAGTGCCTCTTTCTTGTTTCATCCAATATAAAATATGGAGGCCATCATTTAGTGGCCTGCTCCTCTTACACTGATTTATCTGCATTTCCCAGTGCTACTGCCAAGGGGAGTGAATGGGAAGGCAACTGGTTGTGTGGGTGTTTGGTTAGAGAGGCCCACAATGTTTACAACCTGTGAAAACCTGGGGTGTTGGAAAATCTGGGAATGTGCTTTCCACTGATGGGCAGTGTGGACCCAGGGGATTGTTTTTCAGGACTTGCTAATGGGAGTTGCAGTAACGGGACACTGTACATGCTCCTTTGCAGAGAGTCCTTGGGTTGTGCAAGAAAGGAGCAAAGTCACAGTATTGCTAGAAGTGCTCACAGAGGTCAAACCCTCGATTACAGGCATAGTAGTCTATAAATAATATGCACAGGCACAGATCTTTTTCCCATCATTAATTATGCAAATGCAGTATTGTGGCTTATGTCAGATCTATGACCATAGAGTGTGTTCCTTTTTTGTGAAAAGTCTGTGTTCCACTTCCTCCCCTTGCAAAAAGCAACTACGTAGTAGAGTTTCAGAACTCATAGTCTGCATTTCTTGTTAATTTATTTTAAGTAAACTGCAGTTTATGGGCTTCTCTACTAATTTTTTGGATTAAAACGCAAGCAGAAGTCAACCAACTTGAACAGGTTGAATGCCACATCTGTGCAGAAGATATCAGCACACTTATTTATGGCTCAAAGAAACAGAGTCTAAATTAAGCCAGCTATTGCTATAGAGTGGATAAGCGACCATTATGAATTATCCTTAATTATAGCGATTTCCTAAACTAATAAACCTGCTAAATCTTTATTGCAAAGGTTAGTTTACACAGTGCATATAAAATCCGCATGTGCTACGCATCAACCACCAGCTGTCTGACAGTGTGTTGCTATTGCAGTGAGTGCTCACATAAATTTTATGTTGGTTATATTAACAGTCAGTCCATATCACTACCCACAGATGCCAGTAGACATAAAAATTGCTCTCCAGTGAGCCTAAATATCCCTAGAAGCTAGTTGTGTCTAATGTTCCGTGTAGTATTTGTACGTGAAAGCAGCAGATTGAAAAGTTATTTACAGATGAATATTTCAATCCAGTTAGTTCATATTGGCCTACTTAGCCTTCTTTGCTGGTTTATTTGTATGCTAAATAATTCACTAAAGGTTCTTGTTTACTTTCAGAAGTAGTTTCTATGAAATGCAAACAACAGAACCAACTTGAGGTGCTGAAAAGGCTAAACAACCCTGTGTTTAAATGCAGGTCAGAGCTACAGACGGAATCTTGCAGATGGGCTGTCACTCACCGTGTTATCCTTTTTATTTTTATTTTTTGAGAATTAACTGAGAAACTATGTTTTCATATGAATTGGCAAGAGCGGGCTGTTTCTTCTTAATTTATCTGTTTTACAGGCAAATGTGAAGTCCTTCAGAGGCTTCCCATTAGGCAGGCAGTGCTGGCAGCTTGCAGCCTGTTGTGGGCTGTTGGATGGATCCTTGACAGTGCACAGGACTAGCAGGTGCAGTAGATACGTGGTCCTCCTGCTGCAGGGCATAAATACTTTTGTGTATGAGTTTCTGTGGTGCAGTATTTGCTTGCCATTTGTAGTATACTTTGGTTTCTTTTAATCAGAGGTGCAGCCAGTATTTGTTCCTTGACTAATATGCAGGGACCAGGAACTTAAATGAGTTCCTAAGTTCACACCACAGTACTGTCTAGATCACAGAGTTTATCCACGGTGCTAACTTTTTATTTTATAGTATTGATTTTATCATTTTACTTTTTGTAATAGGAGCTGCTTTATTGATATTTACTCAACCCCTCTTTGTGCAAGCGCTGTAGAATACTTTGTTGCAAGTATTGACATAAGTCTGCTGGTTGCATCACCATCATCAGCTTATTTCACCCAAATGGTATTCAGATGCCGTAATTGTTTTTTGTTATTGATTTTAGATTGCATTTATAACATGCTTCCAAAGATCATAGCATACATGCTGTGTCTAGCTAGAGTTTCAATTCGACCATTCCAATAAGAATATGAATCACACATATAAAATTGAAACAGCTTAATATTTTAAGTCTAGATTTGCTTTACACAGATCTCTTGAGTAAGATTGAGACTGGTTACTTCTTGAGATGCAAATGAAGTATCTTGATACTTCCTAAAGAATAGTTAATTATTTCTTGCAGGTATTCTGCACCAGAAATGAATATTCCAGCAGAATACTAGGAATGCTATACTGTCAGTGATGACCTATTTTTGAAGAAGATACCTAGTTGTTCAGGTTTAGTTTCACAAAACATTTAGAAAGCTGTTATTTTGTTGCCTGCCTGTCCCACTGTTTGTACAATGAGGCCTTTTGGGCAAGTTTCATCTTGAACAGTTGCTAGATATGGGTGAATACTCAAAATCATCTTCTGTAAACATTTCTGTGAAGAATGAATGATTTCACTTTGATTATGTCCAAGTCTGTTTTGGCCTTTCCACTGGTATTTTTACGAATAAGCTTCCTGGTCAAAGTGCCCATGGAAATGCATCTCTTCAGGTGTACAGGGTGCATCCTCCCCAGAGAGTGAAAACTTTGAATGTAAAGTTAAAATAATTGCACCAGGAAATACCCAAGTAGAAGCCTATCATGTTGTCTAGTAATGTGAATCAATAGAACATGTAAAAAATGTATAAATTTGGGTTTCAGCTATTATCAGTTATATATATTTATTTTCACAACAGCAGTGGACCACATTCTTTATACCGGTTTACATAACCTTAGGATAAAAAAGAGAAGGGTAGCATATTAAATATGTAATTTCTGGGAAAATTGTTGAGACTTTGCACCAGGAGCACGTGGGCAGTTTTGAAAATTCCACTTATATTAGGGAAACTAGAAAAGTCAGAATGTTTCATAAGCATGCAAGAGCTTCTGTGTATGTAGAGGGACAGCTTCATTCCACAGGGAATTCGTTTTCCCCAAAGGAGTCGACTTGAACATTGTTAGTATTAAAATACAAAACTCGGCTACATTTGCCAAAATATCAGCAATCAAAATCAGTCCTCCTGTGATTGCATCAAATAGAAAAGTTGGCCCCACAGTGTTTGCTGCGGATAAAAACAAATCAGCAGCACTTCCACAGCAGACAGGCGAAGGAAGAAAAGCCCTTATGAAATATTAGTGTACATGTTGTGAGACATTAGTATTCTTCAGAAGCTCGCCTGTTTGTCAGGGCTGTCCTAGTTGCTCGAGACTGCACGCATTTAAAGAAACCTTTCTGTGCAATTTTGGTATGGAAAAAACCCTGAATTCAATCTAACTCGTCATGTGCAGCACTGAGAGACGCAAACTTTGAAAAAGGAGTGAAATTACATGCTTTCTGCTACTTTGTGTTTTGATAAGAGCAGGTAAACATTTTGTAAACCTCCTCAATATTTGGCAAGCCGTGTTTTACAAGGGAGCAGTGAGGGTGCTGGCAGGGCTGAGGCCGGGGAGGCTGCGATGGCGCCAGCTCCGTGAGGCCGCTCGCCCGCGTAGCCCATCTCGGAGCGGCCTACGGCACGCCGGGCCGTAAAAAAAGAGGTGGAAGAGAAGGGAGAGACAGAGGTGCCGGGAAAGGGGAGTACAGAACAGCACATATGCTCATGAATACCCAACACCTCGGCTGCAGCTCCGGAGACCCGCTCGGTATTCCAAGCCGGAGAAGCCAGCTATGGCCTTGGCTATCCATCTGCTGCCGTGTCGAGGCATCAGGTTCAGGGAGCCTTATGGACAGAAGGGTCAAGATGAGTCCAAACGCTAACATGAAAAGACCTGGAAGTATCTGCTGTCCTTGCTAAAACCAAACGTCCTGTCAAGGAAAGCGCGTGAGGATGAGAAATAGTAACAGGAATTAATAAATAGAATAATCTCGTTAGCCCTAATAATGCGATTATAGCCATTGGAAAAGGAACAACGACCTGTTAATGCTGTTGCTGTACCAGATGGGCCCCTAGGCTGAACCACCCCAAGCTTCTTGGAGCGACACCCCCTCTTGGAAGGCTCAGCCTCTCGACAGGTCAAGTTTCTCCCCTTCCATTAACATTTTCAAGGTCAGGTACAGTGGTCACAGTCAGTTTTTACTGCTCTTATAATGTTTTTGTTTTCTCCAGTATCCCTTGGAGAGCAGACAAATTGGGTGCATACATGTAGCCGGCCATCCTGACATTGATTTTTGAAGGTTCATTAGATAAATGCTGACATCACAGATTGATGTCTCTTTAAAACAGTGCCGCACGCAGAACCATTGGGGGAATCAAAAATATCGACTTGCCATGTTTGTGCAGAAGGCCCACTGGAGACTTCTCCTGCATTAATGGAGTCCATCAATTTAGGTGTTCTTTAATTATTCTAATTGTACCCTCACAGCTGGAAACTGCCCTTATTAGGACTTCTGGCTAAGGAGTCACCCTTTCACCAAGAACAAATAACAGTGTGTAGCAGTGACTTTCATGTGTCATCTCATCTTGATTTTTTGTTCAGTATTTAAAGTTTTTTTTGCTTTGTTATGAGATAATTTCTGTGTGTAGCATGGTGGTTAAAAACAAATGGGGATGCAGTGATGGGCCAATGCAGAGGTCCAAAAGCTATATAGCACTTTGGAGAAGTACATGCTAGTAAAAGAAAGTTGATGGTTTTGTTCATGTTTAACCTCTCACCCTGGTACTATCAATAGATTGAACACATCATTTGTATCTGCAAGTGTTTGTTTAATTAAGACCTCCTAAAAATCTTTGCTATTGATTCATTCCATTATCTTATTGATTAACTGCACTGGATCATGTACTTGCTCTTTAGTGGAAGGCAACAGTTTCAGCCTGCTGTCATTTACCCACAGATGTGAACAGTAAGCAATGTTCAGCATCCGTGTCTGCCAAAGTGTCTTGTGTTTTAATGAAGTACTGGCTGCAATTCCCTGTATTACATGAGCAAAGCCAGTTGTCTCCTGCTGGTGGGGTGACCAAGTATAAAGGTTTTCTTCCAGTTATTCATAAAGCAGCTGCTTACCAGAGTATGCTAGAAAGTTGTGCTTTGCATTTGTATGTTAAAATCAAGAGGTTTCAAGTGAGAACTGCAAATTAACACAGCTGACCTGCATATTTCATTTCCATGCTTTTGTATTTTGTTTTTTTGCCATACTGGAAAATAATGCAAAAGAGGATTTTAATGTGCTGAAGTGTGTTTGTACCTTGCAGTCTCAGCTTGGGGAGTTTGCTGCATGACCTAGTATTAATATATGTGAATATCTGATAAAAGTGTCACACCACTGCTTCTCTGAAGACTTTCTTCAGGAAAATAATTCAGTCAACAACATTCAGACCACTGAAGAGTTGGGCTGTCTGGGAACATTTGTGCCGCTGCATGTGCTCTTGTTTATCAGCTCCTGTTGTCCTTTCTGTAGAGCCAAGTCCCTTTCTTATGCTAGCGTGATGGCTGCATGGCAGGTAGGGCCTTATTTTGCAATTCAAGAAATAGGTTTCAGGGTGGAGAGTGAGAATCTACCTCCTTGGGCTGGTGGGGACTGTCTGCCAGCAGGTCACGCAATGGTAATGTCCCCTCCTGGCAGCCTCCCTCTCAGCAGGCCGAGTCGTGGTCTCAGCAACGCTCCTGCCACCCCGCAGATTCGCAGGGACCAACATTAGAGGCAGCAGAGAGGTGGTGACTGACTGCAGAAGTAGGGGCAGGGGAACTTTAAAGCAAAGGAAAAAAACTACCCCTGTGTTTTCTCTACCTAGCCCTGCGTTTTCTCTTTCTGTCTGACATTTGAGTGACAATCCAGATTGGTGCGGAGTAACTGCCAGTATTTCACTGGAAAATTTTAAAACATTATGCATGCCATGTTGAAGTGTTTCATAGGAAATAGGGCATATATTCTTTATTTTCGCATGCAGCTCTTTCTTGACTTTTCCAATATACTGTCTGTAGTCTGGGTGGTCTCTTGGTGAAGGCCAGTGGGCCTCTGTTGCCATTGTGAAGGGAGGCCTCAGAAACGCCCGCCATGGCAAAATCGCTTCTTTTTTCCACCCTTTTTTATATAAAATGAAAACTTCTCCAGTTGGGTTGTTTTAAAATTCTAGCTCAATTGAGACTTTTGTGTTTAGTTAAGTTTATATATCTGCTGGCATGCGTTGTTAATTTAAGCCAAACCCTCAACTTTACCTTGGCAGAGAGACTGATTTTGTTGGGTTCCCTGCACCCTGTTAAATGAGCTAGTACCGAAACAACATCCAAAGGACAAATGGCTGCTTTCTGATCACTATTTAGCCTCTTTGATGGCAGCATTAAGTCCTGACTCAGCCTTTATGCTACCTTAGCATGGCGACTTTGAATGCCTCAGGTGTTTTGTAACTGCATAAATAATAAAATTAAATCACAAGGGAAAAGTTCTTTAAGTTCTTGTTCTTTAATCCATCTCTCGGAATATATCACATAATGTTTTTGGTTTTCTTAGGATCTGTTTTTATGCAGAAAGAACCTCTTGTTTGTTATCACAAGAATTGTATTATTTATGATAAAATTATGTGATATGTATCACGTAAGATAAGTTGCTAAGCAAATTTCAGATGGACCGGGTAGAAGGGATTACCTTGTTGCAGGAATCCCCTTTTTTTTTAATTTATGCTTCTCCAAATTGATGAATTCTATTTAATTTAACCACATTGCCTATGTTGCTTTGGGGTTGCTGTTGTGGTTGATCTCGGGACTGTCTCAGGTGTCTTGTAATGTCCCAAAAGGATTTATCTCAGAGTGGACCTAGAAGTGACCTGTGTATTTAGTGGGGAATCAGAGCAGGAGCAGCAGTGCTTGCCTGGAGCTCCATGGAAGGCCTACAAAGGCAGATTGCTCTAGGTTGTAGTAGATTTGTTTCTGCACCTTAGTTGGACAGGGCTTTCTCAATTCCACAGTCTTGGCATCTGTGCGATACTCTTTCTGTTTCATGTCTGGCTTGCAATTTTTGCTTAGCACTGGTCTGCTCCTTTGCTTAGATTCTGAGCACTTACTGTGATTAGAGGACAGAGCAAATACTGAGCCAGAGTGGGTTTTGTCCAACTCTTTAGGAGTAATTGAAATGATGGGAGAAAAGCTCCATGTGTCCCTTCTTATTTCATCTAAGGATGGACTGAGGGAACTCAATATTTGTCAGCTGCAATTCAGAACTCTAAGATCATTTTGTATGGTCACACCTTAGTTGTCTTTAAATTAACTGCAGTTAGGTATATATAGAAGGCAGCATAGCTATCTACTGTTGATCAGTTTACTGAGGTGCTGGTTCTCCAAGACAGTTGAGCATTTTCCTGGAAAATACTTTTTTATTTTTTTTTCCCCCTATGTAAAACAAATTCCTTTGTAATCTCAAGGAAACTCACCTTAAAGAAAAAGCAGAGGTGAGTCTCTGAAGAAAAAATATCAAATTTTAAATATTTTCAGTAAGAAACTAAAGTCAAATTCTTGAAAACTTTCTGCGATGTTCAAATCAAAGGAGATTTTAGCACAGCTTAGTTGTGATATTGTGTGTTCACAAAATGTATTAAGTTTGAGAGTCTTTTAAATATGCTTAGCTGAAATTTCCAAAGGGAAGTTACTTGTTTTGGATGTGTTAAAATGAGTTTTCTACAATTTTTAAATACCTTTCCAAAATGTCTTTGAAATGTTTAATAAATTGAAACTGACCTTTCTCACCACCTTTTCCAATTTCAAGAAATCAGGATTTTCTGAGGAAAAGACATTTCATTGAAAAGATTCCAGCTAAATCTAGTGAAGATTTATTATTTATTGTGGACCAAATCTTGCTTTCTGTAGCTACATAAATAGTTAATGAAAGTGCTTCCAAGCATAAAGCATGAACTATTTCGACCAATGTTATAAAGTGCTTTGAGCTGGGAGAAATAGAAGCTGGAACATGGAAGTTACATTATAAGCAGAGTTATTTTCGTTCTGTAGAAAAACTTTTAATTGTCAAAGACTTTTAAAAGAAAGAATCTTTCTTTCTCCTCTCTATCTTACAAGAACTAACTTCTGCACACATTACTTGTGTTTTATTGCAGCTGTCAAAAATTCCATGTTAGTGTTTTGATGTTTGAGATTTAAGCAGAGATCAATTGAACAATTAAAATCTCCAAATAAAATTCCTTGAATTGTTGAACTGAGCGCGAGCTCTCAGTGAAAAGGGTTTATTTTTAAAGTTGAGATTTCTGTGTATAATGTCCTTGCCAGTCTCCAGCTTTGCTAATTTGAATATATAGAAGTGTTTCACCAGTTTTACAAAGCATGACATTTTGGCATTTATAGAGGGTGTACTTACTGCATTCACAAAAAATATATACATAGTTTCATATATCTGTACGTAATATCAGTTACAAATGGGTTCTTTTAGAAGATAACATTTCTAATGCCTGATACTGGCCGAGGTGGCTGGAGTGTTTTGAAATATGTATTGAAAGAAAAGAACAAGGGTAGTACAATATTTTGGAAAATGTAAAGAGTAATCGTTTTTAGTTTCCTTAATCCTTTTTATGTATTTTTTTTCTAAAAAATTACTGTTGATCCCTTCACTTTAAGCAAAAATAGGCAAAATATATCTAAGGACATGAAAAAGTACTTGGAAAGTATGCTGAGTCCTCCTAGCAGTTTCCAAGTTGATCTTCATATGCGATGCATCACAGTAGAACAATTCTAAACCCAAATCCACCCATTCCTTGACTTCTTACATACTTTGTGTAGCTCCAGTCTGAATTATCACTAAGTTTTATCTAGCACTTTAGCCACAAAGTGCTGTAGATCTACTTTTGTGTAAGATGGACTCAGGGTTTTCGTTGGCCTTTTGCGGCTTTGCTTCTAGTTGCTTGTACCTGCTTGCAGCAGTGGTGAGCTGGGTCTCAGCAGAGCCGTTCATTCCATGCCAGTGAGGAACCTCACAGAAGTGCACAATGGCACAACCCAAAAACTTCTGTGTCTGTTCTCCTTCAAAGAGGATTGTCTTGTGGAGATTTCTCTTTAATTTATTTTGTTTGCCTACATACGTACCTGTTAGGATTGCTTGGAGGCCCTAGCAGGTCCATGATTGCCACTTTACTTACAGGACATTGCACAGATTTTTCTGAGTCTTTTGCCCAGATTCCCCCAGCAGGAGTTGAGAGTAAATGGGAGATACTTAACTCCTTAAAGAGGATCCTATGGTCACGTGTTATTTTCCACTCAGCCCAAAAAAGTGTCTTGTTTTTCCTTCCAATTACTCCATCTCTCTAAAGGCAGGCAGTTGTCCTTTCACCTGAAAAAGCAACAGTGAACAAATTTTTCTAAATTGGCTTTCTTTCCTGGACAGTTATTGTTAAAACAATGAAGTTTACTGTTAATCTTGTCTATACTTTTACAAAATCCCTGGAGAAAAGGAGCTGATTTATCTGCAGCTTAGCCTGGAGCACTTGCGTCACTGTATGATCTTGTATTGCTTGCTTAATAGACCACAAAAGTCAACATCTCTTTGGAAGAACAATTTGTGCTTAAAGTAGTCACAAATTCCAAGAGATCCTGTTAAGGCAGGATGTTGTGAGAACCCCAGAGTTGGAACAAAAACTCATGTTTCCTAATTATAATGTTAATACTTAGGAAACCTTGAGCCACTCTGTCATGGTTTATGTCAATAAAGATTTGGTGTTTCTTCTTTCTTTCTTGTCTGTCTTGCTCTGGGAAGTTGGAAGTAGGACAACATTTTTAACTGCAACATAAGAACATTCCAGTTGTGTCTCATTATGGAAGTAGATGCCAGGTTACTCAAAAGAGACAAACGACCAGCATTCAAAGCATCTTTTGTCATACAAGGTCAAAACGTTTAGTTCACAGGATTATAGGAAAAGTTAGATTGGAAGGGACCTAAGGAGGTCTCTAGTCCAATCTCCCGCTCAAAGCAGGGTCATCTGTGAGGTCTGGTTAGGTTGCTCAGGGCTTTACCCAGTCACTCGATTACTTTTGTGCTGTGCAGGTGAAATGCAGTTAAACCATTGGTCTTTTTTGGGTCAGCCTGCCAATATTCAGTTTGCATCAGTCTAGATTCATCAGTCCACAGACTTGGAATAGGAACTTTTTAGGTCCGGTTTTGAACATGTTTGTTTAATATGAAGGGTTACTGAGGTTTGTTGTAGTTGTTTTGTTTTGCTTTGGGTTTTTTTTTCCTCCTAAAATAGACATTAATTATATGAAACAGTTATAGTATATCATTGCTGACTTTGGTTCCGTTATTCACGTTAACTTCAATAATTTTTATAGCAGAAATGCCCACTATATATTTACATGAAAAATTAAGCACTTAAAGCTAACAAAGGATTGACATGAAAAACTCACTGTCAGCTGGTGTCATTACAAGGGATATTGAATTTATGATGTCCAGCATTAGATGGTTTAGAGGGAGCGCATGAAAACCAATGTATAGTTGTCCACTCTCTCTTAAACTATGAAATACAAAGCCACACACTGAATAATTTTTAGG
Source organism: Tinamus guttatus (assembly GCF_000705375.1). The sequence goes on along the minus strand of NW_010584111.1, from coordinate 88,816 downwards.
TGAATATAGCCCCCAATGATATCAAACTCTTATGTTCTTCTGGCACTGCTGATAAAACCAGCTGATTTCTATAATAACACTTTGTCCATTCCTTCATCTAGTTGAAATTACTGTTCTCACTGGGTCATATTGAAATGATTTCATTTTATTTCAGGAAAAAAACATTTGTCATAACATATACATTCTTTGCAGTTTCTGTTGGGAAAGAAGTCGTGAATGATTCCTGGTATAAATTTGTGTTAATATTATGTGTATATATCATCTTGCCCATTTTTTATACGTTCCTGCAGTCTATATAGATACTTATACTTTATACTTACGCAGTCTGTATAGCTATGTTGCCACTGTATTGCAATCAGTATTTCTGTTGAGAGCTGTGTCTGAAGCTGTATTGAGTCTGTTGAAACAGAAGCAGAGTATGAAAAATTTTACAGAATTAAGTTAATCGATATCTTGCAGTTCAGAGGTGATAAGATACTTAAGTATGCATTAGTAAAATGTTGTGATTTTGTTTTCAACATTACTTTTCCCTCAAAAAATCTTTTTGCACATGGCTTTACTGATTTTTTTTTTGAAGGGGAAAAGTAATTTGAGTTTTTAAAGGACAGCATGACCAAGTATCTTAATGAAGTGGTGAAAATGGTCTAAAAAGCTTATCTATTCACTTCACCTGTTTGTTTTGGAAAATCTACATTGTTGTCGTCTTTCTTAGAAGACAGCAGTCTGAACAATCGGGTTAATTCACCAGCTTTTTTGCTGCAATAGATATTACTGTGGTGTCTTACGATGGTAAGTGTGCGGTTAATCTGATCTGCACATACATATATAACCTGAATATTCTTAATGTGGATATATTTCATTCTTTACAAGCATACCATATATTTGATGAAAATAATTTTATTTAGCATCACTAAACTGATTAGAGACTGTTGTTTTTCACATCATTTCTTATTCTCTGTTAGCACTACCATCATACAGGTTAATTTGGACATCCTACTTTGGAAGACTGTCATATATCCATTTAAATTCTTCTTCAAATTTATCCCTTACTTCGTTTTCTCATTCTTCACTATAAAGTAGAGTCAATATCTGAAGACAGTGACCTGTTTCCCAGCCATTTCATCTCTTGCAGGACAGTGATGTTTGCATGTAACACTTCCCAGTCTTTCCATCAATTTAGCAAGGGTGTCTGATCTGTATAAGCTCAAAGTATGTCACATTTTCAGTCCTTTCTCCTTAGTGACAGTGAGGTGTTGAGCGAAAGAGACTGAGAGTAAACTCTTTGATGAAGCATAGGCAAGAATATTAGCTGGCAATTAAGAACAGGTTTTGAGAGCTTGAAAAAATATTTGTGTGAAGATTAAAAAGAATCTGGGTGGTAGATAATCAGAGATGAAAAGAGGTAAAAGAGCCTAACTTAAACATTGAAGAACAAGAAAATAGCACGATGGAGGCTGGGGTGGCAACTAGGGTCCAGCGTGCAGCAGTGACTGTACGTCTTCAGAACAAGAATCAGTGTCATAGAGAGAAATATGAGAATGCCAAATTAATCCCTTGTGTACCTTGCTTGAGTAGATATAGCCAGAGAGAAAAATAATAATTTGTAACAAATACACTGCAAGAAGTTAAGTATTTGTAAACTGTACAGAAAGTGCAAAAGGACAAAGACAGAAATCTTAATTATAAAAGTGAAGTTACAGAAAGATGGAAAGGATGCTTTAATGAGCTGTCTAATGGTGAGAACTTCTGAGAGTTCCATGGGGCAAAGTGCTCAGGTACAACAAGCACCAGGTGTTGGAAATATTTTTGCTGAATTATTAAAAGCAGGAAAGGCCAAGGTCTGTTTGAAGACCTTAAAAGTGGAGATATGAAAACTTTTAAAGTTAGTAGTTGTTTAAAAAGTTTAAATTGGATTGTCAAAACAGAAGGGATGGTGAAGAGTTTCAGAGCCTCTCATAATTTATTACAACCATTAGCATTCTATTTTTGGACCTAATGTGTCAGCTTGCTTGCTCTTTTGTAGAAATAATGTCGAAATATCAGGAAACCTACTAAGAAAACATGCCCACTACAAATAAAGTCTCTGCCTCATTTCATATCAGTGCAGGGTTTTGAAAAAACATGCACAAACCTCCACCTGCTTTTGGACAGCTAATGGTTTTATTATGGTTAGGAGACAGAGGGAAGTGAAAATGGCAAGAAAAATGTCATCCAGATCAGAAAAAAATGAAATGAATCTGTAAGGCATCTAGAAGGACCCAAACTAGTTTATGAACAGTTCATGATGATAATCGTGTTATATAGTTTGTGTATTTAGAAGCATTAATTACTACTAATAATGAGGGAAGACAGTAAGGCACAATCCACAATAGTAATGCATGTTTGCCTATCCATTTTATCATTTGAGAGTTTTTGTTTCAATTAGCAACCTAAAACAAGCTGGAGATACACAAGACTAACTAAAAACCACTAAAAACCTTTTATTTTACATTGGCTGGAGGCGTCAGCACTTATGGTGAAGGAAGTTGAGGAACCCTGTAAAATGAAATACAAAGACACACTTTTGGGGGCTGACTGCAGAGTGATTGAAGCTCTAATAAGGAACCATGAAAGGTTGGTAAAGAAGCAAGTGTATGAACATGAAGGCCCGCATATCAAGAGGCCAGAGGAGGTGGCTAGAAGGTCAAAGAGACCAGCTGAGTGTCTTCTGGAAGCTCGTACTTTTGGGCTTGATCTTATGCCAACTGAAGACAAGACGGAGCATTAATTTTGCGTGAGTCCCGAGAGTACTTCATATGATCTACAGAAGATACCACTGACATAAAAGGGGTCAAATTAGGAGTGCACCTGAGCACTCTCAGGGTCTGTAGGGCCAGGTAGTATTTTTTATTTCTAGTGATTCCTGTAAATGCCCACAAAATTTTTATTACGAGTCTTATGTAACAACTGTTGTTTCACCAACACTTAATTAAATCCATTATCTAAAGAGAACAGGAAATCGCATGGTGCCTGTGGGGGGAAGTTTATAGAAGACTTTCTAGCAGATATAACTGATTTGATCATTCTGTGAATTTGAGATCAGATTTGCAAGCAGTGTCCGGCTTGATTTCTCCTCCAGGATGCTGTGCAACAGCCTCTTGACATCTGCCTGTTATTTCCTACCCCATTTCTTAACAGTGTCCTTGAGTGCTGGCAACGTGCCTTCTACTTAAGGTTACTTCCATTAATTAACCGTAAGTTATAACCATAAGACACTCTGATCTTGTTACGCTCTCTGTAAAGCTGAAGGCCTTGGCTTTTCTTTTGGACTTTGCCATCACAGCAGAAAGCATAGTCTTTAAGTTAAAGGGCTGTCTCTCTGGGGCTCATTTGGCAGCCTTTTGAAAAAGGGACAGTTTGGGCAGTCAAAAAGCAGTGTTCACGTTTTATTTAAAAGTTACGGAATTCAGGGCCTGCTGCAGCCCTGGAATGTGGAACATGTCCTTACGGCAACCTGGGCTGCGTGGCTTGCTGTGGGTGGCACGGGCAAGAGCCGTGAGTGCGGCCTGCCTGTTCTTACAGCTAAACACATCATCCACTCGCTGTTAACACGGCAAAAGCACTTTGGCTGCCCCAGGACGCGTGATCCTTTTTTCTGGGGGGGCACGTGCATATTTTAGCTAATAGCTGCCTCTGTCTTGTACTCCATTTTGATCTGTTTTATACTAGCCACATGTTTAAAAGTTTATATACTCATCCATGACTCGTGTACTATACTTGTGCTTTGGGATGCTTCTTTTCAGAATAGGCTGATATATATATATATTTTTAAAAAAGATAGATGGCCATTAACAGTACATGGGAACAATAGTCAAACTTGATATGTTGCATATACTATGAGCTTAATGTTTTTTCCCGTTGCACTGCATTTCCCTGATGCTATCTGAGGTATTCGGAGACATACGCATCCCTGTCTTCTGTCTTTCAGAGTTAACTTCAATTTGAGCACTAAAATCTGGGTGCTTTTTAGAGCATTAAATCTGGCGAGCGGAAATTTGTTGTGATGTCTTTCAGGACCACCAGGTGTATGTCAGACAGTGGCAAAGTTACTCCACAGGTAACTCAAATCTCTGCGAGCAAGGCTGGTACATGAAGAAGCCATTTGTATCCCACTGAGTCCCATAATGTTGAGCACGTTGCTGAGGTTTACACGAGTCCAATCTATGCAACTGATAAGATGACTGCAGCTGGGTAGCGACTGTATGACCTGAATCACAGTTTCTCATGCCTCAGCGGCTGTGGCACTAGAGAGATTTTTTGGTTTTCTTCTTCCTTTTTCTTACCTGGGTCAAAGCCACTACGAAGGGTGCATTTTATTGAACTAGGCAGCTGGAAAGCGGTTAGGTGGAAGGACTCAGGAAAGGAAAGCCAGCGGTCTCTTGGGCATGGGGTAGAAATGCTGGGTCAAAGGTATTCTATTGGCAAAAGTCCTGAATGGCTGTTTCTATATCTTACTTAGGGTTGCCCCAGTGCTTTTAGACAGAATTATTGTCAATGGTATTGATTAGATGTTTTGATAATACAGCAAGCTCCCTGATGTGTTAAATTTCCTTCCTTCACATGGCTCTAAATGTGGGAGAAATGTATGTAGCTGCAGAAGTAGCTCTCAGTGGACGCCACCAAAGTCTGGCCGCTCGCAGTCAAGTCTTGCTGCTCGTGCCAAGTTGCATTAGTCATCTGTCCATCTCTCTTAACACTTGCTAGCAATTCAGTGGCTCTGCTTCCCTCCTTAATGCCCTAGGTGCTTCTAGAGTTTTAATAATTTTATTTTCCTCTATGTATGAAAACAAAAAATGTCTGGATTAAAATTCTGTGCGTTATTCTGATAAGTGTATATGCAAACTCAAAAGGGAGCATAGCAAAATCTGCTTTTCAAGGCAATTCAAAAGAGGAGGATCGAATGTAAAATTTGTACACACAAGTAGAAATTTGCAGAGCATCTCTGGAGAAGATTGACTTCAAGTAAACTTCTGATTTCTTTTGTGTAAGCACACTGATAGTTGTTCTGTGGATGAGTACTTACTGTGGAAAGTTCTCGGTTTTAAATTGGCTTTGTGTTTCGAAGCAGAGACAATACAAGAGGAAGGGCCTGCTTTGCAAGACATCTCCCCTTCTCTCAGTGCATGTGTATGTGCAGTAGCAAGTTGAAGCTTTCTCCTTTTCCATCCAGCATGGGAGAGCTGGCACAGCCGAGATGGACCCCTGAGATTCCCCAATCCCCCGTGAATTCCTGTCAGTCAAAACAAGGGGTATCACAGCGAGAAAGGGGTTAATGGTTGTATCTCTGCTTGAGCAAGTGCACAGTAAAGAGCTAGATTAGTAGAGATGAAAAATTTATTGCAAAACTGCCACAGTATTATGAAAAACAAAATGATTTCACTGAGCAGTAGTTCTGTTACCATAATCCTAATGATAAACTCAGTTACACTGATAATAGGAGAAAAACTAATTGCAGTGAGGACAGGACAAATCTTTTTTAATCCTCGTTGTCATCTCAACTAAATCCGAACCCGTTTGTATTAACCTTTGCTGACAGAGTCACATGATGGACATAATTTCTTGTAATTTACCAGCAGTAGATCTAACCTTTCTTCATCAAATATTCATAAAGGCATGATTCCCAATGATTTTCTGTCTCTTTTCATATTTACAGCTTGTTGTCTTCTTCCTTTTTACTATAATTTGAACACAATTGAAGTCAGATGGAATTAAAGTTAAATTGCTTTAGTGGGTACAGTAACTGAAAGCAAAGAATAACTAATTGAAATTTCTTACAAGTAGAGCTTGTGTTGTAGTCAGATGCGGCTGCATTAAACAGTCCAAATGTCTATTTCTCCGGAGAAAAAAATAAAAACAAACCAGATGAGGTGTCACTGGTTCTTGTCATAAGCATTAAAGATGTGTGTGTGTTGTGTACCTTCACATCCGCATGAGAACACAGAATTGAAAGTCCAAGATATGTGCGGTTTTGGATGCTTGCGTAAAGCATTTCTGTTGGGAAGGGGAATGCTGTGGACTTGAATCCTTATTTAGGGATAAGTAAGGATAATCGTTGCAGTCAAATCAATTATGCCAGTGTAAAACTGGTGTAAAAGGCTGAGGCCAAATCCATTTGATTAAGGCAGTGTAAAACTGGCATGAGAGCCTTGGACCATACATCTATCCAGGAAGTTCAACTTTGACGTATACCGGCTGTAGAATGACTGCATTTTCTTGTAGGTTTTCTGATGAGGAAATAACATTGTTTAAATACAACTATAGTGTATTATGGCAAGTATTAAACAAAAATTGGAAAATTGCCATCAACACTTTAGGTTGCTGTGTTTAGTCTTGAGATGAATAGCTTGTTGTTGTAAACTTTCTTTGTATCGTGCTATGACCAGAACCCATATCAACAGAATTTTAATGTCCATCGTAATACCAATAGGTAACTTAATAATGAATACTGCAGAGGATTTGAGAACTCTATGCTTCAGCTAAATGCTTATCAGCCACTTTAGCTTGTAGAACTGTTCAACTAAAAAGTACAAACAGCAAGTGAGGAGTGTGTTGAAAAACTTGTCTTTCCATCAGTCCCTTAGCAAGGGCAGGAGGTTACTGGGACTAATCAAGTTCTTGTGGTCTTGTGGGCAGCCAGCGAGACCTTATGGTTTCCCAGGTGACCTTGGTCCTGTAATGCACTGTTAAGGACCGAGTTTCTCCATTAATAGTTTGTTTCTGAGAGCTGGAAAGGTGACTTGTAATACAGCTCCTTTTTCGCAATTCCTCCATAATGACACTTTGGACAAGCAGATGATGTCCTTTGGTTCAGTATGACCTTCTCTATTTTTGTGATTCCAGGATGCTTTAAGAACAACAAAGCAAATGAAAAGATAAACTATTTGCTTAAATTTACTTATCTTGAATATTTTTGCATGACAAATCAGTTGTAATTTTAGTTTAATATATGCGTGTATACGTACCTTTTGGCCGATATCTTCTCTCTTCTTTGTCTTCTCAGACAAACCTGTGTATATGTTAGACTTAAGCAAGTCTATGGCAGGTGAAAGAGAATGGAGAATGTAAGTGTGTTTTAAAGGTCTTAATTCTCCACTTGAGGGTTTTTCTCTTCATAGTGATATTACGTTCAAAGACTAAATTGATACTTTGGGATTCTCACAATAGAAGTCTTCTGTCTTCTTTCATTCTGCTGGAATATCTATTCTAATTAGAATGTAAAATTTTGGACCACAATGTATTTCAAAGAATCTTAAAGTAAGTCTTACTCAAAGTAAGCTCATTAAAGAAAGGTTGTGTAAAAGTTTGAGTATCATTGTATTTAGGATTTACATGTCATCTGGTTTTATCTGTCTCAAGTCGCTGCTTTCTATCCTTTTATCCCTGTGCTAGCTGTCTAACTGCATGCTTTCCAGGCAGGATTCTTTTCTTGGTTTGAAGATGTCAGGAATGAAAAGTATTTTATTCCATTAATAATTTGTCCAAGTATGTGATTTACTTTGTTGTAATAAAGTGGACACTTTTGAACTTGCCTGTGTTCTGTTTCAAATCCAGCTTCCTCTACTAGATTGGAGAACTCCATAATACAAGATATTTTCCTTCCGTGAAGGAACTATACATGGTAATCATGTAACCTATCAGTTTTAAATCTTGTAAGTGAACCAAATTGAGTTAATCATTATCACAGATTTTTTTGCCAGTCTCTTCAGTATCTTTTCTGTACTTGCTTCAGTTTTTCGATGTATTTCTAAAAATTTGGAAACAGGATTATTCCGTGGTTTTCTAGCTTTAGTCTATGTAGTTAAATATACAAGGATTCAGGCAGAGCTCCATTCACGTTGACTATTGCTGTGCTTCAATATGTGAGTGAGTGTGATTTTTGATAGACTCTCACAGATGCAATTTCAGAAGTTGTGTTAGTCCTTTTACATATGACACTGGGAAATCACTTTGAATTGCTTGGCCAGGTTGAAATATAGGTTCTCTTCAGACGCAGTCGATTTGAGCTCAGAGACACCCCTTCTGTAGTCAGTCTTCTCCCTGTATTTGCATATAGTCCTAAAATACTAAGCGATCCAGTTCACCTATATGGCAGTCTCATTCTCATGCTTATTAACGGTTTTATCATTTGCTGTGCTATGGAATTTAGTGAAAATTATGGGGAGGCTGATAGATCTCATTTACATTCAAAATGCAATGAGTATTGGTCACAGTTTCAATTTCTGTGTAGACTTATATGAGAACTGTAATGAAGTTTAGTTGTTGCTTATCATCTTACATTACTAGTTTGGCAGGACTTCATGTTCTGTTGATATTCAGTGCTTCATGGAGAGAAAAAAAAAAAAGAAGTTATTGACTAGCTGGCATAAATCTACTCATATTCTACCTCCCTAGTTTATTCTTGTAATCCTTCAAGGTTTGTCCAACAAGACCCATTTTTCAGAAGTACATACTGACTGGCATGTGTTATTTATTCATATTATCTTTCAAATGAATTCTGTACCAACTTTTCATAAATTCTATGATGCAATTGAAAATCAACGTTGATAGACCACAAGGTTCCTCAATGTAAGTTAATAAGACAGCACAGTGCCAGGCATTAATATCTTGAAGAGGGCTGGCTGCATGCAAAGATGGATATTGTTCTTTCCTATTTGTGTTCCTGGGAAAGAATTGATCTGAATACTACTGAATGCATCCTGGCACAGCCCTAGCTAACTTCTACCAAGAGGGTTTGCCATCAGTGAAGGACTGATTCCTAAAATTCAGTAATGTGGAGAATAACATGTAAGGACATTCTTTGTTTGTGAAAAATTGCAAAGCTAGACGGACAGCCAAGATTTCTTAAGTCCAAGGTTTCCATAAAGCAAAGTAGGAGGTATTTTAAACCTTTCCGTTAGAAAAGTTACCAAGAAATATCTTGAAGATTGGTACCTGGTTTAAATTATGAGGCAAATGTAAATGAATAACATTTTTTATTAATATCTTGTCAGAGCTTAAAAAAAAAAAAGGAAAGAGCAGAGCAGGCCTCAAGGACTTAAGGGTCTGCAGTTACAGTATGACTTCACCAGTCTTTCACTCTGGCTAACCAGACAAGGGAATTTAAGAAAATTGAGCCTGGCAAAGTCATTAAGGCTTGGAAAAGGGGGATCAAATTGATATCAGCTAAAGGAGAGTAACTAGCCCAGGCCTGTGCCTGTTTGAGCTGGATATGTATGAAAGAAGTTTGTTTATATATTTCCAAAGGGAAATTAAAAGAAAGCAACAGTATTCTGCATGCTCAGTGGGGGTGAAATGCAAGAAAAGTGAACAGGAAAGTGGAAAGGACAAATTCCACAGAAAGGTCTAAAGAAAACGAGCTTTTCCTCTTGCAATGAAGTGTCCTTTTTTTCTCCCAAGATATTCTGCCTAGCACTTAAACAAGAGGCCTGTGAAATTTGCTGGTAGGACTGCACATATCTGAGAAATACAAACTACGCATTAACTATTCCTCAGAAGTAGTTGAAAAAGGAAAAAAAGACAAAACACTTTGTATTGGCACCAAAATGAGGGAGATAAGGTATCTATTGCCCAACCCCCCCAAATACATCAATCCTTGTCAGTAAGACAGGTTAGAGTAACAACATTTCAGCAAAGAGAAATGTGTATTTTGCATATCAGATTAATGTAATCACAACATTATTTTAAAAAGCAAACAAACAGTGGGAGGGATGTTAGATCCATTACATGCTTGAGGAAGTCATATTTCTGTGTTTTTTGCAACTCAGGAAGAGAAGACATTTCATCAGCAGTTCACTGAAAGGAATAACTAATGTAGCTCAACTGGCAAGCAATATACTAGGAAAAATGGTGTCTGACAACATTCGTAGATGAAACAAGACATGCGGAAGGCCCAAACTGTCCAATTTTCATAAAGTTCACATAACTTTCTTTAACAGACACAGAGTGAATGAAAATAAAACAGTAGGTCTTGTGTAAGACTAATGAAATGGGTACTTTTCGTTAGCTATTTCTTCATATTCCATGAATCTCTAGAAAGTATGGAAGGATGGAGAGCTTGAAAGAACTAAGATTGGATTTCTTTTTCCCCAAGCACACAAAAAAAACACAAAACAAAAATTATCCACAGAATCTAAACCTGACAGTATGGCTACTATGCAAGTTACTTTGCAGAAATCTCTGATAAATGCCATTAGTACATTATTATATTCCTACATTACTTCATATAACATGTGAAAGATTCAGGTCTGTTGCATAATGAATTAGATCAGATCAGAAAAGTACAGTGACCAGAGACTAAAAGCCAGGATAGGGACAGGGACAAGAAAGCTACCTTGAATTCTGCAGAAAAGCTACAGTTAATCATGTATGGTATAAGGCTATGCATCAGGCAGCAATATAAGGAAATCATCTCCAGGGACCCTGCACAGTGAAGCTTTTAAGCTTGTGCTGAACTTAAAAGGTATTGGAAAGTTCCACTGAGCTGCATGAGATTTAAATATGTGACTATGCATTTAGCTCAGTACTGACACAAGATTGAATCAGGTCCTTAATTAACTAATGTAAGTGGTCTTTTGAATTCTCATGTGATGTTTTAAGAAGAATTTTATTTCAGAATAATGCAAGAATAGCATGTCGATAGGTCCAACAGATGCCAGCTTCTCTTTAACAAACTTCAGTTTTTGTGACTATTTTATATTAAGGAATTAATACACAGAAAACACACAAGTGTTTGAGAAGGCATTTGAGTTGTGCCTTAGGAATATTGGCAGAATAACTCATCTGAACCGGTCTTAAGGCACTGGCATCGTACCTTTTATTATCATTAGAGTGTTCCCTATGGCAATAACTTCATCCAGGAAGAATTTGAAGAGCAGTTGCATTATCTATTGAAAAACATTTTTTTAGTTTTTATTCTGGCAAGATAGTTTAAGAATAACTCTGAAGTTTACTCCAAAGGCCATTTCAATCGTCTGTAGATCTTATGATATTATGTTACCTTCTTTCGTTTCGAATTCACAGCATGAAGAAAGAAAAAGAATGACATAAATTGGATGTTCGAAGAGTTCTGAAGAACTCTGTGAAGACATCAGAAGAATTTAAGAGTAAGAAGAAAATTCAGCATTATTTGTTATTTTCCATCCCAAAGTAAAAAGAAAACAAAGCATCAAAAACATCAGTAGTGAGAGATGGCCAGGACTATGTATCATAGAATATAAAACAAGAGAGTTGGCACCACCGAAAGGTCTAAAGTCTTAGTCTGTGGTTCAAAGTCATTGATATTGCAGTCAGGAAGCTTTATGCTTTATGGGAGAGAAGAATAATATGAAAGAATATAAACGTTTATTGTAACAGGCATTGTAACTTTTACCTAATGGTAACAACTTGTAGTAAGTTGTATTCACATGGGTGAACTGAGAGAATTCAGATCTTTCAGTTGGATGTTATAGACCTGGATCCTACCTTTTTTTTAAGGACCGATGGAACTGATGCCTGTTAAAGTAGGGCAAGCTCAGATGCGTATAGGTCGTATTTTATTTAAGTGGGGTAAATGCAGTCATGCCCCATGAAGGAAAGTGTGTTCCTGTCCAATATCTTCTGCTCCTCACTGAGACCATACTGGAATTTTACTTTGTATTTAAAATAAAGCAGAATTGCATTAATTGCAAAATGTTGAAGTGGAACCTAAACTTTTATACTGAATTTCTTCCTTTAATGCATTTTGGAATTGTGACAGAATATATTTCTGTATAATATTTTCTGTCATTTCACATTGAAATGAAAAGGGTAAATGGAATATTGAGATTTGGTTATCAGAAACATTTGCACGAGTTATGGAAATAGAGAAGCAGTGTACTGTCCATACAATGATTATTAAATAAAAATTTGAGGTAAGATTGCACTGTTCACCAGTTTACATCGTTTATCTCAAAAATTCATTGGCCTCTACCCTAGAGTGTATTATATTATACAGGTAGAGTTCAGGGTTCTACACCATGATTATGTAGACTTATTTCCTAATATACTCAGAAGAGAAGCATCCTAAATGCTCCCAAGCTCTTTGATGTTCGAGTGAATAAGAAAAGAAGTGTCACCAAATTACAGTGGTCACTGAGACTCTCAGCTGAGATGGGAATTAGCAGATATTTTTCTGCATCTAGCTTATCTGGCTGTCTGTGCACATTAGCAACTACTTTGGTTCGCCCATACGGTCGCTAGTCAGTAATCATTTAAAGTGAATCCAGTGAAATTTCACCAGCAGACTCTTTTTCACTTTCATTATTGCTCTATGATTTTTATTTGTGCCTGGAGGTACTTAGGATCTCCTAGTTCATGTAACCTATTTCTTTGCTGGTGCTGGAATGTTCCTGATTGTGTATTTTAAGTCAATTTGTCCATCCAATAAGGTTGAGTAATTCAACAGCCATTGATAAATTCAGCCATGATTCTCGTATGTGATTAGGTACAGGAGAATTTTTATATTCCTTGCCTTCTTTTCCCTCCTTTTGAGCCCCTCTGCCTTTCTTCTGTTTTCTCATTTTCCCATTACTTGTTCCCTTCTGCTTCTGCTTGACCTCATGTTGACCTAGAGGAAGCTATGTTTTAGTCCATGGGATTGCATTGCTCTTATAGTATTAGTTCCAATATATGTGTTATAAACATTCTGGTTGCAGGCTACAGCCAAAGTGAACAACACAGTGAAGACAATGTAGTTCTGTAGCACAGTAAACCATATTTTCATTTTCCTCCCTAGGCCAAATAGGAGTTCAAGGCTGTATCTCTTGCTGGAAAATGTGGTATAAGCTCTTCTACTACGTACGTGTGTGTTTATATATGAATATGTGTGTGTGTCTATGCATATATACTTATATAAATATGGACATATATGTGTATTTTATGTATATCAATTATTTTATATATATAAAATGTACCTGTACATACAGAGATGCGCACATATTGTACACATTTGTATCACTAGTAGGAGTAAGCAAGTTCTTCAATTTCACACTGCAAACAGGGAGTCAGTCATTTGGTTGTTTGGTTTTCTCATATGGGACTTGCTATTTGGGTATCAGAGTCGGTTTTTGGTCAGTGAAACCTGCAAATTCCCTGGAATGGACTGAGGGTAGAGCTGTGTGTTAGGATGAGTGCAAGAGCAGCTGGGTGCCGTGGATCTTGGGGCAGGATGCCCATTTGCTGGACTTGCATCAAGGAGGACTATTCACTGTAAAATCTAATGAGGAGTCTTTTTCTGTCATAGTACCTACTGAGAGTGTCCAAATTCCCTCTCGCTCCCAAATTGTGCTCCTGCTGTGCCATCCTTGCCGGGTGCCACAGGATTTTGAGGGTGGGTTGTTTGGAGCACTTGCAAGACTGGCACATGGGGCGCTTGGAGCTGGAAGGGTGGTATAGTTTTGCTGCTGAAAAGATACCATTCATTTCTGTGGATTCTGTTTTAAGTACCAAGGAATATGGTTGCTGCTATTTGCATTCAGCAGTGCAAACCTACTGGTTTTGATTTTGCTTTCCACATATAACAGAGGGTTTTGTCATACAGCAGTCAGTTTTTATTAACCTGAAAAGCTGTCATATGGAAAAATGCACCCTCAGAGAGGAAGACTTTTTAGCTTCCTTTAAAGGCAGAGCCTTTAAACCCAGAAAATTTGGGAAAATGGGATTTCCTGCTTTAAATGAGGGGCTATGGAATGGAAGGCCTGTCCTCCTGCAGTGTCTTCCAAACCTACGCTGCTTCTCCATATTTCCCTGGCCGCGAGACCTCCACATAAAAGGAGTGTGAGAGATAAAGTGGGGCAGTAAATGATACTGGAAGCATCATTAACCTTTGCTGTGGGATTCTACTGGAAAATTCAGCATCTTTGGAAGAACATGCCATGTGCATGGCTCAGCCCCAAATCTCCAGCAGTTAAAGCTGCCGGCGGATGGGGGGAGAAAGGGGAGGGGGATCTGTAGCCCCTGGGAAGCAGGCTCTTGAGATTCCCTTTTCTCCTCTTTGTTGGTTTTTATTTCTATTTCCTTTTCCTCTCTCTTTCTCAGTCATTTAACGCCACACTGCACAACAGAGGGGAGCATCTGGCCCCAAGTAAACACCCAATAAAAGAAATGGGGGAAGTTCGCAGCTCCCTTGGTGCTATTGTGTCTGTCTGTCTGGCCGTGGATTCAACAAGATAACCATGCATCAGTTTACATTGTCCAGGCTATCTTCACAACCAGAAGTGCTAGAAACCTTATTTTAATAGAAGCTTAAATTCTGGAGAACACAGTAAAATCTCTCCAAAGGCTCTAAATCAGCAATTCCATCTGTGTTTCTGCAAATGTAGAGGAACAATGCCCCAGCTGATTATGCAAACAGAATGAAAATAGTTATTTTAAAAGTGCATAAAATCAATACTTGGGGGAAAACAAGTCAGCTGTGTTTATACTCAGTGTATAGCAGACATTTTGTTTCTTTGTCTGAGAAATCATAGAGAAGCAACGATCACATGTGATATAAAACAGCAGATCATACAGTGTAACAGGGGGACTGGAACATCAGATGCCTCAGCAAAGGCATTTGAGGTTCCTTTTGAGAGAACATAAATTATATTGAGGTTGATAAATTTTTTGCGTTGTTTGAAGTCAAAGCCAAATATTCTCAGTGTAGTGGGAATAATTCAAATCCCATTGCTGATAAAGAAAATTATAGAACTAAATCCATGTTTGTGGTGCTGAAAATTTCCTCCTAAACGCTGTCTCTTTTGGACTGATGGGATTATTTGCAAGTGTTGGTACGGAAGGATGTGTACATAAATATGTATAAAAATGCTTCTTGTGCATTTGGACACGTTGCTTCTATACATATTATTCCAAGAAATGGAGAACAAAAGCATCTCAGAAACAGGGCTGAAAGAGAACAATTTGTAGACCTATAGGTTAAATTGGATTAAACTTCATCTTTCAGCCAATGTTGTGTTATTTGTTCAGTGTTTCCCAGGGGTTTTCCCCACACACGCTTTATAGAGAGTAGTGATGTTTGTTAATTACAAAATCAAAGAAACAAGGAGTGGAGATTGCCCCATGTGGCCATTCTCCCGAGGGAGTAGGAGACTTGCTGAATTTGTCCTGGAGGCTTCCCAGGCCTGCAGGATGCAGGACCAAGCAAAGGAAGGACCTTGTATAGGGAAGCCAAGTTTCTGTCACTGGTTCTGTACAGTTCTGCAATGTGCCAGCAGCCCCCTGTGGTACCGTGGGGCTGGTAGACAGGTTGAGGAAGGTCACTGAGAATCTTTATCAGAAGCTGAAATAGCTTCTTGTGTCCTCTCTTTCTGCAGTCTTTGTACCTGGAGCTGCAAAGTTGCTGAGGTTTGGGGGTTTAGTGTTATGACTTTATTCTTTCCCAAAGGTACTCAGCTAAGTAGTTTAAAAATACTGAAATATATTTATATAGATTTGAATTAATATAGCAGGAGCAAAAAATTCAAGGTGGGTTTTAATTTCTCTTCAGTTAAGGCAACTCAAAACATTCTTTAAAAACAGTTTGGGGAATTTGCATCTACTCTGTAAGCGCATGTGAAGCCCATTGCTGGTGCTCCACTGGAAAACTCTGCAGCTGGAGTCCACGTGGCCGAGTCCTCCCCTCCACTGGGCCTTTGGGGTACGAAGCTCTTGTGTGAGTGACAGGAAACTTGGTTCTGTAATAAGGGCCAGTGAGACAAATTAATATCAACTTTTCAAAGAAGCAGACAGCTCCTAGCATGCCATCATGTGTATTTGTGTGTTTGCACGGATGGTCCTTAGTGTTTTCTGAGATGAAAATTCAACTGATACTGCTTCCAACCCTTCCTAAATCTGTCATTCGCTTTTCAAATTCCTTATCTGGAAATGAACCCATTTTATCAATGTTGTGCCCTCTATAAATGGAGTCGGGCTGTTACGTGTGGCTGGGCACACTCTGCTTGCAGCACATGAAAGAACATCAGCAGTGGCCGAACGTAAGTGGGACAGACTACCTGGGAATACCCTGGGGATTAGATGTTCAAAAGAATGAAGCAATACTCGCTTTCCATCTGGTCACTTCATTTCAGGGCCTTTTTGGGATAGTACTTTGGCAATCTGGTTTGCAAAGTCCAATATTGATGTTATTTATTTTGTTCTTAAAGGCAAAGGAAGCCTTTAGAAGCTTTTAGTGCAGAGTCCCAGTGTGAGCAGGTATGGAACAATGAAAGAAATTCTCTCTGCCAAGATTGATGGCTTTCTCATTCATTTATTAAAAAAAAGAAAAGAAAACCTTAGGTTTAAGGCATAGGTTGAACTCAATAACTTTCAAAATTCCATTTTTGGCATAAAAAGATATATAAAATTTTATTGGCCATAAATACAAAGTTATTTACAACTATATGAAAAAAATCTTTCATACTTTTATTTCCATATACTTATGTTTTCTCCAGCTTTCATTTTTTTCAGTAAACATTTTTGGGGATACGAATTATAGAAGCTGATCTTAATACCAAATGAAGGGTGTGTAAATTATTGGTTGATGGTGATTTACTGGACAGAAACAAGGAATCAGAAAACATTCCTCACTAACCCTGGGTTATAAAGGAGGATTACCTAAGCCCTG
Organism: Tinamus guttatus; assembly: GCF_000705375.1. The sequence continues at coordinate 72,162 of NW_010584111.1, read as the reverse complement.
TTTGTCAGGGACCATTCAATTTTGCTGAAATTCCAGCTGATTTGTAGCAGCTATTTTTTCTAGAATAAGCCAAGCCAAAAGCCAAAATGTCAACATTTTAACTATAAAGAAGCTCAATCTAGTTCCATTTGTACAGATTCAGATACCTGAGAAAGCACTGGTATATGCTCTAAGAACTAAGAATGTGAGCTTGACATGACATTGGATAATCCTAGCATTGAGATTAGAGTAACTACACCAAGTTTGCATAATAATTTCAACAGAGAGACAGGGTTTGAAGGACAAGGATATAGAAGTCCAACAAAACTCTCTGTACCAGGTAGGAGGAATGCTGGAGGAAGCACTGTGCATATGGGTGAGCATCTGGAATAAGACTGTTTAAGTATATTGATAATTGATACTTCATAGTTGCAAAATAGTTACAAAACTTAGCAGTGACGAAGAGGCCTGTTTTTAAATCAACAGTTCACACATTACTATAAAATCTATTGATTAAAAACAAAGCATAATGTTAGTCACTTAGTCAGTAGAGTGATGCAATACTGAATTAAATTCATCCTTTGACTTTTGCATTAACCTTTTATTGACTGCATGCATACTCATAATTAACACACACTTTAGCTAGCTTGGTTAATTTTAGCGTTGTGATCAGTGTCCTCTAATGTAGCTGACACCCTAATTGTCAGCCTGTCAGGGCAGCCCAAGGGACCATAACCAGGCAACTGTCTGGTTGACGGTAGAGTGAACGTAGACCTGCCCATAGTGAAATTAGCCACCACCCAAGGGCAGGAGCTGTATGTTATACAGACATTTGCCATGACTTAGTTGATTGATCTTAATATTCAGCCGTTAGTAAATATTAATGAGTGAAGTCTACTTGGCAAAAAATCGACCAAGTGGGATCAGAAACCTGCAACTGTTACGTGCGAGAGGTAGTGGGAATGTGCACAGCAACTGCAATCAATGCTCCTGCAGAATGAGCTTTTTTAATTGAAGCTGGCACAGGCTGTGATTGTTTTAGCAAGGAGCTAAGGGACCATGGGTTTTCTGCATTCTTCACATATTTAGACATACGAATCATCCTTTTTTAATGTTTCCCCTTGGTAGATTTGTATTATCAAGGTGTTGGAGCTAAATTGCTCTGAATTATGTCATGGCAGTTGTTCTGCTGCTGCAAATAAAGTATGAAGAATGCCTCTTAGTTTGGCATCTTTCTTGCTGTATCTCATGAAGCATGTGATATTTCCACTCTTAATGTATTATGTACATACAATATACATGGGTAAGATTTACTCTGCTTTGGAGATTTGACTTTATTAGCAACTCAAATAATAGTTTTCAGTTATAAATATTGGTCTAAGTACTTCTCTACTGCCACCAAATTTTGTTTGCAATGCTTCCTATATGGACCCTCATCTACTCCTTTGTATTTAGCAAAAGATTGGATTTCTGTGTGTTATGAGTGAAGTTAACATAATTTGGCAATGATTTCTAAATGAGTCTGTGCAGTTTGCAAGTGCCCTTGGTTGTTATTCCTCAGATGAAATTGTTTCTATCCTTGTGCAGAATCTTCAGGTCTACTACTCTGCTCCAAATGATCCATGTAAGAACAATTTCTCCCCAGTTGTGCAGAAATCTATTAAAATTAATAGTAATAAAATAATCTGAAAAGGACTGTGCGTACATATCAATTCTGAGTCAGAAAGTCAGTATGTACATGAATTGCTCGGAAGCCAGGCCGCTATCTTTAAACCAGGGAAGCTTGGCCTGGCTTTGATGTCCTGCAGAAAATGTGCAAAGTAGGTGACTTGTATAACGTAAAACTTGTTCCTGCCTGGAAGTTGAGGCATGCACGTGGCTGCTGGGTGACCTTTCAAAAATGACCCTCCTGGTAAGAAAAGAGAGCAGGGAAAGCAGCAGCTTGCAGTGTTGCTCATGGGCTGTTCGGGCACAGCAGCACTAGTCACTGCTGACACCTTCACAGTGAGGGAGCTGCCCAAACCCACATGTGAGAGGAAAGCTGGTAATTCAGTGTGGATGTGAGAGAGAGATTTCATAGGTAAAAACATGCCCTGAAACGTCAAAGAAGCAATAGTAACTTTCTCCTCAGTAAAAATAAATGTTTTAGGAAGTATGAGAGAATAGGAAGTAGGAGAGAAAGAGAATGTTTATTATTATAATAGAGTTTTGCAGACCACATACTATGCCTGCAGTATTTACCAGCTGAGTTTCTTGATTTGTCATCTTTAATAATCTGTACATGGTTGATTTATCCACTTTTAGATTGAAATGCTTAAACTGGAATATCTTCTAGTACCCAGCAAATTGAGCATATTATTTTGTGCCAAGACAGAAAATAAAGCAACATTTTAAAAGCCTCATAGAGTTGTGCTGTAATTAGTTTCAGCTTCCCTGCATATTAATTTTCTCTCGTTCCTTTATATAATTTGGAAAATGTCTTGAGAACATGATGGCACAATCAGTTAAATACCTCTCAGAACTCATGCACTAAACTGCATTTGCTCTAACAACTATTATAAAGCAGCCTGCAAAACAAATCCTCTGTTATTCTGTACAGTGCAGCTTATCAATGCAAACAGTTTAATATTTATGCTAAGAGGATTGTCACAAGTAGCTTCTGTTCCTTTAATTCTTGTTTTAAATAAATAATGAGAACATTTAAACACATTACTCTTCTCAGGGCCCTGAGGTCGGCTAATCTTATTATTTATGAAGTGATGTGCTACATAATAGTACTTAGTGCATGTTAACAGATGCTATTATCAGGGGCTGATGTGGAGAGCTGAAGATATATTGGAATGTTATGTGTTAATACTGTCCTTGCAGCGTAATGTACGATGGATTGAGTGCCCAGGATGCTGCTGCCGCAATTAACCACACACCAACATGGGTGTAAAGCTGAAGTATGTTTTCTCCGGGGTATTACACTGCCATTAATAATTCCCAGGAGAAGAAGGCATCTTTCACGTAGGAGCCTCTTCCAGAAGGCCGACAGTGTAGGCAAGGAAGGTGCTTGTGTTAGTGCTTTTGAGTTCATTTCCAGAGGAAAAAGACACCTGTGATAGAGGTTCAAACCTCTTTTAAAACTGGTACAACTTAAGAATTGCATACTTTATAGACAAATTCTAAAAGATGTCTAACAAGAGATCAAACAATTTATTTCAACAGTTAGATTATCTCTTGAGGAACTACATGGACCTGCAATATATATAAAAATATAATAAAGCTTAGCATTTGAATTTTCTTGTCCCTTTGCTGACATTTATTAATTAATCAGTGACATGCAAATTGTTTGAGGGGAGGGGGAAGGAGAGGGGGAGAAGCCCTCCTTGAACTGTGACGAATCTTTTGATGTGGCGTCCTAACCAAATCTTAAGAAATATGATGGTTGCCACTTACAAAATTTTCCTCTGCAGGCTGCAGCTTAGTTGACTATTATAATTAGACTTCACTGGTATTGATGAATAATCCATTTAATAAAAAACACTGTAATTTAAACATTTTCTCTGGAGACTAACGTACACTAACCTTTTAATTTAATTTTATTGAAGTTTTGCCCACCTATTCATCATTGGAAGTTGTTATTAACCTCCATTTCCATTTATCTTTATAGAATTTTCTCTTTTTATATTGCCTTTTTCAGAGCTAAGCAGGTTGATACACTTGTAAATCTCCAGAATCTACAAAGCTAGTCTGGCTTCTTTAATATTGTTTAATCTATCCCCCCTGACCTTAATGCAGTAAATTCAGTTTAATCTTTCTCAATAATCTAGTAATACATTGGAAACCCACAAACATGTAAATCTGATAATGGTTTAATCACATACTTTAAATAACAGCTGAGATAATGAAAAAATAATTCACCATATAAAGATACACTAACTGAGTTTTCTCTGTGATTGGCTTTTGAGAAATCCCTGTAGAAAATACTAAGCTTGTAGCAGAAATCAAAGCAACTTCACTGGAAATGAGCAATCCATTTGCTCAGAAGACGCAGTCGTTCTTTCTCATTTTCATCTCTTTCTCTAAATTAATGCACAAATATATCCTCGCTGAGTATTCAGTTTCCCGATAAACCTTTACTTAAGTAGTTCTCCTGCTTTCCTTTCTTTTCAGATGCCAGTCCCAAGCGGCAGAGAACTTGCCAGAAGATGAGCAACCAGAATGCCATCCCTTCTGGATAGATGATGACAGTAATATGCCCTTGCCATATGATCTCGAAGAAGTAATTGCTAATCTACAAAGCCTTGCTCAGAAGGTAGTATAATAGGTGACCTTCCAGCCTAGACTTATTAATGTTCATGATTTGGAAAGAAGTGCTTTAGTTAGAGTGATCTGTGTGATTGCTCAGTCGTGTGTTTTTTTATGTGTCAATGCAAATTTGTGCTTTTACCACACAGCCTCTCGCCTCAGTTACTGTCACACAATAAAAAAAATACCTACAAGAATACCAGCCTCAGTTCTCTCCTCTTCTCCTCTAATTCTCGTCAACCCTAGCACCCATTGATATATGTTTCCACAAGCAACCCTGGCATCTGAATTTCAGCTTTTGTGAATGCCTGAAACCAGCTCTGGTTTGGCAGGTTTCTGCAGTTCAGGCACAGCCATCCTTTGCTCGCCTCTATGCGAGGCCGTTGCGGTGGGTTTGGAGTGAACTTGCTCCAGGGTGGAGCTTTGCACAGTGTCGCAAGATCTTTGTTCAGTGGTGGAGACAAGGCTGGAGGAGATGATGGAGAACATCCTTTATGTCGTGACTCTTTGTTGGAGCATTCGTTCAGATTAGAAACTCCTGGAGGAGTGTCCTGATGTGGATCCTGGGGTATTCCAAACGAGTATTCCTTTGCATCTGGATTGGACCCACGAGCAATTGGCAGTCATCAAATAAAATGCATTCAGACAGACAATGGGCAGACAATGGTCAGAATTTGCCTCTTCCTTAGGAGAACCTTGGCTTGCACCTGGGAATCATCCTTTCTCTTATTATTTTGTTCCTAGTGAGTGATATGTTTTATATTTTGTAAGAAATCTCTATTAAGAAATCTACTTAAAGGATTTTGCAGGCCATGAGCACAATACTAACTGTACTAAGGCAGCCTTTTATGGCACCTGCCATCTCAAAGTGTGGTATAATCCCAAATACATGTGCAAAATGACGTGAGTCTGTGTGTGTAGGACACCTGACATGTCCAGTCTGGATGTTGGACAAGGCGTGCTGCAGCTCAGTCTCATCTCCGGGTGTCTTTTACGTGGCTGCACAATGTTATCCAGAATGACTGACAATATTCATACTGATGTCTGGGTCTAGAATCCTCCTAGCTGCACCACCAAGGGCACTCACCCTAGAAGAGTGCTCTTGTACCAGAGCACCTTGGAGTCTGTCCTTTCAGGCACTTCTAGGATACTGGAAGATGTGGATTTGGACCGTCTCAGAATGAGGACCTGTAAGTCCTGTCTCCCATTTGTGGGGCGATGCTCTAACAGATACATAATCACATCCACCATCCTTTTTCGAGAATGGAGTGATCCATCCTTTATGTCTCACAGAGGTGACTTAATCCACAAGCTCTAGGAAAGATTTCCAGTGTGAATCTTGTCTCCTGGGCTCCCTGCAGCTCAGAATTATGTTCCTACGCCTTCCTTGCTTCTGCCTCAGGATCCCTGCTGAGGCCAGGTCTCCCAATGCATTCGTGAGAGGGTTAATGGACCTAAGGAGGGGTGTCATTTGGGGTGTTAGGTCCTCTGGCAAATTGGATCTAAGATCTGTGATACTGGGCATCGCAGCATCTATGTTGATGTAGCCATGAGTACAAAATTAGACTGTGAGAAATGAAGTTACTTGAGATCTTTTCTTGTAATAGCATTCTATAAAAAGAACAATTCTATGTTGGGCTGTACAGGGGCATTTCTGACCAAAGGAGGGATTTTTCATTTTGCTAAGTTGTTATTCTAACTTCAGCTGACATATGCCTTTTTCACTGTGATAAAAAGCAGAAGAAAATTATTATATTATAGTGAAACAGCATTCAGTCTGAATTGCCACTACAAAAAAAGCCTTAAGATTCAGCACTTGACGTTGCCACCAAGAAATGGAATATGCCTCCTGTGTTAATTTCTGTTTAAAATCACTGCTGAGGCTAGTCTTACCCAGAGTGTACCAGGATAGTCTATTGGCAAAGCATTCTGCATGTGGAGAGGGCTTGGACTCCTGAAGCTGTATTTTTGACAGTGTAACATATGCCAGACCTCCCTGGAGCTAGAGAAGCTGTGCCAGCAAAAATGCAGTTTTACTGGTATAAAGCTGTGTCCGCACCTACCAGCCTTTGCCAGTGCAATTATATCAAGTAGAGACTGTAGCTCTTAGCACCTTTGACACAGCTATGGCAGCAAAAGGATGAAGACCTGGATCTTTTGCTAAAGCTGCCCTCCACCCTTTAGAATGTAAAGCTTCTTTAAAGAAGAGTTTATTACTTATATTAGGTTTCATGATGTTGTAACCTTGATCCCTGCAATTTAGCTGTTCTCTCTTGTGTCACAATTTTCTTAATATTTTGAAAGAATGATATATTATGTCTTTTCCTGCACTAGCTAATGCTAGCTTTACCAGTGGGCAAATGGCATATATTTGGATTAATGCCACACTAAATACTGTTTACTTTGGAGATCGCTTAGAGAAAAGCTAGCTGAAGATGTGGGAATTTGCTTTTGAAAAAAATGCAATTCTTACAGAGGCAGATATTACTTTGGAAATGAGCAAGATGAATTCAAACAAGCTAATGATGTAACACTGTTAACATAGGGTTTGAGGGGATTGTATGTTTATGCTGTTACTTTATGATTATTTTGTGTTTAATTAGGCACTGCTAGAAACCATGGGGATCACAGCATTGAAATGAATCTGACAGCCATAAAGGGGCATGAGTGTTGTGGTCTGCAGCTGAAGTTGAAGCACAGCTATTAAAGAATGATTGGCAAAAAATTATTAACAGCAGTAGTGAAAAAAAACACTGTTTTTTTCTCTTGTATTAGGAGACTGGGAGCAGCAATAATAGAATGCTTAAAATACAGGCTTGTGTATGCTGAGAACTTAAGCCAGTGAATTAAGTGAACTTGTACCAGCAGCCTCAGTGCAGTCAGATAGTGCTCGCTGAAGTCCTGGATGGCAATGGCACAGACAGCAAATGAAAACCATTGGAATGGGTAAGATTCACTGGCACAATACCAATAATTGAGTGGTTAAAGAGGATTAATGCTCTGTGTTGCATTCCAGTCTCACATCATCTAAATCAGTGTAATTTGATTGAATTCAAGAGGGAAAACAGCAGTGTAAGAAGGTTTCATTTCTCCAAAGCCCACAGGAGTTGATGGCAGAGACATTAGTAAGGTTGATGCAACTGTTTGAAATATGAACATTCTTATAAGTGATTGCTTATAAAAGAAAACCAAGTAGTCACGTGTTATTTTGGTGTGTTTGAGGCATTTACTACAAACAAACAGATAGTTCAAGGTTTTGTTTCATTTAAATAATTATATTCAGCTCATGTTCCAATGATCCCTTAGCAATCCGCTCATATTCCAGCATTAAATACCCGCTACCATTTTGGATGCGCTAAAAAACATTGTTATTACAGCCTCTAATGGATGCTCTGTGTATAGCAACTGTTTGCCGAGTCCTCTGGAGTCTGAGGACCCAAGGTCAGGGTGTTTCAGGGAAGAGCAGGGAGCACAAATTAACTTCTAACATTAGATTCAGTGATTCTTTTCAAATGGTGAAGTTCACGACTTTGCTTACATTTACTTTTCATCAGCCATGAAAGAATTAAGGTAAAATAGTTCCCTTGCACATGTGTGTCAGGCTAAATGGATTACAGAAGATACAGATCTGTTTGCCTGTCTGCACTTGCCTTTAGACAATATTCATCAATTTTACAAAAGCTACTGACTAAACAAATGAACCAATACAAATGAAATGCTCAAGGCAGGGGCTTTCTTTAAAAAAATTCTGATACAGAGTTGGTTTACACTGATAGAAAGAAAATGTTGGCAGAAAATGAAAACCTTTTATTGTTTCTGCAACTTGGGAGATGAAAGGTAAAGGCCATTTTTAAGTATTTGATAGAATACTGCTGTGTTATGCCATGAAAATGAGAAAAGTTTCCAAAATGCTTTATTCGTATCTCTGCATATGAAAATATTTTATCTTGTTGGTTCTTGTTTTTAAAAGGTTAAGTAAATACAAATATTAATTTTAAAGGCACAATTCTTATGCTCTGAACTTTACAAAAATGTCTGTTTATCTAGAGTGTAAAAAAGAATGCTCTGAGTAATTGCCTATTGGAAAATGTCCAGGATGGGAAACATGCAGCATAATAAATATCCAGCTCAGTTATCATATTATTATCAAGAAACAGTTTTTACTTTCACTTGTAATGAAGTGACGATGTCCTTTCAAATTCTGCTAGACTGCTTAATGCTTCAGCACAGATACAGGGATTCCAGTATCATCAAAACAGAAAAAAAAAAAAAAGGCATCTTAAAACATAGCTGAAAGATTCTGGCATGTTAACAGTGGGCATTGCTCAAGTCTCAGTTACTGCAGTGTTTTCCCATTTGCCCAAATTCCAGTGTCTGACACAGGTTTAATGTAGCAGAGATGAAACTAGCGTAGAAGCTGTTGCCTAAGGTAGGATGAGAGGAGAGGAGGAGATACAAGATGCAAGGGATGTGGTTTCTCAAGGCCACAACTTTATTAACTGAAGTCATATGGGAATCATCGAGCAGTAACTTGTACAGTGCAGGTCGTGCCCCCTGCCTTAATTGCTACCACCTGGTGCAGAGTTAATGTGAGCTCCTTAACCCACTTCTCGCCCCCAACAGCTGGTCCCCAGCTTTCTGCTGGGAACTGACCACTATCTTCTTGTGCCAAGGTTAAGCATGAGAAAAAGCTGTTGTTCTGCTGTAACAACAGGCCTAAGAAGGCCTAGTCCATGTTTCCACCTCTTCCCTCCACCTCTGTCCTCGTAGACCTCAGCAGACTGGGTACCTCCACTCAACATCTGTTTCGTGTTGAGGTTCAAGTTGTTGCAGCTCATCTTTTGAACTATCCCACCAGGCCTGTGAGCTGCAATGGAAAAGGTTGAGACCGAATGCGCTGTTCACAGCGAGATTCCTTGTCTCGACCAAGACACTAGTGAGCTCCCCACAGCAGAGCTCAGCCCTGCACTCATTGCGCTGCTGGACAGGTAGTGGGAAAACCCTCGGGTGAAAACGTTGGTGTTCAGTGTCTCTGATGAAAACCCGTTCTTTTCTCTTTCCAGTCCAAACTGACACTCAACCCATTTTGCTGGGCTTGAATCTTAATTTACATTCATCTTTCTTTTTCACATTAAATTGGAGCACTCATGAAATAAGAGAAGATAATTTATACATTTGTAACAATGCTGCACTTCCTGAGGCTGCAGAATTAGCTGAACAGCATGTCAAATAGAAGCCAACAAATAATTGATAAATTGATTATGTTAATATGCAGATGTTGGGTGCGAGCACTTCATGTACCACATGCAAACTGGCCTGTGCTTCTTCTGTTTCTTTCTCTTCACTTTGGACATAGCACACATAATTCACATGGTAGACAAGGACCTACTATTCTACAGTTTCTATCCACTAATACCGGCCCTGGTTTTACAGTGCTCGTCCACGATGAGTCAGATTTGGTCGCAAATGTTGCTATGTTGCTCTCCTCCCCCTCTGTATCTTCAAATACTTGCTTTCATGCCAACACATCTTGGTTTGATTAGTCCCCTTGATTAGAGGCTAAAGTAGAAAGTCAGGTGTATAGGATTCCCATTATCCTTTATTTCAGTGGTTCTAAGAACAGGTCAGATAGAGTTATTTCAGTGAAAATGTGAACAATCAACTTCTGTTTACCATTAACCTTCAGTTTTCTTTTCTTAAAATCAAATCAGGGTTTAGTAAGCAGTTATTTTCATAGATGTCCCTTGATCAGTGGAACAATCTGTCAGAAGGCATTAAAGCCTCTATTAGGTTGAGCTGCATTCAAAGCTAAGCTATCCAATCATTTAGAGGGCTGTGATGATTGTTTTTAATATAGTATACATTTATTTCTCTCTCTGAGGAGTAAGATAACTTTGAAACTAAGCGTGTATGACTAGGGGTTTTTTTTTTACTATCCCACAAGTCCTGAGAAGCTTGATTTCATGTGGAAGGTAAATGTCTACATGAAAAAAAACAAATGTGGTCAAAATCCTTGTATATTTTCCCTGATGTTATTCCTTGGGTTTTCCAATTTTATTGTATCCTTCAAGATGTAATGTATATGGAATGGGAAAAAAAATGCCAAGTTTTTTCCTCCAAAATATCACTGAAAAACTTACCAACTAGTTCTGCTGATATTTTAAAGTGGATTTTATCTTCAGATCTCAGGATGCTTCACACAGAGAAACTGAGGTAGAGGACAAAAGGGGCAGCTGTGCTCTCCCTGCTAACTCTGCAGCAGAGCCACGGTAATGCTGTGTTCCTGCTCTGTCTCCCTTAATTCCAGTTAATCAGCTCAGTTTACAGATTAAACATGATCTTGTAGAACCTCTTTTCCCCAAAACTCATCTGGGATCTGAACTGGAATCCGTCCTTCTCATATAATGCATATACATAATAGGTAAAATACAACATGTATAATATACAATTGATATGTTTTGTTTTTTGAAAATATGCGATTTTATTATATACAATTGTTATATAATTACCTAATAGATATTACGCAACAGAGATCTTTCAGGCCCTCTAATGTTTGATTAAACTTTTCAGCAAATGCTTTAGTCACACCCCAAGTCCCTGTACCCTCAAGGGGCAAAGGTCTGGAACTGTTAAATTCTTCCATGGAGAAGATGCAGAAGTAATATGTACACAATTTTAGTCGTGTTTTCAATATGCTCACTGGACAGTCCTACAAGGTCATATAAATGCTGTACTAGGAAACTCTTAAGAAAATACCCTGTGGGTATTTGGGTGCTGTTTTGCAAGGTGAAGATATATTGCTGGAACACACGGGAATGTTTGTTGTGCACCTGTTAGCACTTTCTGTCTGGTACCTATTTTTGTGGTCTGGTAGTACTTTACTGCGGGAACTACTTCTGTAGTTATTCTGGTGAACATCCCAATAATTTATTACCCAAACATTATCAAAGCATTCCGCAATTCTTTCATTGCTGGTCTCTCCCTTCTGTTCACTGATGCCCTTTCTTTCCCATTTGTGCCATTATTACCAGTAATTTTGGTAACAAGTTGTTTTCTCTGCTAGGCTGACATGGCTTCAAAGCAAGAAGACCTAAAAATTATGCATCATATAGTATGCTCTCAAGTATACTTATTTTCCAACCAATTTAATAGGACTTTTTCACAATTTTCTTACTTGCTACTACTACTTGTGATGTTTTATTAAGAGCCGTTTATATAGCACTGTGATATTTAAGTTTATGTATTATGTATTTGTTAATTTGCTCATATTTATAAAATAAACCACTTAAAGAGTCTCTTGGTATATTATTTGTGCTCCAGAAGGTGTTAGCTCTTATCTCCAGTATCTGGTTGTTGCAGCGAATGAAAGAAGAGGATGGGGTAAGAGGAGTGTGCTTTTCACACCATCTAACTTCAGGTGCCCAGATGAAGGAATTAATTTCTTTAAGGTTTCTATATGCTTATTGGTGAGAGGTATGTTTTTCCAAAAGAGCAAACTTAAAAGTGCTCTGAATCTATAGTTCAATGTCTCTGTACAGTGGGTGTATCGCAAGCCCAAGTTAGGAGGCTTTGTTACCCACATTTGCTTGAGGTAACAATTTAATGATAGTAAATAATGAAGGGACATAATGTGGAATGTGGGTATTTGATGATATTGTTGAAGGTAGTGGAACTAAATGGTGTTTATAATGCAGGTGTTCTAGTAAGGCAGATTAATTTCTGTTACTTTGGTTAAAATTAGTTTCTGTTATTTTGGTAAGAGTTGTACCATAAATAAATATTACCGTAAATAAAATGGTCATACCATAAAAACAATCAACTTTTACCCCTATAGAAGTGCTTCCCTCAGTATAAGTTGATGGCTCCACTGCAAGGTTTAGGAGATATTCTCCTGGCTTTGCAAGCTCTCGCTTCCCATATTCAGCTCTTACACCATGTTTTTACACAGCAGGAAGCAGCTTGCGTATATAAACTGTGCATTTTGTATAAGTTTTTCTGCAGTTGGGTTTATAGTTTAAAACATGCGGTTCATGTTAAGGCAACCCCACAGAAATGTTTCTTGTGCATGAAGAAAAAAGTGGTGACATTTGTAAAGTCTGTTGTTTCTGGAACTTCCTTTCAGTTTTTTATCACCTCACAGTAGCTTTGTGTGGAGAGTTCTTCCGTGTCCAAAGAATGGAGTGTTCCTCAGTTGCCTTCGTCTTGGAGATGCAAACACCCTAAAGCCTAAACCTCCCCCAGACTCGGAGCACAGAGCAAGCCATCCTCTAAACTTTATTAGATATTTTGTAGGATGCTGTTGTAGGGAACAGCACACAGGTTTGATGTGCACGTGCCCATGTTGCTGAGGTGCACTGCGGCCTTTTGTATTACTTGCAGTTGCCTGATGCCAAAGGCCGTGTGCCCAGCTATTCTGCATTGCTAGATTCCAGCCAGGAGGTGACAAAAGCACAAATAACTGAGCCCAGGGCACTACTTGCCAGGATGGAATGGGTCTCCTCGCCAAAAAGAGTTGACGGAGAGAATTATTCACAAATCCTCCAGCTTCGAGTCAGCAAGGTATCCAAGAGCTAAGAAATGTGATTTCTTGGCCTAGAACATTCTTCCTTGGCTTTAGAAAAAGTTTAATTGACTTAACCAAAAAAGTGAGTGGATGAGCAACTTCAGGAAGACTCACGTGAGAATCCCCCTGTTATTGTGAAACATATTTAAAATGTATTACATTTATGCGGCAAGATCAAGCCATGTTTCCCTGGGATCTAGATGTCCTTAAACTATGCCTGTTTTTCAAGCTATGTCATAGCCAAATATTCCCTAGAATTTCCTGTATCTGAACATTTTATAAAAATGGCTAAAACAAACAGCACTAGCAACCTTTCAAAAAAAAAAGTACAACTAACAGAACCTTTTGGGGAATATATGAGCAAAGGAGACTTCACTGCTTCTCACTCAAACCTAAGCATCTTATGGGGCAAGTAAAGCACTCTTTCATTCAGTCAGGAACAGCTCATCTTACATGAAGCAGAGACTAATCAGGATGGCTTCTCTGCACAGGTGCTCATGCTGCAGCGGAGCTGAAACAAACAGATTGTTGCTGAACCTGATCTGTGTTGGTGCCGTGGGAGGAAGGTGTCCTGCAGAAAAGTAAAACCATGAAACGTTGCCTTTGGGTTGCAGATGCTTTCAAAGCCTCTCATGCAAACTGTGGTTCCCTGTCCTGAGAGACAGAGAGAAGGCAGAAAATTTTAACTCCAAATTCTGGAGATGCAGCATGTCTTTTGTTGAGTGAGAAGGAAAGCCTCTCTAATAAGTGCACTGACTCTTGTAGTTGTCCTTTCCTCATGACAAGGCCCCCAATGTGCATTTATCACACTACAAACAAGAGTTTGCCACCAGGGATGTACACTCAGCTGTAGCTAAGAGATATTCTCTTTTCCCTTTGGTGTAAATCTTATGTTTCTGAACTAAAAGGTTTGATTCCTGAAGTTGCAGATGTGCATCATATTTTGCTATAGTGCATTCATAACTAGAAATGTTCTTTTAAAAACATTTTTACTCTATTGTCCTCTTTATTCCAAGATCATTGAAATTAAAGAGGCAACATCACAAAATAAAATAATAGAATTGACTGTGTGAACATGTAAAAAGAAATGAAAAAAATCTATGGAGAAACTGAGAAAACTTCAGACTCCTATCACTCTGGATACTTGCTTTTTCATTGAGAGAAGAAGGTGATTTGAGAGCTTGCATCTGAATCATATCTTATCAAAAATAAACATATATGCAAGTTCCAGGCTGATCTATATTACATCCTCCATGATTAGTTATATTCTGGGCAATTAGATTTTATTTCATTGGGTATGAGTGAAATTTGTTGCATAATGCATCCACCTTAAGTACCACTAAAATTTTGCAACTAATGGCACTTCATAAATTAAGCTACTGTTATGATCCTGCTCCTAGTTGCATCTTAGTTATTAGGCTGCAAATAAAGAGTGTTGTTTTATAAGCCTTCATATTTTCTGTTTGCAGAGATTTTACTAACATCTAATAAATTTAATGACCTCTAATAACTAATCCTACTTAGCAAATCCGTAGTTTTTCAGTGCATCTTGTGGTTTTATGGCATTTCAAACCTCAGGGATGTAAAAGCAGTTTAAGGAGCTGTTCCTGAGTTCAACTGCTGCGGAAACTGTTAAGTTATTTTTGTTTCCTTTTTATTGCTTAACCTCTGGGGCCTAACTCCAGCTACCTGATAAAGCAGTCATCCAGGAACTTTAAACCTTATGAGCTTTGACTTGATAGACATAGAACAAGGTCTGGTATTAAACATACATTTTAAAAACATAATTTCAAATCTGGAAATTGATTGCGGTTTGACCTACTTATTTTGAGGAGCTCACTGTTCCTTGGTTTCTTTTCTTTGCTGATATTATTAGATCTATTGTTCTTCTACCAGAACTCCCAGCTGAAGGCAGATCAATATAGTGCAAAGCTTGTTGTGCAGCAGCACTTTAATTTTACTAGTGCTCATGCTAGCAGTTCACCTGCCCCGCGACGCACCAGCACAATTAGCTAAGACTAAGTTATAACATTAGCATTTATAAAGGTTACAAACTCTCGTGTTATTTCAGCTTCCAGTGTGTGCTCAGGGCCAGAATCAAACATGCATGAAGCAAGCTGGGAACAGAGCAGTCTTTTAAAAAAAATCCATATTACAAACTACATTTGGTACATACTGAGATGTAACAAAAATATGTATGTTTTGTAGATCAAGCAGAGTTTCTTTCGAATACTTTTATGCAAAGTATATGTCCACAGTAACACTTTTCAAAGTTTTTTTACTTAATTTTACCTTAAATTTACTCATTTTGGTCACCACTTGGTCACCTCTCGGCTGCCTGTGTGCCTTTGGCATTGCCCATATGGGACAGAACCGCATGCAAAGGTATCTCCAAGGGTGCCCCCTTCCAGACACCATAGCCCTAACTAGCTGCTCGTGCCTTGAGGCTACTCCCATGCTGAGGAGTAGGAGCCAACGCTGCAAAGGTGCCTCTTTGGTGATGGTTGTTTGTCACCAGGTTAGAAGTGTGTATGAAAAGATATTTCAATATTCAGGCTTTTTTTGCGAGATGCTTTGGGAAAATGTGGCATGTTGAACTATAGCTACTATTTGAGAGCTTTTTGCTCCTCGAGAGCAAGCATACAGCTCACTAATAATGGTTAATGAGAAGGAAGATAAAAATCTTGACAATTATACGTGCAAGGCTTTGCATTGGGTGGCCAAGGAAGGAGTTACATGTGCAGTGATCTAATACATGCACAAAATGGGCCCAGAGAACTGCACATGATGAGTGTTATGTGGCTCTTTTACCTGCCAAGATACTCAAAAACAAAAGAGGTTGATTTAAAAACAATTATAAGCTAGAATTGTAACACACCTCTACAGGACCCCTCACCTTTGTGCCCATCTGCCATCATTTCTGCAATTTGTTTTATGACATAGCCCTTTATTCCCTCCAGTATTGCCAGTGGTAAGTAGTATTGAACTTACCTAGTATTACTTATTTTACAGTATTTACTTATTTAAAGCAGAGTGTCCAACCTCACAGTAACGACTTGAACCGTATATCTCTTATTACCAAAGCAGTATATATTTCCTCCCTAATTCTTATTTACTGTACATAGCTTTCAAACCTCATGACATAAAAGATAAAAAGAAAAACAGTCCTCTAGAGTAAATATGTTTCAGTGTTAAAGGAGCAATGAAAATATATTTGGTGAAATGTAATGCAGTATCTTTTATTATTTAGAAAGAATATGTATTATTACTTTACAGAGAAGTTAAATATGTAAAAACATTTCTATGCAATTCTTTTCCAAATCTAACATAGAACCTTATTCTCCCTCGCCCCGTTTTTTTAAGCAACCATTTAATAAAGTCTGACACTTAGTAGCAATGTTTTGAAATATTTTTTGCTGCTCTGCCAGCGGTTGGCTTTTCCGTGAATCTCTAAAGACAAATCCATCTACAGTGAACCTAGCAAAATTCAGCTCCGTGTTGTATGTCAGGGTTGAGGACTACTTGTCAGCTCTGGCACTGTCAGATTTTATCTTTAAATATGACAGGCAATTTGTTCAGGGAGCACTTCTGAATGACAAGATATAGTGGTGTTGTAAAACATGGCACCTGTGTGGTATGCCCTGCCTTTGTGGACATCAGAGGCTATTGTTTCCTTTGCTATTAGACAGCCACAGTCACACAATAAGGTGTGTAAAATGTTCACAGAAACCTTTTAAATAGAGTAGCAGGAAAGTAGATACCCTCCGGTCATTTAAGTCAGGCCATTTATCATTTTATCTTATAAAACACAACATTCACTAAAATCCAGTGTAAAGAGAAAACCAAATGCTCCTCTGAGCATCACTGGTAAAAGCCCAGGATTTGAACCAAGCTGTAAGAAAAGGGAATATTTTTAAAGGGCCATGCAATAGAAAATGTAGGATTTTACCTTCTTTGCAATCAGATTGGTAGCAAGAGTCATTCAGAGGGCCATATGGAGTGAATCAGGTCCTGCTTCTGAAATACCTCTTGTGTGGGGTTCCTGGAATGGGGCAATAAGAATGGCTGCTGAAGCATTAATGCAGTTAATATGTTTGGTTTAAAGACAAATAAATAAAAGGTCATCGAGGATAACAGTCTTACAGTAAAAAAATATCTTATAAAACACAACATTCACTAAAATCCAGTGTAAAGAGAAAACCAAATGCTCCTCTGAGCATCACTGGTAAAAGCCCAGGATTTGAACCAAGCTGTAAGAAAAGGGAATATTTTTAAAGGGCCATGCAATAGAAAAAGTAGGATTTTACCTTCTTCGCAATCAGATTGGTAGCAAGAGTCATTCAGAGGGCCATATGGAGTGAATCAGGTCCTGCTTCTGAAATACCTCTTGTGTGGGGTTCCTGGAATGGGGCAATAAGAATGGCTGCTGAAGCATTAATGCAGTTAATATGTTTGGTTTAAAGACAAATAAATAAAAGGTCATCGAGGATAACAGTCTTACAGTAAAAAAATAGCCACAACTGGCAGAACTAAGCTGATGACATGCTGTGGGTATGCTGAAGTCAGTAAGGAGTTTATCCACAATGCAGGAGCAACATTAGCATGAATGTGGTAAGTAGAGTCTTCTTAGAACATGAGTCAAAAACTGAGTAAAATCTGATACCGCAAAGGCACCCTGGGCAAGCTCATCAAAAAAAAAAAAAAAAGATGTTGAGGCCCTGGAATGTTTCCAAAGATGGTCAATGGGGCTGGTGAAGGGGCTGAAGCCTTCACCTTATGAGGAGCAGCTGAGGGAGCTGGTGTTATTTAATCTGGGGAAGAAGAGGCTGGGGAAGGAGAGAGAAAGGAACTTTATTTTACCTGTGCTATAGAGGAAGAGCAGCCTATTGTGAGAGACAAAGCTATTTCAGTCATGTTCGCTCACAGCGCAAATCAGATTTTAATGAATTCCTCTCAGATGTTTTTACCTGTTCCTCTTTGACATTCAAGGTTATCATAATTTAAGGACCACTTTGGGCAGATGCTTCATTCTGGGGAAAAACTGTAAACTCATCTTCACCAAGTGAAGATCTTTTGACAATTAGGTCGATATTCTAAGATAGTTTCATAACCAATATGGAGCAATATGCAGCTCCAGGGGTTTAGTCATTCCACCTATCTTTGATATTTGTTTCAGGACAGAATGAGCTATCTGAAAAGCCAATCCCTTCTTGTGGTCTTTCGGGAGAGCTTAAGTAAGTCACTTCTGTAACTTTCAGAGGGTTAAATTTGGCTGCGAAAAATACCATCTTCAGTCATCAAAGTCCCTTGACTTTTCCTTAGACCTAGAAGCCTTGGTCACCCAGATGTTTGCCACAAGCACTTGAGCATCTGAGATATAACTTCATAATGGAATCTAGTTCAAAGAGCTTTTAAAAACAAGGAGAAATATCTTATTGTAACTAGTAGTGATGGATGATTGGTATGGTCACATAGAGCAGCATAAATCTTGGTGCCATGGCCAGTGCTAAAAAGCAGACAAACTCAATAGCTCAGGGAGCCCATGTACTTAAGTCATACAGGGAGAGGTTTTTAGACCTTACCTCCATTAGGAGGGCAGATAAACACTCAGTGAAGTAATTTGGCCTGCCCATCATTGGATGATGTGCTCTGAAATGAAGTACTGCGCTGCAGTTCCCCTCCTGAAGCGAGCAGCCTTGCCAGCAATTTGGGGGAGAGCATCATCAGAAAGTAGACAACCCCCAAAATGTTCTAGAGGGAACCACAGCCACCAAAATTAACTGTGTCATGGAACAGAAGCAGAATAGAAGGAATATGTAATTATCAGTGATCTA
The DNA here is from genome assembly GCF_000705375.1 of Tinamus guttatus. The sequence goes on along the minus strand of NW_010584111.1, from coordinate 53,493 downwards.
CCTGATGGCTTTGTTATTAATTATGTGTAAAACATTGCGTGTATCATGCAAGCACTGAGGGTTTGCTGGGCTCTTGGTGCAGGTGCCTAGTGAGCGCTGGGGTTACGGAGCGGGAGAGGGTTTTCCAAGGGGGAGGCGCGCGGCGCGGTGGCCACGCGGTGTGACTGTGCTCTCTCCAGGGTGCTGCCGGGCCCAGGCCCCCGCTGGAGCACGTTCCCATCCGGGTGCATCCGCAGGGAGCCACCCCGCAGCCAAGGAGGGCCGCGCACAGGCACCAGGGCTCACAGCGCGGTCTGTGCCTCTTACAGCAGTTCCTGCTCTCCCCTGGTAGCAGTTTAGGGAGTATTAGAAACAGCAGTTTGCTATTCCTTCCTCCAAATACTGCAATTTCAATATTTATATTACAGGAAACCTTGGATGTTTCACTTAGGAAGGAGCAGTTCATTACGCTAAGCTCTCTGTGAATGCAGTGCCCCGGTGAGTGTGCTTTAAAAGTTCCTCTGGTAGTTGGTCCATGAGAGATATCATGTGTTGGCGTATTTGAGGTGCTTTGAGTGGCAGCAACATATGGTTTTTTGCTTTAGCGGGTTCCTAGTTTAAATCCCTTTGCATAAGCCACGAAGGTGGTCACAGAATCACAGAATGGTTGAGGTTGGAAGGGACCTCTAGAGATCATCTAGTCCAACCCCTCTGCTCAAGCAGGGTCACCTAGAGCACGTGGCACAGGGTGGCATCCAGGCAAGCTTTGAAGATCTCCAGAGAAGGAGACTCCACCTCTCTGGGCAGCCTGTTCCAGGACTCTGTCACCCTCACAATAAAGAAGTTCTTCCTCACATGGAGATGGAACTTCCTGCATTTCAACTTACACCTGTTACCCCTTGTCCTGTCACTGGCCACCATGGAGAAGAGCCTGGCCCCATCCTCCCTGCAGTCACCCCTCAGATACTTGAACGTGTTGATCAAATCTCCTCTCACCATTATTTTCTCACCACAAAACAGGCCCAGCTCACATAGTCTTTCCTCATATGACAAATGCTCCAGTCCCTTAATCATCTGCGTGGCTCCCCGCTGGACATTCTCTAGAAGCTCCATGTCCTTCTTGTACTGGGGAGCCCAGAACTGCACCCAACACTCCAGGTGTGGTCGCACCAGAGCTGAGTAGAGGGGCAGGATCCTCTCCCTCGACCTGCTGGCAATGCTCCTCCTGATGCAGCCAGGATCCCACTGGCCTTGGCCACGAGGGCGCATGGCTGCCTCATGGTTAACCTGCTGTCAACCAGGACTCCCAAATCCCTCTCTGTGGAGCCGCTTTCCAGCAGGTCAACCCCTAATCTGGTCATTTCAGTGTGGGTTCATGTCCCCCTTTGACAGGGGGCGTTTGTGATTCATTGATGTACAAGACACCAGTCCCCTCTGAGCCTGAGCCATAAAGAACGTGGTTATCCACAGCTCCAATAAGGCTACGACAATGGGAAACAAGGGAGCTACCTGCATCTGGAAGCAGATACGCGCAAGCTCCGTGCACTTTTCCTGCTGCTCAGGAAGAAGCCTCACCAATGGGATGAGCTGGAAATAGGATGGGAGCAACTCGGAGAGGCTGGAGGGAGCTCATGGTGGTGCCTAAAGGCTGAAAGGTAGGTGGGAATGTCCCTCTGTGGGTCTGAATTTACTGCAGTGATTTGCAGAGTAGACGGTTACTTTGAGTACAGCAGATAAATGAACACTTGCTTTCCATGATTAATAGAGGAATCAAATTCAGGCATGGAATTTTTTCAGCATGACTGTTCCAGCAGTAACAAGACTTTGGCATCACTGGGAATAAAACGCTGGCTTGGGAAGACACGCACTGTCCCTTGCTCAGACACGTTTTAGCTCTGTCTCCCAAGTGAGAAAGTTCCTAAGAATGCATCTTCATTTTTTATCCACCTCTGAGTTGTCCTGGAGACTTCTGCAGCCAATTTTAATTAAATATGAAAGATAAATTCAAGTCTCAAAGCTTTGAAATTTCAGAAATTTTTGTGAAAATTGGAAGGTGGAAAAAGAAGAGATGTATAGCAGTATCTCTTCTGAGGATAAGACAGCAGAACTTGACCATCACTGTCCATTTGGACCAGCGAAGTGGTCAGTTACAATGTGCTCCATCTCTTATGCAGAAATATTAAAAAGAACGAGCTATTGTGGTGAGGAGATAGGGGCAGAGATTTAGGTGAAAAAGAACTCCAATCCATAGGAAATTAGATTTCATTAGTTCTGCTATTCACAAAACAGCTTTCTAGTAATCGTGGGAAAAATCACAGCTCCCTCTACTTTATACTTATTAATTAGAGGTAATATTTTTTAAAATGCTATGGTTATGCAAAAACTAACATATTTCAGGCTTTCAAGGATTATCCACAATGGACACAAATTATTAACTCATGTTTGCTTGTAATAACAGTCAATCTGACACTTTTATTAAAATTGGTTTGGATATTGAGCATGTTAGCCCCAAGGCAGCAAACCACTTGGGCATATATTTAGGTTTAAGTTGCATGAGTTTTCCAACTGAGAAACGGTGTAAGTGCTTTGCTGGATCAGGGCCAGTGCTTTGCACCTCAATTTTCTACGTTTTTAAGTAGAGTTTATTTCTGAAGAATAAGCTGTTTAGCATAAGAAAAATACAATGTTTGCACTTTTGCTATGTGCTCATACATAGGTGTCTGTCAGTTCTGTATCCAAATCACTTTCAAACCCAAGGACCTATTCAAACCAAACTTAACCAAAAGACTGGGAAGATTTCTACAGGTCTTGTGAAACTAGAAAAGAGACACTATTAATGCCCTGAAGGAAAAAGTTGTTTTGAGAACTCAGTCCTGCTAGGAATCAGATAACCTAGGCAGCGGTTAAATTATGAGACACAATTCCGTCAGAAATAAGAACTCATGGGCTTTGAGTTTTGGCTCAGGGAACTACCTGTGATTTTAGCGTGATTAATCTTTAAAAGAAAATATAGAATTAAAAATAATTGTTCAGAATTTCTGACCTAAAGCGGAGGTCTTTTGCTTGCTAAGGGACATATGTGACAGGCTATACGTTAATACAGACCCTCGTGTGAGCCAGGCCCTCTCCGTGGCCGTGGGGCTGGTAGGAAGCCGAGCTGCAGGCTACACTCAGGCTCCATCCCCTCCTCACCTTTCCAAACTCTCCAAAGGGAGCAGTGAAAAGAAAGCTGGCCCAGATATAGTAATCTGAGTGCAAGGATGAACTACAAATATCTTGCCAAATCACGTTATTATGTGAGATAATGTTTCTGTTATTCCTACAAAGAGTTAGCAATTACATTGCAGCTTTATTTTGTTTTGCTTTTCTTTAAAATCAACTGAATATCAATCTACAATCAATAAAGTAAGTTGCCTATAGGCAGTTCTGCCTTCAAATCTACTTCATGGATCAGCTGCTGGTAATTTATACAGTCAATAAGGCGCATTTCAAAAGTGAGTTTTTTTCTCCCAAAAGGCGAAACTGCTCTAATTTACAGCTCGATATGAACTGGGCAAACAACACACACCTGAAGTAAATGTAATTTCTAATTTACAAGCAACTCCAGTGCAAGATTAGATCTGATCTACTCTCTATGCAAGTAATCTGTGGTTATTTATATTAAGATAGCTAGAGAGCATAAATTGCTTTTGTTTTTCCTTTTAGGTATCTTTTTCATTTGTTTGTTTAGCAAAACCTGCAGGGGAAACTAGAACAACTATAATTACAGTTACAAGTGGTGGGGTCTGTAGATAATAAGCTACAAGGCATTTTTATTGTGCTTTTTATTATTATTTGGTTAAAGAATGCTTTTTCCCAAGACAATCCATCTGTATTTTGTAGAAAGGAGAATCAAAGCAATAGCTGTCAAGTATCAGTGAGATAGTGGAATTACAAATTAATCCCATTGCTTGGTGTTTCCACAAAGGTTGAAATCTAAAACTGGTGCTAGAAACTGTGATTAACTTATTAGGAGCACTCAAGCAGCTAGGTGTGCAAAATGGCAGCAGGTGTGTAATATCATTAGAAATACTCTGTATAAAAAGCACCTCTGAGTTTTATCTCTTTAGTTTTACGCTACCAGATGCCAATTTGATTGGTTAAGTAGTTTTGGGCCATGCAATACTCTTTCTTTTGGATTGATGTGTTTATTACTTTTTATGACAGGGGATCCCAAGGCAGATGTTCAATAAAGAAACAAGCTGCTACAGACCAGAGTAAAGAGATAGGTGGTGTAGATGCAGGAAATTGGGAAAGTTATCATATGTGCTAAGTTGTTATTGAAGATTTTGCTCCCAGCATTTGTAGCAGTTGTGTTATATACTCTTTCACAGACAGTAATCTAACAGGGAATTATTGAAAGCCAAGTGCCAAGGTTTTAAATTGCACTATATGATCTGGAGCTGCTACTCAAACAGGGAGCTGAGGCTTTGAAATTATAAAGATGTGGCCCTGCCGTTTTTAGGAGGGCTGTGTGAGCTGTTAGAGCCGTTCTGCCCGCGTGGAGCCTTTTCTCACTGAGATACATGGCCGGAGAGCCTGCACCTTGTGCAATCATCTACATTAGTACAAAGTGAGTGAAAATCATTATTGGAAAGGACTGTAGTTCAGAATTTGGATAAAGGCAAAGCAAATTATAGTTGGAAAGAGACCTGATTTATGGGTCACTCAGAGCCAAATGCTGCTTTATTTTCACCAGTAAAACAGAGATATCATCACATTTAAGTGAACGGTGACATACAGATGGATAAATGCAAAAAGCAAGGAGAGAGGCAGGTTTTTTAATTCCTGTAACTGTTCACAGTTTTGTTTTCTTGCATGGTATTCTACTTGGTCTCAAAGGGGAGAGAGAAAACCCAGATTTCTTTCATTTTCTTCAGAAAATTTTAAATACTCCTTCTCTCCTAAGAGAACGGAAGAAGCTAATATTTTCTGGAGAGGATTGTTGGCATAGACCAGCCTTTCTTTCAAGTATTTTAAAGGGAAGCAATAGAATGTGATGGACTTCGAAATCTCCTTTTAATCGATTTAGTAGATTTTGCTTTTTTCCATGGCTTCAGTTTAATGTATTACAGCTGTATATGAAAAGACCTAATAATTCATGAAAAAGATTTTATTCCCTAATGAGATTTTTGTAATGCCCCTAAAGCCTCCAGAAGCAGAAGCTGGCCAACAAATTTGAAAGATATCGACAGCAAACTGTTCTGCTCCATCCATGGCCTCTAATCTGCCTCTTTCCTTTATTTGCTTGGCGGCACGGTATTAATATCAGCCCAAAATAATGTTATTTCACCTATGTTTTGAGGGAATGAGTATCTCACTCTGTTGTCCCTCATCTTTGAAGTACGTTCCCATCTGCTTCCCATCCCTCCCATTCTGTCCTGATTAGAAAACTTCTGAAGCAAAAAGAAAGAAAAAAAAAAGAACAAAAAGAAAAAATACTCAAGTTTAGATATTAGTAGATATAGGCTAACTATTAGGCAATATATTAAAGCTAATCTAAGCATCAGGTTTTATATGCCATTTAGAATTTGTCTTGATTATAGCTCAGTCATTATACACTGAGAGGGGTCTGTGACTGCTATGTGGAAAAGATGGAGAGAAAAAGAAAGGCAGATATAAATGTAAAGGGTAAAGAAGGAGTGATGACAACAGAGTCGTATTGGAGCAATGGATGAGTGTGAAACTTTCAGAGTACTTTCAGGGACAGGATGTGTTTCCTCTCAAAGCCCTAACAAAGGTTGTTGGAAGAGACAATACAGACCTCGCAGGAGCTGAGGAGTGGAAGAACAAGGGGGATGAGAAGCTAAAAAGCAATATAAGCGGTTGTGGAAGTGACGATTTTAAAACAAACCACTGTGGTTGCTGCATTGTACAAACTTAATAAGACATAGTGAAAAATATTGGATTTATTTTTACAAGTTAAAAGTGACCTTGTTGGCCTTATGAATGGATTCACTCCTCACAGTACCTCTTAAGGGCATTAGGGTTATGACTAACTCATAAAAATAAATCCAATATTTTCCCCTTGGCCATGTTATATCCAGTGTTGGAATTCAGCTGTGAGAACTGGTGGGGCTCTGACTTTCATTTAGTTTGACCTCCCATTATGAGAAGTACCTCGCTCTCAATCCTGGTGGGCTGCAGCTTAATTCCAGCAGTGGCCATATCACATACAGAGTGAGAAGAGAGAAAAAATCCAAGAAGGCCTAGGAAAAGGTCATGCAACACAGTGTGTGGCTGCAAACAGCATATAAAAGGAATAAGTTTCAGGTACTGATAGGTCTTTTTCTTCCCTGGTTTTCATTTGACCTGCATAACAGATCGAAACAGGACTGTCAGTTTAGTCATACACTGTATATGGGGAAAAAAATTAAGCTAAGGGCTTAGCTCATACAGATGTTTCTTTCAGAGAAAGTGAGAGCAACTTAAAAAAAAATCCATCCAAGAAAATAACCAGAGAATAAGTGGATTAAATATGTATTTGAGGGCTTTAAGGTTGATAGACAGACCACACTAACGTTTGAGATAGCACAAGACCTCAGCTGAGCAATGAAAGCTCATTTTTCTTCAGCACTCACAGATGTCTGCAGTTACAAATCCAAAGCTCCACTCCTCCACCTTGACTAGCTCCGTTGTTCCTGGGGCCTGTGTTTGGCCACGTGTAGGTGTGATTTGGCCGTGTGTATGGGGTGTGCAGGTGAGGGGTGTGCACTGTAAGGGTGTCATGGATGTGCTGTTTGCACATCTGCACGTCTGCTCGGTGTGGTTTCTAACAACCTCCGATGAGTTCGTCCTACCCTTGCTTGAATAATTCTTAAAAATCCAGCACATGAATCTGCCATTATCTTAAACTCTAGCTGTAAGAGCACAGACCTCTGCATAGGCCTGTTTATCCTGTTAAGAAATGTAAAGTGGACAGAAAATCACTGAATGGAGTAATAGTGTTACGGAACTGGCACTAAGGAAAGGATGTGCCAGGTACAGTTAACTAGACCAGGCTAGAGTGGAAGCCGCATGAGATTAAAAATTTCCCTTACTGGGATTGACCTTGTAGGGGTAAACTCTTAACTAGTATAGTTGGAGTTTAATACAAACTCCAGTGCAAAGAACATATAAATCCATTTAAGTGGAAGCCAAGTTGGATTGGAGCCTTCGTTGCTTCAAGGTTAATTTTACTCTTTTTCGGTGTTGCCCTTTCTCCTCGCAGATTTTCTCCCACCAACTTGAACAGCATGCTGAATTAGAACTGTAGAAAATCATGAATGACATGCATATGCTGGAGGCATTTTTGAGGTTGCAGGGCTAACAGTAAATATTCACACTTAAAATATTGAATTTAGGTTTATATGCCATGGTAATGTTGAGTACCTTCTTTGCTTTGTTTTCTTGGCCTCTGCTTTTCCCATGATTCTTTTATTACACTGAGCAAGTTCTGTAATTGTAACATCCAGAAGTTGAGTTCTCACATTGCATTTCCTTATTTTCCCCAAAAAGTTTCAATGAGTATTATTTTACCTGCATTGTTATGTAATGCAAAGCATTCCCATAGTCAGATCAATCATGGGAAAATTTTTAATTCCTCGGAAACATGCACGATACAGGGTCTTTCTCCAGAAGTTGGTGAGATTTCAGCCCTGCTGGGTGTGCTCTGTGGGACAGATGAAGGGTTGCTTTCCTCATGTGGCATCTTAGTACCAACCTTGCAGCCCAGAAGGGGAACATGATGCTCTGAGCATCATGATGGCCACTGCAATAGCTTCTGGATGCTGAAGAGATGTGCTGGCAACCAAACCAGAACCTCAGAGGTAGCTTGCTTGCTTTTATGAAAGATCTTAGTCAAGATTTAAAGGTGTTTTTCCTGAATGTGACAATTAAGCCCGCTGAACCAGCTAGGAATTCCTGTTTATGTAAACCAGCACTGATGTTACCTGGTATAAAATATGTTTAATCTTAACCAATGCATATTTGAGTTATGGTTTCCATAAATGTTTGTGAATACATTATGATAAAATCTAAAACCTTGGCAACAGTTAAGAGAAGAGAGTTTGCAGATAAAAATCAATATTGCCTGCAGTATCCCAAGAGAACATACTGCTAGAGAAGTTTAAATTAGCTTTGCCCTAAAATCTAAGACATTCCTGCAGCACACTTTAAAGCATCTTAAAGTGTGAAGGAGTTAAGCTAATTACTGTAGCATTTGAAGACAAGACATTTGTAAAATTAATGGGCTAAAGTCTGCAGTCTTTCATTCAGCAAAAACTCCCACTGAAATTGTGTATTTATGGAAGTCCTGCAGAATTTGGTGCCCTGCTTTAAACGTTGGTGTTTATCAAGAGAATACCGTAGATGTCTTATTTGGCCGTTTCTGGTTGCACAGCCGGGGGCAGGGGCGGTCGGACCTCTTAGCTTCCAGCATCCCTTGCTGTCGGTGCACGGCCCTGCTGTCCCCCCTGCCTGGGGTGACCTCCGGCTGGGGTAGGATACCTGGCACAGATCCCCCAGAGATGCCGCTTCGCATCACTCCAGCTGAGGACACTTGTTCTGTGATTGGGACAAGCTACCAAATGCAGATAATTAGGGAGGAATTCAGTTAGCAGCTTCCTTCAGAAAGTGTTACAAGAATGTGGTGGTCTGTTCAAGCATTGCTCTGAGCTCCAGCCGAGGAAGGTAGGTTATTTGCTACTCACTCTCCTGTTTCTCCTCTAAATCAGTCAAAATTAGTAGTGTAATTACAGAAAAGACCAAAACAAAGTTGTTTCCCCCATAGCGACAAGTAGCCTTCCAGGCTGCAGAGACATTTCTTCCACATCTGTTTTTTAGCTGAAGATTTTTACAAGCATTCACGAATGTGAAAAGAACCCTAACGTATTAGGTGAACATTTGCCCAGCTGTGTCGTGCAAGGCTTTATTTTGGCTATGGAAGCTGCTGGCTGGAACCATTTGGTCTAACAGTCTTCTTGGTTCTTACTCTTTGAGTGAGAGACTCCAGACTTCGCCGGCCTTAAAAACGCCTTGCACAGAAAAGCCTTGTTTCCTGACAGGTAGGACTCAATTAATGGAAATTAAAAGTCGGTTCGAGGTTGAGGGCGAGTGGCTGGTTGGGGAGGCAATTGCTACTTGAGAATTTACAGCAGGGAGTCTCTGCTGTAAAACGCTAAGATGTATGGTTCACATTTTTATCTAAATATAATTGCATTGCTGAGAGTGGGCCAGGTGAAAAGAAACAGTGCACCAGGTGCAATTTATATACATATATTTCTGCCCTTGATCTTTATAGAGAAATATTGTCCTTCTGGTAGATTTGTTTTCGGATGACTTTTGTTTGCCTTTTTCCAATTCAAAGATGAAATTGGAATAAGTGCAGTTAGGCTGGCAAAGATGGTACAGAAAATTGCTCAGACCCACAGGAAAAGTGAGATAATTACACTTTCTATAATCATCTTCCAAGGAAATTGAGTTTCACTGGACCAGTAACTGTTAGTATTCAGTTTCTTCCCAAATGCTATTTGAGGATTTTTTTAACAATATAAACCTTTCTAAGTGATCCTTCTGCAGTGTTCTTACAGTTTGTTATAATTTCCCAAGCAACAAGCTTTTATTATTGCAAAACCTACCATAGAAATGCTTATGGAGCTCGTCATTTTTTTGCAGGAGGTGTTGCATGCACTTAAAGGTTGATAGATTTGGACCATGTTCCGAATCAGTCCCTTGCCTTTGAATCCCTTTAGCATTTCTTGGGCTACCTTGTGCTTCTTTTACCTTCTTTATCTCAGCTGCTAAGTGTCTCCGTGACCCCTTTGGCCCAGAGTAGGAGCCTCCAAACACCTTCCTTTAGATGCTCCTCCGTGAGCTGACAGTGGAGCACAGAGTCCTGGCACGCAGCTCCTCCGGCGTCCCCAAAACTGTCCCCTCGGAGCAGTGGCCATCGCGAGCAGCCCCCGGCACACACCGGGTTGCAGCGCTGTCTCTTCCCCAGGGCAATCCCACGGAATATGCCGCAGCTGACTGCATTCAGGCAAATCCCACCCTTGCGTTTCACTTTAGTCAATTTAAATCTCACACTTTATGCTGGAGCCAAAGCCATTAGCCCATGTCATCCCTCACTGTAATACAGATCTGCTCCTATCTCATTACAAGGTGCTTAGTTCTACTCCAGGGTTTGATACGTGCATTTGGAGCTGTGCTGAGTCATTAAAGATCTCACTTAAACCAGAAAGACTCGGGAAGTTCTGAAACTCCATCTTTAACGTAACCTGTAAGGTTTAAGCGTTAGAGACGTCTCTCAGCAGTGGAAGTTTTCTAATGCTGTTTTAATGCCAGTTTAGCATCATGGCAATCCAAGAGGATTGCAGTTCAGACCAGCAATAGTTGTGTAGATTTAGACAGATATATGTATGCTGACTTTGGACAACGCTGGTTCTATTGCAGCTTGGCTGCAACAAAGAATTAAGGACCTCTTCCTCTCACATACCTAAGCAGTGAAATCCATGCGTCTGCCTTGTCAGACGGAAGCCTGGGCGCTCCATAATAATATTTTTCGTGTGCCTTACAGAAGGAATTATTTTGAGTGTTCAACTTTGCCTTAGTAGGTCAGAGATGATACTCTTTTTATACAGATCTTTAATATAAGCAATATTCTCTCTCACCCCTGACTCATAATACAGCAGTTTTCCTTCAAAGCGTAAATTAAAGTGAAGCCACAAAAGGGTCATTAATGGACTTAGTAGAGTCAATACAGAGGGTATCATGTACTGCCTGTTTAATATTAAAAGTGAAGTCAATGGAGCTGTGGCCTTAATATATGTGGGCTTTGTGAATACCAAAGAGATTGTACAGAAAGTTTAAACTTAGGAGTATGCAGAGAGGAGGAACAGCTTGCAGCGAAGCATAGCGCTGTGGTTCACTCCTGAAAGCCCAGGGAAATACATGTCTGTAGCTAAAGGTCAGAAACTATTAGTGAGAATTAGGATGGTATCATCTATTATATTTCGTATTTGGATTAAAAAGAAATGGAAGTAGGAGATTTGTAATTGCAGAGCCAGCATTTAAATAGTAATATCCAAATCACTGGCAAATCTTATCCTTCAAAATAATGAACGGAAGGGCCAGAATGCCACAGCAAAATCCTCTGCAGAACCTACTTTGCGAGGGAGCTAATAAGACAGCTACACAGTATAACTTTATTCCACTTACAGTATGTGAGATTTTTTTTTAGAGGACCAATTAAAAGAGACTTAAAATGCAATTAAAGTAGAAATCACTTGGCAACAAAGCATTAGTTATCTCTCCAATCAACAGTGCATTAGCAAGCCTTTAGCAAGAGATTTGCTGGTGGATAAAATCTTTGTGCAGCAGAACACAGTGTGACGGAGCTGAAGGCACTGGTAGGAGGTGGAGGGAAGGTATCCTCCAGGGAAGAGCCTGGGATGGCTTTTCGGCTCATCTGAGATGCAGATGGTGATGGCAAGCGATGGAAAAGCAGAGCAGGTTGTTAGAGAGGTGACTACACTGGGCACAGAGACACAGAATGTCACAGACGGGTCTGCAGCAAAGCAGGGACACATGTGGGTGACCAAGCTGCATGCACAGCTTACGCCAGTGCGCAGCACTCCGTTGTGTTCTTGCCGATTTGGGAGTGAGCTTTCCACTGTCTCACTGTAATTGCACTTTTAAGTGGATTAAATCTATTCTGCTGGGTGATATCAAGAGGCACGAATTTGGCAGAAAGGCTAGTCAGGCCAGGCCAGAGGCATCCTTACATCAGAAAATGACCAAATCTGGTATTTTGAGTTGGGCAGTCTGACGTTTTAAGGTGTCTGGAGAGGAAAGGAGAGGATTGAATTGTGCCCTTTTCAGAAAGGGGCCCAAAAGTTTTGCCATGGTGCTAAAGATCTTTTCTGCTTCCTTCCAGTCGGGACCTTGTCAACCCTCCTGATTTCCCTCACGCTGTGGCTCTCCTGCCTAAGCCAACGTGTTCCAGGCAATACCCTTGTCTGTGGGATGGGCTGCCTGTCCCAACTGTCTGGTGCCAGAGGTGATCCCTTAAGAGTTGAACTTGACCATGTTCCTACCACCAGACTGTAGACTTACAACTCCATCTCTGCTGCTACCTGGGTTTTGTAACAGGGGCTGCAAAGGGTTCATACAAAAACAGTAAAACCATGAAGTGCAGAGCTGAAGAGCTGCTTGGTTGTTACTTGCAAAAAGAAACCTCAAACAGTAAATCCCAGGACCCAGTGCACCTACTCCCCTGCCAAGTAGCTGTTAACCACATGCTACTACTAATGATTTGCAGAAATGAGCAATAATTAATTATTTCTCCTTTCCCACTGCTCATTACATTTAGAAATAACATGGGCATTTCTTAACAAAATGGCTGCAGATTTGCATAATTACAGACGCACTGTCTTTTCAAATTTGAATAAAGGATAATTAATATTGTTCTTTTTCTGCAGGGAAATATCTTAAGAGGAGTCAAAGCAAAAGCTTGGCCATTTTATCCTAAACCACATTGCACAGACAATAATGAATAATAAAATCATCCACATGTTATTTAATTGAAAGAAAGGGTGTTTCCTCTTGCCTGCCCCTGAACACAAGAGACCCCTGCAAGGCCACTCAGCCAGGCTAGTATGAGCACAGAGCCGAGGTGCCTCATCCTGAAGCATGGGCCTGACATCCTAATTTAGAAGCATCACGTAAAATCTTAATCAGTGCAACCACATTAGCAGAGGGAAGCTTTTACACCATGTTCGTTGTTTACGCTTATCATTTTTAATAAATTGTAAATGCTTTTACAGGTGTGGAAATAGGCATATTACCAGGATAATTTTCTTAATCATAGTCATCTTAGATTGAGATGTGACATTGAGTGTAGTTCCCTGTTCTATCTTGCAGCTTTCTGAAAGCTATCCAGGTTCCCAACACCATTTCTTTGGTGCAAGTGGTCTCATGATTGACATATCTCCAAATAAGCCCTTGAATAGCTTTCCATATCGGTCTTGAAGTAATTCAGATGTCAAATTACCTCTCGCCAGACTTCCTGACTCCACCAGGCCCCTTGAATATGTTTTTAAAGTATTTGGGGGGAAATATTAAATTTTTCTAAGCTGGGTCAGGGTTCATATCATTTGCTAATAAAGAGGCAGGCAAGGAAGGTATTTACTCGGGGAAGGCTTTGAATGTGTTTTGTGCAACAGCTGCATGTTGGTATGGCCTTTGGTTTGTGTTTCCGAGTTTGCTTGCCTCCAGCTTTTGGCATCTTTGCTTTTTTGTTCTCCTGTTTTCCTTTCAAGAGAAATAAGGAAACAATTCCAGTCTTTTCGCACCAGTCGTTTTAGCAAGGTCCACATTTAGTGCAGCAGCTGCTCGGTTACTGCAAGGGCTGTAGCCACAGAGGTGCAGCGAGGTGACATTACTGGGGAAGAGGAAGTCAGTGGCCTTCAGCTGTGCTCAAAACCTTCCTCCAGAGAAGGGTGCCTGGGAATAAAGTTTTTCCATGCTGCTCCTTCAGCTCGACCTCACTGTGGTCAATGCCCTTTCGCAGTGGGGACAAGGCAGGACTTTCCCTGCTCACCTGGTATTTGTCTTTTGCAGTGCTCCATCCTTCAGGGTTTTGTTGTTCTGATGCTGCAATGAGATGATGAAACAATTTTGCTTTGCAAGGACATTGTTATCATCATTGCTGTCATCGTGAGGTCACTGATGTGACCCTTCAGATGGACATGCAGACAAGAGTGTGGAAAATGCAGGAGAAATTCACCCCTGTTTTTATGGTTCTGGTATTAAGTTCACGACATTGCAGATCCTGGCAGTAATATGCTGTCAAAAGCTTTATTATCTAGAATGAATCCTTTTCAAGAAGGAGTCAACAGAATTGCTAGTTGATTACATATCTGAAATCTGGAAAGAAGCTTACAGCTCCAAATACTTTCTCTTTGCACGGTGGAGCTGCTGTGCTACAAGCATAGGCTACTGCCTATGTTTTTAATGCAAGGAAAATAGAAAAGTCCCTGTGGTACTTCTGCTTCAAATAAAGCACCAAGAATGTGAAAGGGAAACAAAGGTAACCTTGATTTAGTCATGTGAGGTAAAGAATAAAAATAATAAAATATTAATTGCCCCAGCCTTAATAATCTACTGCATAAATGTGGAAGGAAATCTCTTATTTGCTAACTACATTATTAAATTGGGTATCTCATAATCAGGCCTTCTATCTAGTTTGCCCTATGTGTTTAGTTATATGGGTTATATCATTTGCCAGAACCACTTGACAAACCGGTTCATTGCAGCTTATCACTATTAAGAACATGTTTGCTGCAAGCAGGTGATATTTGTCAGGAGGTACAGAATTTGCTGCAGAACCATCGACCTAAAATGCCCACAAATATTTTTCCTCTAAAATAGTTCCTTAGCTCTAGCCTTATCTTACAACGTAGCCTCAAATAATCTGAACGGTAAATAATCAAAGAGAAGTTATTACCCAAGACTATTTACAGTGCCATTAACTCCCAGGCTCTGCAATGTTGAAAATGCTGTAGTTAATTTTAGAAACAAGTAGGTGACAATAGTAACACGCCATCAAAAATGCCTGAACTCAGTGATTATCATCAAAAAGTAATTATACACTGCATTCGAAGGAGACAGTTCAATGCGCCTCGGAGATCAGTTACAACCAAAATATGTGAATAGAAGCAAGAGAGCTTGTATGATTGTCACGCAAAGCGCTACCAAATTACTATTCACTTCGATTAACTTTCAGTGACCGTGTCTATAGGCTGCCTGGTTAATGGTTTTCTGTCAATACTGTAAAAATGCTAACCTGTCTTTACATCTAATCAATTCTGAAATGGCTCTTTACATAAATGGTCTATTCCTTTTCTTCATTAAAAAAAGCAATCAAATAGGATTGGACTGAACAAGCAGTTGTAAAAAAAAATACAATAATTAATTTTGAGTCTGTGTATTTTGAAGTAGTTGTCCTTGAGTATTTTCTTCATCACCATTTTTAAAGGGCATTGAAAATCAATGTTTCACTTTACTATCATCCATCTTTATATAGTAATAAATTAAGTGGAAAGTATTGATATTTTTGACTGAGCTTTTAAAATTTACATACTAATGACAATTGCACCCTTGTGACTTTTGATTTCTGTTGCTGTTTACTGACACTGACTAGAGGGAAATTTTAGTCATCTGGGGACCATTTTTTCCTCTCAAGGAATAAGACAGTGTCACATCTCTGGTAATATTATGCCTGACATCTTAGCCCCCGTATCTCTTGCTGGACCCGTATCCGAAAAGCAGCCGGCAAAGTGAAAATGGTCGAAATGCTCCTCGTGCTGCTCGGCCTTGGTATGTTCCAGCTAGAACAACGCGCACGGAAAACGCAGCTAATGGGGAGGAAATCCGTGAGCTTGCTGAGGAGCTGCAAATAAAACCGCTGTTGACAAACTGGCCCTGCCTTCGTGTGCCCTTCGCAGCGCAACGAGCCTTAGGATGAGCAGAGAGGCACGCTGTCATATATTTGAAAGGGGGAGGCATGATATGAAGCTGTGACTGTCAATCCAATCTTATCCTTTCTGGCCATTTTTCCGATGTATGCTAGTCTCATAAGCAATGTCTGGGTTGTATGATAGCTCAAAAAGCCCTAAATCCAGTGCATAAAGGAAGGAAGCTTTCATGGATGCTCTGATCCCTTTAAAATATATTATTCAGGATATAGCCCACTAGTGTAGAAGAAAGTTGAGGGGTTATTTTTAGTGGTGTGTGAGTGCTTGAAAAAAAATTTATTTGTGAGTGATATTTTAAATGAAAGCCACAAGTTGCTTTGATAGTATTTGCTACATCTCCATTGGCTTTCTGGGAACGCTATGAGCTCTTTTTGACGCACAAAAACATTTGCGGAAAGGAGCCTTGTGATTATAAATTACTGGTGCCAAAAGCAGATGGTCATCTTGGGCATTCTCTGCTCGCATGGGAATCCACTAACCAGATACAAGAGGGAGCGAGGGAAAATGCCAGGGGACTTAGGTGAGGAAATTGCTGAGCACAAATGGCAGATTGCACAAAGAACATATATTCAAAGTAATAGTTGTGGTAAAAAACCTGCCAGTAAAGCATTGGCAGCAGTTTGCTGACATGACCCATTTGCTGAATAATTCTAAATAGCAAATAGATACAGAAGCTCACTGTCTGTTTGTAGATAATTTGCAAACAAGAAGAAGGAGTTACATTGACTGAATAAATTGTTGGTTGCAAATATCTCAGCTTTAGTTATTTTCTACTGTTTATCCCCTGCAAAATGAATTCTTAGAACATTTCCTCCTTCTGCATGATTTGTTTAGGCAGACAATTCTTTTTATTTTCACTTTTGGACACCTTCTTACTAACACAATGAGTATCAATGCTTAGTTTTTTGTCTGCTAATGTCCATTATGGTGTTAGCCATCCCCTTTAATAACATACAGGTGGAAAACAAACTGCTTTGCATTGAGCAATAAAACCAAATATTGACAGGGCAGCTTTGTTGGGTTTTCTGCATGCAGACAATATGTCCGGGTATTCATGCAAGACTGTGTAAACATAGTGCTGTAGATAAATCAGTACAAAAATTAATTATGACTATTTTTCCAAAGGACAGAGTTGGGAATATGCATCTCATTCCAGAAAGCTGGCTTATTGGAGTAAAAGGTTTTCTCGTGAGTAAAGGAAAGATGAGATTTTGGAAGGATAATTGGAATGGTAATTGGTGTTGAAATTTGCTCTGGAGGTCCCCAGTCTAACCCCCCCTGCCCAAGGAAGGGTCAACTTTGGGCTTAGATCAGGTTGCTCAGGGCTTTAACCAGTTGTGGCTTGAAAAGCACCAGGGATGGAGAGGAGGATGTCCAGAATGCACAGCCTCTTTGGACAGCCTGGCCCTGTGCTGGGCTGCTCTGGCCAGGCTCTTTTGCAACCCACTCTCTTTGCAGCCAGCGGGAGCTCCTCGAGCCCAGAGGACATGGGCAGGTACAAGTGTAAAATCCTAAAGTGACCATCGTGTCCTTCCTAGGTGCTGAGCAGCTCTTGGGTTTCTTTGGGACTCCTCCCTTGAGGCTGCAAACATCCCTGGGCAGGAAGCACCAAACCCGACCCTCTGCCATTGCCCCATACTCAGGGCAGCGATTTTTTCTTTCTGTCAGCAAACAGGGCCCCAGTCATAAAGGCTAATTTGCACAGTAATATTGATTGCCCACAACACACTCAATTCTAGTTTAGATTCCACAGGATAAAGACACACAGCACTGATATGTTTTTCCCTCTGGGACTTGAAGGGTGCTGGAAAAGACAAACACAAAAGAAATTGTGCACCAAGGTACCAGCAAACCGTGTGTTAGCTGCAGCTCTACCCAGGGCAAGGTGCAAAGTTTTGTTTACATTTTGCTAAGACAGCAATAAATTGCTTGTTTACAGATGACAGGGAGAAATGGGGTGTCTTTAAAAAGGGGCTACGCAAGCGGCTCGGGGACGGCCGCGCATCCCTGAGCACAGCGAGCTCCGTGCCCCCGGCCTGCCCCCGCGCTCGGGGAGAAGGGTTAGCCGATCCTGGCGCTCATTATGCCGGATTATAAAAATATTAAGGCTGATGAAAGTTGGGCTTCTCCGATTTCAAACCGAATGGCGTATTCCGCTGTTAGATCAAACTGGCCAGGATGTGCCTCGCAGCCCCGTCTATGTGCAAAGGACAGAAAATATGAGAGGTGTGGAGAAGGACTCACTTTCATCAAAGTATCAGTTTCCAGGATAGTTTGGAAGCCCACAGCATTATTGTATTACACGTCGCACAGAAGCGTGCCTTGTTCGTTTTTTTTAGTGTTTTAGAAATAAAAGACTTTTCTTCCAAATTGCGCTGGGAGGCAAATTCTTCAACAGTGTAATAGAAAATGTTAGACAATATTCCTTACTGGAGCTATTGACATTTTTGGTAGTCGTGACACTTTGATTTTTCTCAAAACATATGGATCAAGCCTGAGTGTGTTATTGGACAGGAAGACCTGATGAAAGGCCTTCCTTTATCTTTCTTTGTATTTTTTTCCCCTCTGTTTGTTCATGGCTTTCTCTCTGAATATAATCGTGGTTTTCTTATGCTGCCCAGGGAGTCGTTATTGCCTTACTAAATATTTTATAGTGTGCAGCGCACCATACCTGCCAACTGGTTATTATTTGTTATATAAAAAAATAAAGGGGTAGTCTGTGAAAAGGAGCGGGTGTTAAAATTTCAAAACTACACACAGAATAATTTTAAACCCTTAAATTAGATGTCAGGCTGGTTTGGGGGCTCAGGCTTTTTTATTTGCTTGAAACAGCTCTGTTTATAGTTTGTTTTTCCCCCGCTCTTTTTGGTACGTGTTCCTCTCTATGATTCCAAGCACTTGTTTCCTCACAGTTTCGCTTCCTATTTGTTCAAAAGGGAAAAGTTCAAAGCAGCGCTGGCAGCCAAGGGAAAAGCTCGCTGAATACTAACCCTCAAGTGCCTGTCTTGTCCTGACCTTGAGAAAGTAGCAGTAAACTGTTCTCTTGCAAGCGCCACATGTGTGTTTTGTTAGACCAGGTTAGGAGGGGTCAGAGCTCACCTGAGGCTTGGGCTGCAGCTTTCGCCTTCTTTTCAGCAGCATAATGTATTTTTAAAAAGGGACATTCTCGCCTTTGTATGGGCCTAATATAGGCTCTGTTTAAAAACCTGTCAAAATCCCCAGCCCACACTCCATAAAATATAAATAAGTACTTACTGTTTGCAGATGTTGCTTGTTTTTCATAATGTTTGCATTTGAAGTCCCGGATCCCCGCTTCCTGTCAGAGCCAGCCCTGTTGCTTTCGTCCATTTATTTCTGAAGGAGCGGGGAGAACTTCAAAATGCGGTTGCTCGATGAAGACACTTTCTGTCGAGCCTGTCAGCGCGGCCGGCACAATTACCCTTCCTCACACTGGGGTTTCACCGCACGCACCCCCTCGCCAAAGCGGGGCCGGCTGTATAAAAGGCTCCTTGCTGCAGTAAATTGTGACTTTCGGTACTTTCAAAGAGGTGGGATAGCTGAGGAGGCCGCGCTCCTATTTGCATGGTTTAATTCATTTGATAGCAGATAAGGAGTGTATTGTAGGGAACAGTCCTGGCCTGGGAAAAGGGATGGATCCGATTTTCTTGGCGTGCAGTGTATCAAGCGTCTCCATGGGTAAGGTGAGCTCCAGCAAGCCAGTTCTCAAAGGAGGGGAGAACAGACAGGGGAAAAGGCTGTTTGTGAGGAACAGCCTCAACGGGGAGCAGCTTCTTCTGACCCGCGCTCTGTCTGGAAAGAAGATGGATGTTGTTCTTAGGGACCATCAAAATTCCACTTAATCCAAAGGGAATTTTGTCCAGTTTGGATTAAGCTTTTGTTCCAACCATGCTAAGAGAAACGATGCTGTTGAGGAGCTTATTCAAAGTTAGCTAAGTTATTAATGGAGTCGGTTCTGTTGGTTCTGGCCAGAGGGCTGCTCTAATGTGTTTAATGTGTCTCGTACTTGAACGTTTTTCGTGCTGGGCCTGGGGCAGCTCCAGGCCGCTCGGAGCCGCTCAGAGCCTTAACACGCGGTACCAGGCCCGATCCCGACGTCGCTGCATGAGTCGCCACGTCTTTAGCTGAAGTTTCTCTCCTCCAGCTGCCTCCCCCAGCAGTTTAACCTTTCCGCGATGGCAGCAGCCTCTTTAGTGTGCGCTGCCGCCTCGGCGCTGCCAAGGAGAGGGGGGAGCGCAGCCTCTCCTTTGTATGACAAATTCAAAGGGTCATTATTCCGCCGTTCCCCACGGACAAATGTGTGAAGATTATTGTGGGAAGTTAGTATTTATTCTGAAGCCCTAATATGATCCTCTTGAACATTTTAATAATGCATCCTCCAGGGTCCGTGCTGCAAGTGTTTAAAAGGAAGCGATACGTGCTAGCCCTGGATGGCTGCTTCTTTGCTGAAATAGTCTAAGTTAGGGGGTTGCTTTTGATCAGCCCCTGCTTAAAAAAACATAAGAGTCCCCTTGCCCCCTTCCTCACTACCCCGGTTTCTTTTATCAGTTACATTTATCTAGAAGCAAGGACAAGGCCACAGTATTATGTGTCCACGTTTGTTACACTGATTTACGAGTTTCTTAATTCTAAAAATCTTACCTTATCAATGGCCTCAGGAAGTCCTAAATCCCTGTTATTAAGAAGGGAAAGAAAACATGCAGAGTGAAAATAAATGAGGTTTTTTGTTGTTGTTGTTGTTTCTGTTAGAGACAAATATATGATAAGCAGTGTCCACTTGCAATTTGGTGCTTTCTCTGTAATTTCGAAGCTTTCCTGGACGCTCATTGTTCCTATAGAGTCTGATTATAAACACATGCCCGGGACAACGTGCATACATGCCTGCATCAGGTCAGTCGACTTCTGCTTCATCTTTAAAGCTCAAAACCCATAAATCAAGATGAAAATACTCCAGCCAAGAGCTTTACCAATTGATACAATTTTAAAATAGGCCGCTGCTAAGGCTTGGGGGAAAGCTGACATGATGACTTTTATAATAGCAGAACGTTTAAGGTTATAGAAATAAAAGGAAGAGGATGAAATCAGTTGCGTTGATCTTAGCCTGCAGGCTCTCGCAGCTAACTCGAAGCTCCAGCAATTATTTCTGCTCTGGCTTTTCCCCCTTTTTTCCAGCAGTCTGTTTGAAATGAAGCAGAACCAGGCATGGCAAGCTTATCAGTGTCGTTAGCTGACAGGGAGCACATCACACCTGCTTTTACTTGCTAGTTTTTCAGGCACTTTATGCCACAGAAGAATGTTGATTTTGTTCTTATAATGTGTAAAGATTCATTTATTTCACCTTTTGAACTTGGCTGAGCCACTCGGTTTTGATGGGAGTTTGTTTTTATCCCGGCGTTTGGGAAAGACTTGGCAATTATTGGGCGGTGGCCCAAGGCAACCAGGATGACACATAGAGATGATCAAATCCAAGAGTGGGGAGCGTGGCCCAGCCAAGACCCAGTTGCTGAACCCCATGGGCTGATGAGGGCCACCGAGCCCAGGAGCACAGGTGTCACCGCGGCCATCGGTCTGGTGGGCAACATCGCCCTTCCAGTGTCCTCCTCTGACTTTGGTCCTTGGGCTGAGCTCTCATATGAGGATTTCAGTCAAGATCAAGCCCTGGGCCTGCAGCATGAACATGCCCAGCCAGGCATTCCAACTTCTGAGAAACAAAGGCCAGGGACACAGCTAAGGTCGTTTCTGATGCCTTCAGCAGAGCAGACGCTCCCTGTTGACGGCACCTTTGCCCGCTGCACCCACGAGAGGCTTCCTGGGACAGTTTACACCGTTTTAATAGATTGCTGTAATCTGATTTAGGTTGCAAACGCAGTCACTCAGGCTGTTCCAGTGAAGTTGGGGGCTGAACTGTGACCCCCTCTGCCTTCTGCATTGCTGGGGACCCTGCGGGCCATGGCAGAGCCTGGCACAAGGATGTTCTCCTGGGCATCAGCACTAACTTTCTGTGAGGTGGGTTGAGTGACTGGAGAGCAATGGGCTGGGAATGACCCCAGAAAGGTACCCACAGATATTCGGAGAAGATTTTTGTATGTTTTAAAACATGCCTGTTTTGGTTAGAGTTCCGTGCAAGCGTTTTTAACAAATCTGGCTTATGCCATGATTTTTTAGTTAATTGTCATGATCAAGATTGTGTTTCTTTTTTTTTTTTTAAAAAAAAAAAATGATGATTCTTTAAAAAAAAAAAAAAAAACTTTTTTTTTTTACCAGGTGTTCTTTCAGCAGTATTGCTGCCAGCATTACTCTGTTTGTAAGGTTTCTTTCAAGAGGATCAAAGCAAACCAATTAACCCAAAAAATACATTTCTAAGAAATGTCATATTTAAAGATTTGGTGATCCTTTAAACGTAAAGTTTGAAAACCAGAATTCGCAGGTTGCTCTGTTTCTGGAGCTTTGCCTGCCCCCTTTGAAGAGCACAGTGCAAAAGCAAGCCCTGCTCTAAACCATGCACAATTGGGGCCCCCTCCTGCCCCCCAGTTCTTGAGGGTTCCGATTTTCCAGGCTCTGTTAGGGATAAAGCAACTGTGATGTGCAGGAAAGCCCTGTGAGACTGCTGCTATTCTGCTGTCAGCGGCAACTGTCCAGCACAGTATGTTACACACAGGCATAAAATATGCTCCGGTGTGCCTTTATGGATCATGTGCTGATGAATATTTATTATATCTCATTATTGCGAAATGCTCCTGCAAGAGCATCTGATTGACAATTATTTTATTGCACTTCATTTGTTACCATTTTGGCTTTGGCAGTGCCTTAAAACCTGACATATATTTTCCTATTTATATTTGGGTTTGGAAAGCTTTAGAAAATTGTTTGAAAAATGTATACATTAAAAAAAAATACCTAAAGCAAAGTAATATTTGTATGACTTTAGGTTAAGTTTTGTGGCATCTTAATACCACTTCCATTATTCTCTTTGGTCTTTAGTTTTTACTGTTGGGCTGATGTTATGCTGGGCAACTTTAATTAGGGTGTCTTTTGCTTAGTAGGCAGCATTTTTGCTTTCAGGCAAGTATGACATGCTGTACAGTAGAGACTTAATTCCTGTTTAGGGAAAAGCCTTAATACATCTCAGTTGCCAACTGCATAGTGAGCAACCACTCTTAGGAAAAAAAAAAAAAAAAGGAAAAAAAAAAAGGAGAAAAAAGTATTTTCTCTCACATACAAAACACCCATAATCCTATTAATGTAAATGAGTGATTACACATGTGCATATCACTGGCAAAATGCATTGTCAGGAGATGCCAAAATTTCTGATTAGATAGAAATAGCACATATTATATCATTTAATGAAGACTCTGGTGGAGGAAGTTCTGTGTTAACGTCAAGTCCATATCTCTGGATTTTTATTGTTTCATTAGGATTATAGGAAAAATAATCCCCAAACCGCTATTGCTGTAGTAATATATATAATATATATTCTTTTTACTTTCAATATTTGTTTCATGGCTTTTCGATTTGCCTTGCAAATGCAAGCTTAGATTTACTGTAGGTAACTTTAATGAAAGGCGAGTTGGTTAGATGACAGTGTGGGCGCACATATATTTTTAGAAATATTTTGTTGAAATGTTATGGTGCCTAGGACACATCATACAATGCAATATCAGTGTTACTGACATATCTGTGAAAACAATCACAAAGATAAAGAAGGTGCTCCATCATGTGTTCATTTCCATCAAATTAATAATACATGAAGTTCATATAGTACAAAATGTCAGTTATTTATTTTTTTATATGCATAGAAGAACTATGCAGGAAGAATTCTTGTTGTCAGAACATAAAAATATGAATTTAAAAGGCTCCTGATAATTGCTTCATTTAAAAAAATATTTTTGCAATCTAGTAGAAGATACTGTAGAAGTATTTGCTTATACTAAACTCAGCTGGACATTTCATTAAAGAAGATTGAGGTTGTTACTTTTGTCCTTTCAGAATATACATTTATAAAAATAAGGCTATTTCCATTTTCCTAATCTTTGTGAAAGGAATAAAATTGAATAATTCAGTAAATTCAGGCAGTAATTTTTAAGTTATAGTAAGACATTAAGACAGAGAAAACTCAGGTGAAAAGGAAAACGCTGTAAACATAATGAAGTTATTGATTTTAATTTTCTGGCTTTCCCATTGAAGAATGAAGCATCTGTCAGGATAGCTGATAAAGAGAAGTGGAAGAATTGGAAATACAGAGCAGACGCAACAGAACAGGGTTTTTCTCAGTAGCTTTAAGATAAATAAATTCCATTTTTTTCATATGCTTGACCGGAAACAAACAAACAGAAAATCACAGATAGCATCAGCTTTGTTTTTATTGCATTGCCACAAGGAGTAGTGCACATGCGGGTTACACTTCTCCCTGGCATTTGGACATTTATCTGTGGTTCAGTTTAGGTGGAAATAAGTTATCCTGAAAATCCAGATCCCCTTCCCTTTCACACCGGAAAGCAGTGGCACAGACTTCACCCACACCCTCCTTCTGGACTTTAAGTGACTGCAGCAGATTCCTATCTGATCCTATGCTCGCAGGTTGTGTTTTATCTCTGTGTCAGTAAAATAACAAATAATCTCTTGCCCATAAATGATGAGGCTTTTTGTGAAGTTGATTTTATTGAAGGAGCCATTGTTTTTGCAATGAAGTCTTCAGAAAAATCCTATCGTGTTTTGGTAGCTGTGCCGTTTAAAACTGAAATGGGTCAAAATTATCCTTTGGAAAATGCTGACTGGAACAGTTTATTTTGGACTGTGATATGGTTTGCTGTGGAAGTGATAGTTTTCTGTGCAATTTAAAATATGAAGTTTTTAATAACAGGGGAAAAAAAGGTCCTTTTTTTTTAAGTGAAAAACGCAAAAGCAAAAATAAAGATCAAAACACACAAGTCTGACTTTAAGTTTGAGCTGTAATACAGACATAAGACTATACAAAAACTGCAAATTCTAGGGTTTTTCCTTCCCCCCCGCCTTGTTTTTTTGCAGAGTCCCTGCCTTAAATAGCTGTTTGCTTTATCTCTGTGCTTTTGTCTTCCATCTCTACAATAGGGCTGTGAAGATTAATCTATTAATGATTATAAAATGCTTATATTAGTACTGCTGGTGGAGTTGTGATAGTCTTGGAATGAAAGTGAGGCAAGATTTTTGAAGGAGATTCAGTATCTCTTATTTGTTATAGATGTTCTACACATTATAGTTACGTCAGACATAATTAGAGAAAACCAGATAAGTCTCTAGGGGCACAGGCCTGTCCTCCAGGCCTGGAGAAGCCATCTCAGAGCCTTAGGATGAAGCATCCCAAAATCCATCCGGCCGCTTCCATTGATCCTTCACCTAATGTTTTATGGGTTTTAGTTGAGGCTGGGGCACTCTCAGAACAAGTGGCAGAAAATTGGGGTGACATTTGCAATAAGTGAAATGCTTTCAAGGGTCCTTTCCAGATCCGTTGGCTTTGCTGGAGTTGGATCAGCACCGTGGCAGCTGTGAGGTTCGGAAAGGACCAGTCCCGTTCCCCACTCTGGTTGTGGTGGATTTGCCGCTTGCTCCAGCCATTTTCCTACTGACATCTCACCACTGATGTCAGAGAATTCCCTTGACTTTGTGCTGCTGGAAAAAACAGATGCAAACGTGTAAGCTCATAAGTCTGGTATGATGGTAAAGAAAACCTCTTCCATGAAGATTATCTCTATTCATTAAGTAAAATTAGTTTTCCTCAGGTTCACCTGAAAAAAAGCATGTTAATATTTTCAGATTTTGTGTAATTTTGCTTTTAAAAGCATAGAATTTTTCACAAGGATTGCTCTTAAAAAAGAGTACCACACCAAAGATGTGATTTTTCACCTTTTACATCCATTTGCATGAGACCATAGCAGTGGCAAGAATACCATTGCTGTTTCTGAGTACGTGAAAATTGTTGTGCTCCAGATTTCCGGGATTTCTGCCCCCCTCGCTCTCTCTCTCCTTGCTACTTGACACAAATTATAGGGACCTGTGATCTCTGACCACGTGGATGAAGGCAGTAGCTGGCGGGCCCGGCCGTGACCAGCGCGGCCAGCGCCAGGGCTTGTGCTCATTCGCTGCAGGCTGCAGTGAGTGAGAGCTCTTACACAGCAATTATTAGCAACACTTGAGCCCCGCAGAAAGCACATTTTCAACATAACCTTAAAACCAAACTTTTTTCTACACTAAATATTTTCTTTCATGCATAATTTGCTCAATTTATCAGTGGGATGTCAGCTTCCAGTGCTATTGATAGTTTGGAGTTATGAGGCTTTATAACAGTTAACAAGGGCCAAAATACTATGTAATCTCTCTGTTTGCCTATGTTTTTCAAGTCTCTGAAGTCCCATTTTTCGACTCTTTGCTGTACCTGTTTGTACAAGGACATTAGAACATCAGATAATTTACATTTTCTCTGCTGCACCATTCTAATCTACAAACCCTCTTTCTGAAATGAAAGGTTACAGTTCTCACATAGCCACATGACTCCAGGGGTCCAGCACCAGGAAAAACAAACACTGCAAGACCCTTGAGAAAACGGTCAGATTTGCAATAGTGCTTTAAGCTGTTTGTTTGGCGACGTAGCGTGGCCTCCTTCAGAGCAATGTGTGCGCCCGGGAACCTGGGCTGCTTCGAAAGCAGAAAGAGCCCCTTGCAGCTCGGTGAGAGGCAGGATATGGGTGGGAAGGCAGTGGTAATTTGGGGCACGGGTGCTGCTGAAGGAGGAGGGAAATAGAGAGCTCAGGTAGTCCTATTTCTGTCCAGGATTTCCTGGCCTGAAATATATGCTCATGTGTAGCACAGATGGTCTATGCATTTGCAGCAGCTTTATGGTACATGAGACCTCCTGCACGTGTCCCATGCACTTGATGGCTTCTTGTGCCGGATGGTTGATCTCTACATGCTTGGGAGACAGTTCTTTGGCATGTCTGGATGTCCATCAGCTTGGCAGTGGTTCCTGCTCTGCCTGCATTGCCAGAAATCCCGGAACAATGTCCAGGATCCTTAAATTCAGCCCAGGGAAAATTTGCAGGTGGAAAAAAAAGAGGACAAGTCCATGGCAACGCCTTAATAGCCTGACATAAAATCCTCTAACACCTGGTAAATCTGTCCTTACTTTTAATATATTATTAGCTTGCTGGGGTCAAAAAAACACAGTGGATTTTGCAAAAATAATCTCCTATGTAAGAGAAAACTTCTTAATCCAGAATGGCCATGCAAAGTGCTTATATTTATGCATCGTTTTTCTCGATGCAGTGCGCCTGTCTGTAGTGGCACCATGCTCTAAAGACAGCATTAGCAGTGATCTGGGGGCTCTTAGCTGAGAAATAGCTTTTTTTTTTTTTTTTTTTTTTAAAAAAGAGCTTTCCCATCACTTTTGAGTGGACTTTACAATCCCCAATGAGTGGGTCTTTCTGTAATACCACTAAATTGCCTCTGAGTGTCTCTATAGTTCATCTCCTCCTAGGAAGCAGGCAAGCAAGAATAATGCAAGAGAAATGAGTCACAGAAATTTATTGGTGTCAGCTTTGGTTTTGTATTCGTAATGTCTTTTACTGTTATTTTTAAAGATATTGCAGATTGAAACAAGGGGAGGATCAAGTGTCCCAGTTGCGTTTAAAGGAAGTAAATCTTTAAGAAATGATTGTGGAACAGATGTTAAATAAATGATTTTGAGTTAAGATCTGTGACAGAGCAGCGTACCTGGGGAGACTCTTTAATAGTAAAAATCCTACTGTGACTTAGAAAGACCTATAGCTGAATAAAGGGAAATCAGCTTTTTGTATTGCTATAATTGCATAATGCAGTTATTTAACACAACTGTAGAAAAATGAATTGCTGTGTCTCCAACTTAAATGTAATTTTAAGCCAGTGATCACTCATTTCAAGAGGATGCCTAATATGTGTCAGCTCTGTCAGATGAAGTAGTACATTAGGAATTTGGGGCTGGAATTTCAGGGCTTGCAGTTAGACAGAGCCTGTCATGGGGAGGTTGGTACAAGCAGGGAGAGCTGTGAAGCGGCGGTACCTTTATCATAGCACACGGGTGCTGTGGGATGGATCCTTCCCTCGCCTGCCCTGCGTGACCCCTCAGGATGCAAGATCCCCGTGGGAAATGGAGATGTCTCAAATGGGAAAATAACCCCCCAGATATTCTGACATTGTATGTAGGTTGCAACACAGTTTGAGCCCTAATGATTGTATTCTTTTCTTCCTTCCCAATTTACTATTAAGAATGAGCGTTTCAGCATCGCTCAGATTAGAAAATGGACTTTGAGAACAAGTGTCCTATTTGCCGTCTGGCTGCTGGTGAGGCATGGATGTGTAATATACATGGAAAACAGCATTAACGTGCAATTTTCAGGAGTGACCTATACATGTGACTGCCCAGAGCAATATGTAATGCAGTAATTAGCCCCACCGATACCCAGGCTTTCCTTTTTATGGGGGAAAAAAAAAAAGAAGTCCTTAACTGGGCAAGGTTTGCTGGACCCTGTCTCAAAGTTACACTGGTATGGTTAGTTCTACTCCATAATACGTATATCCACAAACGTGTAAGAGTTGGCAGCTTGCACGCTGAAGTCATGCTGTTTTCCAGCCTTACATGAGTACGTTTATCAGGAAGACGTCTTGACCCTGCTGCTTCAGAGCAGTTCAGTCCAAGTGCAGTGCTCACATTGAGAGCAGGGTACCTTGCAGACGGACTGGCCTTTTGTGGGCACAACAGCAAATCTTGCTCTTTGTTTGAATAGGCAACTGAAATATTAACAAAATGGAATTTCTTTCTCAAAATGTTTTGTTGCTACTAGATTATATATTGACTTGCTTTTGTGTCATGCGTTGTATGCAAAGATCACTATGGAGAAAAGTCAAAGCCTAATATGTGTTTCTTGGTCTGATGTTTACAGTAGAAATATTTCCTAACCTCAGAAGTGGAGCCTCTCATGAACTCCAAGAACAATAATTGCATTCATTCAAACCCAGAGATTGTAAATAACTTTTGTTGCTAAAGCTAAATGGATAACATTATGGCCTAAAGAGAAATACAAATCCCAAATAGTTTTTACCTTTCGCATGGCAGTAGCATTGACTACAGTATGCACAAGTAGAGAGGGGAGAGATGGAGATTGTTTCTCTCTCATAAGGAAGGTTCAGAAATTTCAGATTATGCAACAGGATAGCAAATCCTTAAAGAAGTGAAACACCCTACATATTCATTCCTCTCTAGACTTTTATACCTTTCACTGAGTGGTATAACTGAATCTGTTGTACATTACTTGAGGTGGGGATGTATTTCTTTAATTGATTTTAAATATCATGATAGTGGTTCCGTAGTGACAGTTTGACGTACAGCTCAGAAAGAGAATAATATGGCCAAAGAAAGCAGAGCGTTTTAGTCACAGGCCATAGGAAGAAAACTCCATTTTGCCCCTGTGCTTCCCCCAGCACCTCCTTGCATATATGAGTGGAGTTTGCAGTGGTCATGGGTTTTTGCCTGTGCAGATCTAAATGCCGGGTTTGCTCATGTTAGAGCTTCCTGCCATCACATTCTCCCTGGCAATTGTTTATTCCAGAGGATTTATCCTCTGGTGGCTGCAGAAGGAAAGTCTGAGACCAGGAAAAGGTGGCCCTGCACCGGGCTACCTTCAGGGGCAATTTGGGTAAGTGTCCCACCTCGCTGTTGAGAGGGTCCCTGTGTTTCCTCTGGCTGGCGAAGTCCTTCATCTGGATCAGAACTGGGCTGGCTGGGTGACAGCGGGTGAGACCTCGGTGTCACTTGCTGCTGGAGGATAGCCAAGCAGAACATTGCAGGCGTTGTGCGGTGCCAGCAGTGTCACAGGATAGCTTCAGGTAAAAAATAAAGATGCCTCTATTTAGAGGCACATGAGCGTTTAGCTAGGCAGAACGTTACTTATCTTGGAAGTGCACCCTGCTTATTTTAGACTGCAGAAACGAGAGCCATGTCGAAGTCTGGCATGTGTAAATGGTGGCTTGTAGAACAGAAGGGAAGCTTCAGCATAATGAATCCCTTGAAAGTATTCTACAACAGAATAGCAAAAATTAGTGTTGCAGTCACTTGAACTTTTCCAAATGTAGGGATGTTATTGACACAATAGCCTGTGTGCATCCTTTTCATTGAAATTTGCCTAGTGGAAAGTTGTACAGTTCCAACACTTAGTCACCTGCACTGTGAAAAGAGAGTGATTATTGTATTTTTTAGGTTATTTGATGCAGGTACAAAAGATGACCTGACTCATGCAAGGGGCTAGAAAAAGGGACAAAGTAATTTAAGAGTATCTGCCATGTGATGACTGCTTGTGCACACCTGTTTAAAAATTGGTTGTTGTTACATCCCTATGTTTTCAAAAGGCCTAAAATGTGTGGTAAGCATTTCTGAGACGTATTTATAGAAGTCCTGTGCACTGGGCACTCCCACTGCAATTGAAAATGTTCAGCATTTTTCAGAGGAAAATCATTATTTGGTTTATTCCCTTGTGAGAAGTCTTCATGTGTGCAAATTCTATGAGTTCACAAGCAGGGTTTGTGAGAAACCAGTGGCAGGTTGGATGTCCAGCTCCTTGATATTCACGTGTGACCCAACAGCCCTGTCCTCTGCCAGGCAGAGAACCTTTAAATCCTGGCTTGAATGGTTGTTGAAAGCAATGGGAAAGGCAGTGAATAAGGGGCTCAGCACTTCACAGTGTGAGGCCTAATTTGTACACATAAGTGGCAGGCATCCAAAAATTAAGCAAACATGTCAGAGATAAAATTTGCAAGACACAAATAGTAAAATTGGAAAGAGAATTTCCAAGAGCACTTGTGATGTATTTTACAATGTTAAACAAATAAACAAGCATACCAAAACAAAATATTTAGACACAGGCTAAAAAACTCTTGCCATTACAAAATAATTGTGTATTCTACTATATTATGAAGCAATCTATCTTTTTTTGAAAAATGCAAAAAATATACGCAAAATGAATCTGCAGAAGGAATTAATCACTTGCCAAATTTCAGGTTTTAAACACAAATCATTTGATTGCAAAAGAGCACTTCAAGCCACTGATGTATCTTATTTACTTTGCCTTTGTGTAATTTAAGAACCCAATTGACATTTCTTAATTTGATATTTTATGAAATTCCCTCCAGGGCCAAGCACTTTCATTCCAGATTTCCTCCAAGTACAAATTTTTCTCAGGCAAAGTTGTAAGCTCTTGACACAAGTTTAACAATAGCAATACAAATATATTACTATAAGAATTCCATTCTCTTTAATTTTTCCCTTTCATCACATTGCAATAGAGACACAGAAAGCATAAGCCTCTCTACATGGAATTTTAAAGAGGCAAAGATGGAGCAGTGTCAGAAGAGATGCTGACGAGCTTTCCAGGCACTGTGAAATCTCAACGTGATTGTGTGCCAGAGCTGGCTGGAGAACACGCTTTAGGCCTATGTATTCCAAAACCTTTTTTCATCCTCATGCCCAAGTTTTGATTTAACTCCTCAGAATTCTCCTTTAGATCTGAACAAAGGTAAGTAGGTAAATGCAGCAGAAAGTGTGTGTGTGAGTGTCAAAGAAACTGTGTGAATCTTTGTATTTTACTATATGTTGTTTAAAACTGGTACTATTAACAGAAGCATCAGGATGCTGGTGGATATGTATGTCACACACTTATCCATTTTATTTACTGCAGATAATTTAAGCCATTTACTTCCTGAAGCACCTAATGGTTGGACATTGATACAGTTTACAAAATGATAATGCTTAATTTTTTCAACTTTTTTGGGTGTGCCAGTGGTCGCTTGAGGTTTCTGCCCTGGAGAAAGAAAAGTGAGACAGATCTGCTGCTGCCTCTTTTTGCTATTTAATGCTGGTTCACCATCTTACTGAGCTGAAGTTGGTATACAAGGAGAGATGCATCAAAGTCAGCAATTAGGGTGACTTCATCTAACTTGTTCAGACAGTTGAAGTAGCCTTGTTTGATTTTACTTAGGAAATCATTAGCACCTTTACAGAAGGCAGGAAACTTTGATCAAGATGTGATAGATACAGATCAATATAACGTGTAAAGATTTTCTTTGTCTGTAATATTGATGCCTGGTAGAAGGACTAGTTTATGGCTAGTTCTCTGACACAGTTTGCATAATGGTTCAATACTGGCCTGTTCTTTTTACATATGAAATAACACAAGTAGAATTAGGGCTTCTCTGTCTCGCTCTCTTTTATTTTTTTTTCCTGCAAAGACCAACTGTTTATTTGTATTTCAAAGGATTATTTATGAGTTAGTACATAACCAGATCCAGTCAGCTGGATATGCCAGTAAGCAAAAACTCAGCAGGGACATTTGGCTTGTGAAGATGAAAACAACCCACTTGCA
Source organism: Tinamus guttatus (assembly GCF_000705375.1). The sequence goes on along the minus strand of NW_010584111.1, from coordinate 21,524 downwards.
AAATTCAGGGAGATACATCTGCGAGCATGTTTGGTAGAGTTACATTTTATCATTTTATATTATGAGTTTAACGTAAAGGGTGATTGAGTACTTTGGACATAAGACCATAATGTCTAACATAAACCATTTTGAGGTTTAAATACTTAGTATGAACAAATAGAATGTAGAAGTGTCCAGAGCATTTGAGTTTGGTGATATGTGCAGGATCTCAGGTTCCATGATAGTAAAGTAAACGTAAAAAGGAAAGCAAAATTGTATGTTTGAAAGTCTGTCTATGTTTCTATCGTTGAGCATGCGGATCTGAAGTTTCTTAGTTTGCAACAGCTGTTTTGATGAAATTTAATGTAGATAACTTCTATGATGAGACTATGGTCATGTGTGATTGGGATGAGTAACCCAGGACTCTTGCCCTCCCGTACTGTGAAATTCTAGTTCTTGCTTCCTGGTTTCTTTTAACATCGTTTGTGGTCATCAACACATGCCCTTCTGAAAGGACTCCAGGCAGACCCCTCTTCTGGGATAAAGGCAGAGTCGGCAGCGCTGCCCTGGCCAAGCTGCCTAGGGTAAGATGTTCAGACGCTTCCCCCTCGCCCCCCATATACACATGCTTTCCCTATTCATGGTCACCTTCAACTCTGCGTGTTTCTGAATGGTGTTTTGTCAAGATTACCTGGTTTAACTTGAACGCTTTCTGTTTTCTGAAGTAGATTGCTGTGACTGAAGCAGATGGGGAAGCAGCTGGAACGGACGAGTGAAGGTGAGCGGCTAGGGTGGATGGACACTGCCAGCCCTCAACCTGCGTTAGCTGCAGCCTGAGCAGCACACCTGACCACGCACTGGAAGTGCTATTTTTATAGCTGAACTTCGTTCTGTTGCTTTGTAGTGCCGTAGCAAATTAAATTTGCATCCTGCCTTATCCAGATTTCATTCCTTCCCTATCTTCTCAAGTTATTTTCAGTTTGTGCATCAGACTGTGGATTGTGTTGCCTGGCTAAAGATGCCTACTGTAGCTTTGAACTTTCCAGCTCTTGCTGTTGGAGGAGTGCAAACAATTTCCAGTGGAAAGTGTGGAGTTAGTTTGCATTTCTCCAGGCTGCAGAATGGGCAGGTTCTGGTTGGGATAAAAGGATTATGGGGCTTCCCATAAAATTTCAGCCCTGTGCAGCTGATGAGTGTCTTAGCCTTTGCTCTCCTGATGGATTACCTAATTCAAGTTTGCTCATGGATATAAAAGGGCCCTACTGTCTGTGCTGTAGCAGCAGGTTCCATCACAAAAATGTTGTAGGCCACGTTCATAACTTTATTCTCCTTGGGTGACTTCAGTTTTGTCTTTTTTACTTCCTGAAGCTGTGAACAATCTGGGAGAGACCCACAGCATCACCATGTTCTGCATAAATAGTTGGCTGGAGACCTTACTTACTTATGCAGTATCCCTGTCCCAAAATGTTGAAAGCATTCATTCATCCTGAGAGTAATGCAGAGATTTTTTTAAAATGCACTTTATAATTCTTTAGGATGTTCAAGGAAGGATAGGGGACTCTTAAACACTTCTCAATTTGCCCTGTCTGTCTTGCTTTAAGCTGTTTTCTTTTGTTAGAATCCTGTTAATGTAGTTCCCCCACTACACTAGATTTATACACTATTTCCTTTGCAAGACAGGCATTTGCAATTCTTTATTGAACTTAGAAATGAGGTCACATAAGAGTGTTTAGAGTTCTCAAGAGGAAGGAAGCTTAAAAGGAGGGTAGGGTTAGGTGAATAAGCAGGTTGGCATGAATAACTACAGTATTTAAGAGAAGAGAAACTTTAAAAACCTTAGCAGATGTGTCAGTATGAGAAGTTATACAGCATTTAGATAATTTGTTAAGTTCTGAATTTACATTAGGCTCAGTTCTGCCCAGCACCAGCAGGGAATGAAGTTCTAGGATTACGGAAATCCACAGGAGCCAGTGCTTGCCCTACACAGCTCAAGAGCATCCAAGTCCCTTTTTGGATCTAGGTCGTGTCCCACTACTTGAAGATAAGACTACTTACTCCATATGGATATTGCAGTGATTGCTTAACATTTTTAAAGTACTTCTAGGATGAAGATCCCAGCACTGTCAAGTTCCACATGTTGCCATATGCTTCATGAAAAGTGAAGCTTTCTTGGAATCCCAGCTTTAATATTTCATTTTAAATAGACACAGAGACATTTTTAATCTCCCTGGTTGTGGGGGAAAATTTAAAATGACCTAAGCGTAACAGAAAGTTAGCAGCAGGGAAGAAGAAAGAAAATCCAGAGCGAATTTATTTTTTCAGAAAGTTTGGGATTTTATGGCAATGATTAAAGGAAGGATAGTGGTGTCTCAATCAGCAGCGCCCAGATACTGCAGGAAGTATTGCTTAATATAGAGAATCCATATACTTAAAGACTAGCTAGTACCTATTTTGAAAGCATGCTCAAAGGCGCAGAAAAGCTCAATAATTCAGTAAGCTTGACACCTCAAAGACACTTGGAGTAGACTGAATCCCTCTCCTGTAGTAACTAAAGGAGGGCTTATATACATATATACTGCATCTTTTCAAAGCATATTACAGCTCCAGCTATGATGTGAGCAGACAGACTCTTGAAGAGGAAGGAAGGATGCTCTCATGCTGCCTTCTGCTACCTCCTCATCCTCCCACTGCCCACACCAGGTAAGCTGTCAAAGCCTGAGAAAAAGAACCTTAAGCTGCCCCAAACCTGGAGGCATCATAACAAGAGTTAACCATCATTTGGAGTGAGACCAGTCCAAGCACTTGCAAACCTTTCTGCTTTGGTTTTTCAACCTGCGTTGGAGATCCCAGGATCAGTTGGGATAAGTCAGAGAGAGTATGAGAGAAAGGCCAGAAAGAACATGAATTAACCCCCCCACGATTATCCTCCCTCTCCTGATTCAAGTCCTTTGAAGTTTTCCACTTTTCTCCATTCCCAGAAAAAGCACTGGGGACAGAGGAAGAGTAATAAAATATTCCCAAATCACCGCTCACAGCTGCAAATACTGAATATTTAATACTTTGAGTTATTTATGTTTTGTGTGTTCCCAAATAGCATTTAATTTCTTCCTCTCTTTCCCCCTCCAGCTTTAATTAAGTCTCATCCCTTGCTTGTCAGACTTTGTTGCCCCTCTTGTAATAGCTTGCTTCCAGGTGAGTTTCCCTGGGCTTTTTCAGCCCTTATTTTGTGTTTTAAAAATAGCACATAAGAATAAATTTTAGTAAGACTCTCTGTAATTGAGCTCTGACCAAATGATTGTCAATATTTCCATTATAATTGCTTCTCTCTGACTCACCAAAATTCAGAAAATAAAATAATTTAAATAAATAAATAAGAAGAAAGACACACAGTTCAGAAGGGGGATCTCAGTTTGTCTTAAATTTCATCAGCCTTGTGCATGTTCTGAAAATGGAGGTGTAAATTCCAGCTTTAATGTGCAAGTGGAAAGGTTTTGGTTGTAAGACTGTATATGTATGGTATCCATACATATATAATATATAGAAGATGGACGCTTGCCCATGTCCAGAGCCACTGCTGGATCCTGTTAACGATTTTGTGCCATCGTGTGACAAGTGACTACCGGAGGTGAGGTTGATACCACCAGTCTGTACCTTCTCCCTGCCTGCTCCCTTGCTCCTCCTTGGTGTAGCCATCTGCAATGGTGGAGCGGAGCGAGCAGGTCTTTCTGCCACGTGTAAACAAAAGGCTCAGGTTTTCTGCTCGTGCATCTCCAACAGGCCATGTGCAGGGGCAGAGGGAGGATGTAGGGCTGGGACAAGATCGGAGCAAGCAGTAGTGGTCTACAGTATGGAGTGTTAAGGTAAGTGGCCCGTTGATCTGGCTCATATTTTGCCCAGTACAGTGCTTTACATCATACGTTACGGAGTGGTGTCATCTTGGTCAAAAATGTCTCCGATGTTTTTTGCTTACTGATTAAGCACCTCTTCACCACATGCAAGATCTCTGTACCTTTTACGAAGGTGACTCTCTCCTGGGCGATCCTGAGGCACTCTGGGCCCGGCAGGTGGTCAGGTCCTCTCGCCGCTGCTGGCCTATGACCTTATGAGTACGGTCAGTCAACACACCACAAAACTTCCCTTGCTGTTTATCAAGTAGCAAAGCAAGCCAAATTGTGTCGTTTCTATAGCAGACCACTACAGTGAGTACGTGGTGGAGAGGGCCTACGCAGTGCCAACGACATGAAAGGCCCCGTAGTTCCGGGCCCACAGTCCGTGTTTGCCTATCTCACCTATTGCTGGGCAACAGTGGCTTAGAGGGGTCGAGCAAGCAAGTGGAAAACGGAAATGGCAGAAAAAAACACCACCCGGCTTCTAAGAAATGTTTGTCTAAACTGTATGCCAACACATCTCAGGGAGTTGGTAGGTGCGTTTATCCTCCCAAATGAGGAAAAGCTCAGTAGCCGTGGTGGTTAATCTGTTGTATTAGTCTTTCATTTCAGGCAATCCCAATCATGCATGTCAATAGGTATGTATTGTCCCAGAGATGTCCTGCCCAAATCAGGTCTCTGGTTTCCGAGTAATGAGGATATTTCACCAGGTGAGGTTTGCTGATAGTCAGAAGGTCTGCTCAAAACCACTGAGGACTTAGGCCTTGGAGACAGTTACCTTTTGAAATCCATCTGTTTTGATGAAAGAGGTGTCTGCTCCCAGATGTGACTGCCAGCACCCTCTGCATGCACACAGGTCACTGCCCCTGCCGCTCTGCCAGCAGGGCTTGGTGGGTCTGGTTCACTCCAGGCCAATGCAGATGGATTGACTTAGGCCATTAATTTTGACTATTTAAGCAACTCCAGTTCATTCTGCCTGAATTCTGTTAAGTATTTGTAAGCTCTGCTAGGGAAGCAGTCGCAAACATTTATGGTTGGTAATCTGTCTGCTGACAGGGCTGGTTTTGGGAGAAGAGATGTCCTCCCAGCCTAGGATTACTTGGCTTTTGTGAAAGGTGAATTTCTCTCACATCTGATGGCGTGCTTGCCCTGGTGAGACCCATCTGGAGGACAGTGCCCACTGCTGTACAGGGCAGACTCTCTTCCACCTTCTGTTCTGCGAGTCCTGTGATTCAGCAGCTGCAAAGCGGACACGTGCATGGTGAGCTGTGAATCCCTTCTGCATTCAAAATTCAAGTCCGTCTCAGTGCCTCCAAGGAAGGAAGAGATGGGATGATGTGGAGGGCAAACATTAGTGCTTTGAAAAGGAGATACTGTATAGGGAGATGAGGGTTTCTGCATACATCTGTAGAGAAGCTTTTATAACTTTTTTTTTTTTTTTTGAATCAGCGCAATAGGCAGTTGCTTTAACAGAAGAGGCTTATCTAGGCAGAAGTAGAGGATCCTTCCCAAGGAAACAGAAGGAATGCAGGGGTGAGTGCAGAGGGATGAATAGTGATCGCACTAGCATTGGCAAATGCAAATATTTCCAAATATAATGACATTAAGTGTTCATTGTGAAATTAGATTGACTTTTTAAGAGCTTCAGGGTAAAAAAAGCACAGTATTCAGCTAATTAGACAAAGTTAAAAGATAATGTAAAACACTTTTTCTTCAAAAAGTATTTGTCTGCACTACCATGCATTTTAAAATGGAACTGCTTGAGATGGCAGTGTTATCAAATGATCTGCCATTAAAGGAATTATAATTCAGGTCTTTTTAATTCCCTATTGTGGAAATCTTTAAATTAGAACATATCTAAACTGTACAAATCTGTAGTTCTAGAACAATGCTGACACAGTTCTCTGATGCTCATTAAAATTTTTTATGCCTTGATTTCTATATAATAGAACATGAGGAAACTTAACTAACCCTACTGGGTTTTGTGCCCAATTCAGCTAATTACTTAAGCATGTGCCCAGCTTTAAGCATGTTAAGTAGTTCAGTCAGAGCTGGTGAGACCCCTGACATGCTTATATGAACTGGAACGAGAGGGACTCCAGTTTCCCTGCTTTACTTCAAGCATCAGGATGCAAAGGCCATTACTTTTAAAAACACAAGTCAAGTACTTAGTCATCAAAAGTATCTCAAGCTGAGAATATTAAAACTGACACCAAATGAATGGTTAATTTTGATAATTTACATCTGTGCATTTAAAGCCAGGCCTTGCTCTCACACATGCTTGGCGGCTGTTAAAAGTGCCTCGCTCAGCAACTTTGAGGTTCTTTAATAGACTCAAGCAACAAGAGAGGAAACTGCTTTGTAACAAAACAGCTTCTATCAATCAGAGTCTTTTTGCTAGCATGAAATGGCTTAAATGTGATATTTTGCTTAAGTCGAAAGAATGGATCTTTCATAAAGTGTCAGAAGACAAATACTGTTAATAGGTAGAATGTTTACTTCACTTCTGCTGGACTTCTAATTATATTTTTCTGTCTAAAACTACCTGAAATTGAAAGAACGGGTGCAGGGCTGGAGCATAATCTGAAACAGGTATTTGGTTAGTATTAGAGGTTTGATTTCTGTTTTTTTTTTTTTTTTTTTTGTCTGGATTTGTTGTCCTCCTGCTAAAGATATCACTAGTCCAAATTTGTTTTGTTCCTCTTGTCCCAGAGCCCAGTTATACAAAAATGTAGTGATACGCTTATCCTTAAGCATGTGCTTAGATATGCTCTTATGTAAGGATCTAAGCACGTCCTGGTGTAGTTCGCCGAATTAGGGGCCAGAAGCATGTGGTAATTTGATTATAAAACGTACTTGTCCCTCCCTGGGGGCCACGGGCATGCTTTAGGCATGGAGTATAATATTTTCAATATTTGCTACAAACGCAGCCACCACAAAACAAATCTGAAAATAGCTCTGCAACTCGTGCCACATGTGTGCGCGTCCCGCAGCGAGGGAGCCGCGGCCGCCGGGCCCGGCCCCGGGAGCGGGGCGACCCCGGCGCAGCCTTCGGGACGCTCCGCGTTGGTGCCTCGCTGTCTCGCAATCTGGGGACCATAAGGAGCTGCCGAGATACATTGTTGAGATAATTAAAAGTGTGTTTTCAAGCAGTAATTGTGAGGTCATGCGCCGCGATAGAAATATTTGATTTCATATAAAGAATCAAACAGTGCCTTAGTGTTCCTAGCAAATACATTCTCTGTTCAATTTTTACCTTGCTGCTTTTATCTGAGATGTAGCTGGAGAATATTGTGCCTGGCGTGAAAGTTAGTTGCTAGTTGCTACTGGCACTTTTTTTCCTCCAAACTGTACAGAGGTTTTCTTAGGCTGTCTCAAATTAACCAAGTGCACTTAAAAGGAACACAGGGTGTAATCTCTCTGTCTTTGTCTGCTGATAGAAGGACTCCCACAGGCTTCTGCAGAAGTTGGTCTGGGTGCGGAGATGAAAAAGACATTATTAATGCAGTGAAAAACTTGGCACATACAAAAAAATTGAAGAACTGTCTTTGTAAAGGATCTACCCAATGCGCTCCTGACTAAATTGGCCTGAACATAATTGATATTACTAGTCAACAACATCCAAAACCAATTCTGTGTCAATACTTTTGTATTCTTTTCTATCTCAAAACAACTGCACAATAATTTCCCAATCTATTTACATATCAAAAAAGAGATGGAGGATAAAGCTTTATTTATGATTTTTTTATGTTTATCAGATATATTTTTAAGGGAATTGTGATTTTTCAGAAAATGATGTACATCTTGGACAATGGTCTTTGCTTTGTGACTATATTTTTTTTTGTTACTAAAACATCAGATGGGCAGAATCAGCACTCCATGAAGTTTCGGTTGGGAAGAAAAGAAATTATAAGAATTTGCTTTTTTACTAAAGCCAGATTCTATCAAATTGGAAAAGGTTTATGATAATGTGAAAACAGCATCATGCAAAGTTGCACGGTGTGTAAATAACAAATGATTAAGTTTCTTTTTTCTTTCTTAAAATATCTTGTTTTGGACAGAAGGGCAAATTCTACCAAGTGGAACTACTTTTACCTTTGCGTGATATGGATGTAATTTAAAGTAGCCCTGGGTGTTCTCCTTGTGCTATTTATTTAACGTATTTTTACAGGAATAAAAGCCACTGAGATGAAACATCACACATGTAGCATAGCCTGTCTGCAGTCCAAATACTATCGATTGCAATTGCAGAGACCTGTGATGCGAGGTCACCTTCGAGCCATTGATTGTTGATCGTCTTCCTCCCCGCCGCCGATGATGGCTGCGTTAATTATGCTGCTGAACTTAGCAATTTCTTACTTTTTTTTTGCCATCTTACTGCCATCCATTTTCCTAAAATAATCCAAATGTAATAGTCATAAAAAAGAAGCTTGAAATTAGAGCTAAAGGAGTTTCAAAGAAAAATGTTTTGTAAATGCTGAGCGACAACATTAAATAAAATTAGTGTCGTTACATTTCCCTTGGCAAGACAGCCAAATTTGAGAACATGCACAGAAAAAACAGGAAGACATGTAATGGGCTGCTAGGAAAAGATTCCTGGAATCCTGCAGAAAAAGAAGTGTTGGTTTGCAGCTCTCTGTTAAATATTGTATTTTGGCAGTTTGTTTCAATTACGCTAAGGCTCACTGACACTTATGTGACTTTATTAAGTATGTGCTTACATGCCTACATGCCTGCTCTGTTTAACCTGTTTTTCTTGACGTGGTACATGCATGTAAATGTACACACGCATGAAATGGGTAGCACCATCACAACCTGTGGCTGAAAGACTGACGTTTTTCAGCTCCTGTTTGCATATGAACTGAAAGGCTGTGTAGTTTTGTTTGCAGCAGAGCGAGTCTTACAGCAGTGGGGTATGGCTGGGGTCCTTAGGAGCAGATGCTTTTCTAATGTTAGCTGAAATTCCACTGCTGCTGGTTTAAAATATGTATTAAAGACAAAGGCTTTTTAGATTCCCGAATCTTAGATCCTTTGGGGTATTTTAAATGTGGATTGTATAGGTTGAGCAAAAGAGTGTCAGTGTGTGGAATGGTTTTCCAAAGAAGCCTCTTGAAGAAGGTATCCAAGCGCTTGGCTTAAACCCACTGCCCAAATATCTGGGTGCATGTGCCCTGTTCTTAAAAGCTTCTCTCCAAATGGAATTGCAATACACTGCCTCGGGGCTATGAAATATCTTTTTACTCAAACATTTCACAGCCTACACTCAGCAATATTTATATTCTAATGAAACATAAATGTCCTGTAAGAAGAAAGCATCTCTTCCTCTGATGTCAGCGCATGCATTTGCAAAATTGTTATGAAAAGCATTTTTCACAGGGATGCGTTGTGCCCATTGCTGTAATTTTCTTGCTTACAGGGCCGTGTGCATTACCTGCCTCATCTAAATTATTAACAATTTAAAGATAAATAAATGAAAAACAAACATCCCATATTCCTTTGCTCTACCTAGTAATATTTTATTTCTAATAGGTGCTACCCTATAAACATCAGGAACTGTGCGAGTGTTGAGAGGGTGTTTGAGCCAAGCAAATGCCAAGATGCCCAAGATGTGTGGGTAGGACCAAACTCATCCTTGAAGTGGAGGAATACTGAAGGAGGAGGAGAGGCTTCAAGTTTTCCAGACAAAAGCAGGAACACAGCGAGGCTCCAGGAGACAGCAGAGGAAAGGTTTGTTCACCTTAGCATGGCATCCTTATTGCTACCATATGTTAATGTGTGTAAATCAAGGAGAGGGGCTGTGCTGGTGCTTTTGAATCCTGAATCAAGAGCTGGGCCATCATGGACAGTGCAGTTCATACCCACTGTCCCCTCTCCATCTCAGCTCACCAACAGCACCGCGCTTGTCCCAACATACAGAAATGAGCTCCCTGCCCAAGCCCAACCTGGAAGCAAGAGTTTTAGCTCCCTTGATTCCTCTTTTCTCAGCTCATTTCAGTAGCGACCAAGACTGTTCCCCAAATCAAACGTGACTCGTTAGACAGGAGCAACACTGATGAAGTGTCCTATTTGAAGATACTGAGACAGTCGTGAGTTTATGCAGTGAAACAGAATTCTATATTTCCTTAACTATTGGTTTTATTGAATTATGTACAAGGTAAAATTGATACTGCTTATTACCCAGTCTCTTAATGTAGGAGTATTCCACAGATATTTTTGACACTAAATGTACTCTTACATTTATTTGATTCAAAATAGGTTGTCATTTACAAAACAAGAATAAAAGGTATTTGTCTTTTTAAATGTGTTTTTATAGAGAGGCCAGACACGATCTCCAACAGAGGCTGCTCTGCTAGCAGCATACGTCCAGGCACCTTGCACATGCCAGAAAGAGAGCATCTGTAAATGTTATTACAGGAAGGTAGATGTACCATGAAGTTTCAAAGGCCTGGAGAGGCATGTGGAAACGGCCTCTGATAATACGGTTGACAAATTAACAGTTTTCGGTATAAGGCTCTTTTAAAAGGTTTTCCTTTTTTTTCTTTTCTTTCTGCTGAATTCTGGCTACATGGATTCGGGGCATGTAGGAAAAGCAGTTTAAGAAATGATAATTCCAGTGGTTGCAATAACAGCTCAGAGTGCCAGTTTGAAAGGCCACCTCCCCCTTAAATGGCCTGAAATGTGAGATCTTTCATAAAAATAGTGGGGAAGAAGCAACTCTGCTAATCCCTCCCTTTGATGACTAGCTCTACTATTCCTTAGGGAAATCTGTCCGCTGGGGCTGGTTTCAAGGTTGGTGCTCTGAGCCAGCTGGATCGCTGACCTCTTTTTCATCTCCTTTTCCACATGGATCATAAACCAGGTATTTGTAACTCTGTGTCTGTCCTTCCTGCAGGTACCAGCCCACCTTTGGTCTGGAGTTTTGTGTAGGTATTGTAAGAGTTGCCCAATAGGCACGATTTGCCTATTCCTTCAAATTACACATACTCTACTCGGAGACCATTTCTCTTTTTGATGGAGGATTTATTAAATAGAAATGAGAGTGGCAGTATTGTTGTCTGGGAAGATCAGATGCGTCTGATGTGTCATGTAAGCTGTAGAGTTGGGCACCTGCAACCATCAAATATTCAAGATAACATCTTTGGATAAAATGTAGCACTGTTTTTAATTTAAATGTTTTCTTCCTGCAGTACAAAAAAAAAACCCTCCTTATAGATATGTGGTTTCTAAAGAAAAAAAAGGATTTAAAATTACATGTGATAATCAACTTTTCCCACCTATACCTGTGCTCTTTAAAAAAGTCTATTTAACAATAAGCAGTTACACTTTTACCCAAACTTCAAGAAATGGAAATTCACATAAATCTCACCTTTAAGATTTTTTTCTAAACTACTCAACCCCTCTCTACATTTCTTGCATTTTCACAGCCAACAATTCTGTACATGGACAAAGTCATTATAGTGTTATACACAGTACTCTATGGAAGCATAAATTGAGAATTAGCATCAAACTAAACAGTAGCTGAGTGCATTTTAATAAAAGTCACCAGTGATTTTAGTGTCAAGTAGCCCAGGCAGGAAAAAAAAAATGCTCATGCATTACATGATGTTATGAACCTTTCTATTAAAAGTAACAGACAGACAGACTTGTTTGCTCAGGTTGTTGTCTTACACTTCTGCTCAGAGAGCTGCAAGGCACTTCGGACTGGGAGAAAATGGTCCCATAGCCCTGCTCAGTATTGTCCAGCTCCTACGTGCAGCCAGGAAGAGGTAAAAGGTTCGGCTCAATTTCATCTAGTTTGGTAATGGCAACAAAATAGTGACCCATAATTTTTATATTCGAAAACAGAAGACTTCCTGGAGTGCTTACTCTCACTAGCAGTAAGAAAAGCCTACTGCTCAAGTCATAAATTGTCTGAAAATCTCAAATTCTTCTCTAGGACTTTATAAGTTTGCAGTGAGTGTGTTTTCTGTTGTCAGATGCTTATCGAGTCAGACTTTATCGGTCTACAAAGCTTCACTTGAGCTGGGATGGCACGTGTGTAAACCCTATGTGCTATGTCCAAATGGAAGTGATACAGGATCCTGTAGTTGCTGCATTTCTTTTTAACTCAGAAATATTTTGGGCATTATATTTCTGACCTGAATTCTTCAGAAATCAATTAGTGAGTCACTTTATCTGCATAAAGCATGTAAAATATCATGTTGTATTCATGATATTTAATGTGCAGATGTTTTCCTTTTTATACATCTGCATGCAATAAATCCATTTTCTGTGTAGGAATGGTGTTTTATTTTATGAAACAATATGAAGTCTTGAATAAATAATTTAGATTGCATATTGCATTTACAATAGCTAAACATACCCCAAACATACTTTTTTTACATATGAGAACTTTAGCCAATTGCTTTTAAATAGGCAACAGTTTCCTAATATTTGGATTTAGTTTAAACATAAATGGATATATGTAAAAATGACAAACATCTTGTGTAGGATTTTTTTTTTATGTTTCTGGTTTTAACATCTGTGCCAGTTGAGCAGAGTGGCTTTGCAGCGGGGCTGCTGCTGTTGGTGCAAGCTGTCGAAACGAGGGTGTGCAGAGCACAAACGTCTGCCTCCTTCCGTCCGCCTGTCCTGTCCGTAAGCAAATGCAGAGCAAAACCTGCTATGTTGTAAAACCTGTGCACATTAGGGGGTGCTCCACATGAAAACATGATAGGCAAAGGCAAGCATACAGAGAGTTTGGCATGCATTTCTCCCACCGGACCATCCAAATTTCATGGTTATTGGGCAAAATGTGTTTTCTGCCTGTTTTCCTGTGGGTTTTCACTGATGCTTGTACATATATGAATATATACATGTATGTATACAAACAGATATATCCAGAGCTGAGCAGTCATTTCTGCTGCTATCGACATACCAGGATCAGGTGTTTTTATACTATGTTATATGTTGTGTCTGTGTTATGGTGCTGCAACACTGAGCATATGTGATATATGGCAAGTATATATATGTTTGAACATTATTTCCATTTTTTAAACAATGCCCTAAATCCTTGTAAACTGATCTGTGGTAATGTATTCAGTAGTAATCCTAGGCATCAAAAGTTAAAAAAGAAAATGCTGGTTTAAAGCAGAAACACGTGTGGCTCTCCAAGCATCGAGTGTTAAAGCGTTACTGACATGGCTCTTGTGGCTTGTATCCCGTCCTGTGCAAGTCCCTCGTGCACATCCGTATCCTCTGCCATGCCTGGAAATGGCCATGGCCACCAATGCCCTTCCCAGTCTGAGCCACATTAAACAGCAAGTGATATTTTTGGTTGGAACTGAGTGATTTCACGCTGCGGCCCGTGCAGCATGTCCCGGGGCCAGGGTAATGAGGCCAGCAGTAGCAGTCTTGCTTGAGGCCTTAAAGGCTCTTTTTCCTCATTCTAGCACCAGTCTGGGCCTGGAGAAGAACCCAACCGGGCAATTGAGACCAAGGCCCAGGGGACCGAGGGGACCAGGAGCATGGGACCCCGCATGTTGCTGCGCTGGCAGCTCGTTACATTTACTAATATTGAGGGCAGGAGAAGCTTAAGCTGTTTGGAGAGATCCAACGGGAAGGAGCAGGGAAGTCAGCGATGCCGGTTTCTCTCACTGGCTCTGCCAGATGCTTGCTGTGTGACCTTGGGTGAAAGACTTATTCTCTCAGTGTCTCAGTTTACGCATTAGTGAAATGAGAGTAATGATACTTACCTATCTCACTGGGGCTTTTTGAGGCTTAATTAATTGATGTTTGTAAATCACTTTGCGATCCTCTGGTGAAAGTTGTTAGGGAACTGCCAAGTATTTATCCTCTCCATTTTTTTTTCTCCTGCTAGTCTGCACTCATCCATCTAATATCTAAAAGCATGCTCACAGCTAGCAACAGATACTAGCCAAATTGCTCTTAACGGGAGATGTATGGAAGCTTTCACAAAATTACTTTCGCAAATTACCAGGCTTTTTGAAGTACCACATCCAGGGATGCAATGAAAAGCAATGCTGACAAGTGTCTGTGCTCCTCACTGAGCAGCATATTTCAACAAATCCCAGTGTTTGGGGCTCTTTTGAATTTCAGATGTGTCTTTCTTTTAATTGATTTACCTTTGGAAAATTTGTCAGGGCTCCTAAAAATTTTTCCCTTGCTTTCCATTTGGAGCAGATTGGAAGTGGCTGGACCACGTGTTTATTAGATCAGGACAGGAGATGAGCACCCCTATGTGCTATTTTTTATTTTGGAGTTTAACCTTTTGTGTAGTATGGGGCCCTGTGGAAGTGTGAGGTGGACCCTTGTAGGCTCTGCAGCTTCATTGGCATCATCTTCAACTGCAAGGCCTGAGGTATCCGGCATGAGGAGCTGGGCATGAGGGGCAGGAGCTGCCCCCACGTGTTGCTGTCAGGAGGTGAAACAGCTCCCATAAAAATTAAAAAAATCCCCCAAAACTCTGACCAAGACCCTTTACGGGCCTGCCGAGGCTCGGCCGCTTCCTTTCCCAGCACCGCAGCTCCTCGCCCCTGCCAGCATCTTCCTCGGGAGCTGCAGCTGGAGGAAGCAAACGTGTGCTGAGGGCTTTGTTTCGCTGTGGAATTAAACATACAGGTTTGGATGCTTCCTGTTAGAAATAAATAGGGGATAATAAAAGCAGCACAAGTTTTCCAAAGCGAGCAGGACTCCTATGCTACCCTGCTTCCAGATGACGTCTTGGTTGTCCTGAGCTCCATCACAGCCCACCTGGCGCACGGGCAAAGCCCAGAAATGCCCCTGCACTCCAGCAGAAACGTCGGAAATGTTTGAAACCCATCCGTTTCCACAGAACATGCCTTTTTCTAGCCAGGGCCATTTTCCCATGAAAATCACTTTGTTGGGAAATTCCCAGCCAGCTGTGGCAGCACGACCCTCGCTCCCTCATTTGCTTTCTTGTGTTTCGGGAGCATCTCTGCGCTTAAGCCTGAAAAACAGCCCGAATTTTTAGCAGTCTTAAAGAAGGTCATTGCAGCCGATGTGCAGGAAGTGATGCAGAGAAGCCTAATTGGCCATTTTTTGTATTCACTGTTTAGCACTAGGTATAGCAGTATTTCCAACTGGAGAGTAGTAGTAGCAACTCTCTTGGTCGTTATTCCGGGTGAATGCGTGAATGAAACAGCCTGATTTTATTCAAAACTGAATCAAATTCAAGCATCCGCAGATTTCTTGTAAAAGACTCCCATTATCACCTAATAGCGTATACACTGTCCTTTCCTCCATGCTCATCTTGCCTTTCTTTGCAATTCTTTTTCCTCTTGTGGTGTTATTTGAAGCTTCCTCTTCCCTGCTTCATCTTCCCTGGACACCAGGCTGCATTCAGCCATTTGCCGCTTCCCACCTCCCGTGTGTTTGTGCTATCTTAGCCCCCTTCTTGCAGATCCCTTAGGAAAACCTGGTCATCACCGACCCAGGAGTGTTAATGCAGGCATAGCAAGAATGCTGTTACCTATTGCGTACTAACACTCCCGCCACTGCTGTTTCTGCCAGAAGATAGTGCAGATTGGAAGAGTTCCCAGGAAAGTCTTGGGTACAAGATTCTCATTTTTTAATTCTAAGCAAACGGCCATTAGTCTTAGAGATGAATGAATCAAAATGTAAATAACAATCTGGTAACCCAGTGATTCGATTTTGACTTTGATTCATAAACATACACTTTTAGAAATGTATGCTTTATTTATATAAAAGCCTGCTATAGTAGATGTGGTTTATTGGCCTTTTGTGTACATACAATAGATACACATGTGCATACCATACACAAATATTTCCCCAATGACATCAAAAAAGGGCACCCTAATGTATTCCACCCTATAGCAGTATTTCACATCAGATTTGATGGTCTCTGATGGTGTCTTTGTACCTACTTTTAAGCTTTCTCCTTTTTTGTGCATGGGTACTTCTGCATTCCCATGCAAAATCACACGCAAGGACCTTAGCTCGTGAACATGAACACGGGGCTGAAGCCCAGTCATGTCGAGGGCCAGGCGGGGCTTCACAAACCTCAGCTGTCGTCATATCTGGCCCAGTATTAACAAACACTCTGGGAGAAATAAATAAATAAATAAATATTTTTAAAGGATTTTTCAGCTAGAATTTTATGAAGCAAATAGAGTGTGTGGGGGTGTGAATGCGTGTGTCTGCGAGCTTCCCCAAAGAGCACTGCTTAAATGACTGTTTACAAAGCTGAGTAGCTATAGGGAATTCATTTGGAAGTAGGCTTAAAATACAATTAACTTGCTGTGCAAAAACCATCCTAATAGCTTTTATTCCTCCTTATTGACAGAGATTGGAGGGGAGGGAGGGCAGCAAAAATATAAAACAACTCTACAATCCAACACTGAGTGTTTATTTAAAAGAGGGCATTTAGCTCCAGTTCCAGAATCAGTTACAGAATATCCTCTTGAAGTATTTTGGCTATAATTAGTGGGGACCTAAGTGAGATAAGAGTGGCCATTTAATTATCAGATAACTTTACATAAATTTGAAAGGGTTCTGAGTGGATAAGAACTGTGGTAATGTTTTCTATTCTGAGAAAATATCAACATCTAAATATTTAATACAGTCACAGGAAATTTAAATGAAGTAAATTTTCAGAGAAAAATGAGGCGAAGAGCTTCCCACAGCAGTGTGGTAGAGATAGGGTTTCCTTTTAATTTTTCATGAATATTTGTTCTTCTGAGGGTTACATAAGTGATATCATGCAATTTGAAAGCCCTCTTTTCCCCTTCCTCAGTGGTATCATAACTAAAGGCACATTTGCTCGCGTGTTAATTCAGAAATGGGCCTAACTGATAGCTCTGCTTAACAAAACTGTGGTGCAACTTTATCGTGAGAACTTATTTGTGTGCTGCGAATCTTCTGTTCGTTGTGCTCCTGAAATCCAGCCGTACTTTATATGAGAATGCAGAGAAAAAAGACAAATGGTTTATCCTCTAAGCCACCCAGCATCCTGTTCTTGATATTTCAGTAACATATGCTAACATATGCTTTCCTCAAGAAGTTCAAAAACATGCTTTTAGCAGCAATGAAAATAGTACCATACATCGAATTCAACTTTAAACCTCATAGTTTACCTCTAATACCATTACCTCATGTATAGAAGAAAATGTAAATCTAAAATATGCTGGTGATTATAACCTTTCTTCCTGACAGACACTGCAATATAAATGCACATAAATTGAATTTCTTCTTTAAAGAAATTTGAATACCTTTGGAGCATTTTAGCAAATCATCTCCAGCCCTTATGGCACAACTTCAATGGACTGTGGAAAAGTGCTCTCCCTATGGCATGACTCCTGCAATAGAAGGACACAGCAAGGCAGAGACATGCCAAGAAAAATAGAATGTACTCCATTGATATTCAAAAGTTATTTTATTAAACTTGCACAAAAGACTGAAAAACTGGAAGCTGGTTTTATTAGAAAAGGCATTCAAATATTAACTCTGTGAGTGCTGCTTGTGTTGCCTGTCTGGAGAAATAATATTCGAAGATACACAATTCGAATGGTTTGACTTTGCTCCCTAGGACAGCTGCTCAATTCCTTGTGTTAACCATTAAATCAGAAACTGTGAGAACGGGTAAGTGATTTGTAGGAGATCCTCCAGCATCAGATAAGAGAGCTTCAGAGGGATCTCCCTGGAGGGAGAAATGAAATATATTTGAGCAATCCTGTGCTAATTAGTAAATATGCCAACAGCAGCCATATTTTAGGATTGCATTTCTAAGAGAACATATGGAAATGCTCCTGAATATCATCAGCTGCCAGTGTTTATCCTAGAATAGGGATGGGAAATAAAGATGCCAAAAAAAGTATTTTTCATAGGGGCAAATGCTAATATTTCCATAACATGTTGGAAGGATAAACTAAACTGAAGTTTCATAAGTGTTTGGTTGAGTGGAGAACGGCCAAGTTTTCTCTGAATTGGTTGGATCACTTTAATGTTAATCAAAACAAGACAGGTGTTTACTTTAGCAAGGTGAGGTGCTTCAGTGCATTAAAGATTTTTACCTCACTGTGCGTA
Organism: Tinamus guttatus; assembly: GCF_000705375.1. The sequence goes on along the minus strand of NW_010584111.1, from coordinate 3,594 downwards.
GTGCAATGTATATAATTTATGGTAATCTTGGGGATTGAAAGAACGGCTCATTGAAGTAAACTTGCCACATGATATATTTAAGATGATCTACTGCCAGGTAAATTCATGGGTTAAGAAAGTTGCCTCAGCAGTGAAATATTGCCCTTAGCCTTTGGCTCCACATATGGTACAGACTTTCCAACTTCAGAACTTCAGAAATTGGTAAACGCTGTAACCTGTCAATAAATATGATATGTGTGTGGATGTGTCAACATTGCCACAATCCGCCATTACAGTTAATGGTCTGTATGTGTTTGCATTCCTACTATAACAACCTATTTTCAGAGCTTTCTAATTTATGCAGAAACATTTCCTAATGACAGAAATCTGGTATGTGACATCAGCCAAAGAACCTTTCCTTCCAAACAAAACCTGTTTTGATGTAGAGTTTTACAAGCAGAGAGGTATTATTTATATTCTTAACAAATAACTTTTCATAGAAAAGTTATGAATAAAGACTTCATTTATTGTTTTTGCTTTTCCTGAGTGACAGTGTGTGGTCACTCAAGAGTTACTGGAAGCGGGTCTGCGACGCAGACTCTATATTTTAGTTATATGTCACATACGTTACTGTCCTCCCTCCTTCTCCATTCTAGTTTGAGGAGAGAGTGGGTGAAAGTTTTAAAGCTCCTCAGTGGCCCAGGGCCAGATGACAGTTAAGGCACTAAATGGCTTTTAAAATCTGGCTGCTAGACTTGTTCTCAATAAAGCAACATAGGCACTTAAGAGTCCGAGTCTCACTGAGAGTCTTTGGGATTTAGATTCCTACCTCCCAGAATTAAAGCAAGGGAAGATTTCAGTAGTCACCTCAATTGTTTTCCAAATGCACCTAGACATTTTTCCTGTTTGGAACCTGACCCTGAGACACATCTCAGTGTCCTGTGCCCAAAAGGTGAGCGAATGCCGTGCCGAGCTGGCTGGAACAGTACAACTGTCTACACCAGCAATTGAAAGTCACACTTGTTTATTTGGTGTGGTGATTTAAATCTGAATTAATTCCTAATCCTATCCAATTAATTCCCTATCCATGCCGCATGTGTGGCCTAGGTGCCAGAAGCCGTTGGAGAGAAGACATATTGGGGATAATTCATCCTCTAGGAATCACCCAATGGATTGGCTAGTTTTACAGATACTAAAAATGCAGAGCATCGTGGAATACAGTGCAATACAGTGCTGGCAAGTGTCATGACCTTATCATGACCCATTTAAGTGAATTAAAGGAGAGTGTATGCTTTAATTAATAGTTCATAAGCGTGTAGCCCATGCAATGGTAGGGAAAACTTTATAACCTTGAAGTTGATAGCTTCAAAAAGCAGAACAAACATGTAATGATCTCTAAATCTATTAAGCTCTGTGATTTTAAGCCAATGTTCTGATTTTGGGGTGCAGCTTATGGCGTGTCAGATGATAATGTCAAGAATGATGAAGTCATTTGAACATCTGCCTGTCGATTCTCACATTGAAAAGATCAGTTCTTACTGGAGGAATATTTGTTCCCATCTAGTATTGATGTATTGATTAAGCTGCTCTGGCAGCTGATTGTTTCCTTTGGAAATCTATGAATTAAAAGTAAATACGTAGCTGTCATTTCCCTGAGGCCAGATCCCGCTAAAGGTGGTCAGGTGAAGATGCTCTTTAACCAGAATTCTAAGTCCTGAAACTGGCGTTTACAATAGAAAAACCAACAAAATGTTAACTTGCTATAATACAACAGTTATGTAAATACAGTTTATAATGTACTTAATATGCTAATCTGTGAATATCAAGAAGCAGAATCTCACTGGAGCAGAACTCCGCTGTGGCGTATCAGCATTTGCTTGCAGAAAAAAGGGGAAAGAATGTGAAGCCTGTGAGTGTGAGCTGCTTCTGGTTAGCCCGGCATTTTGGGGAGAATGAACAGCACTTCTTAATTTTCACTTCAACCACTAGCTGTTTTTTTTTATGGTATGTCCTGCCAGTTAGGCTTGATTCTGCCATGTTTTTTGATGATTTATTTTTGTTTGACAATAATGTAAAATACAAACCATCTGATGCTAGGTTTTAGCTCCATTAACTGGGAACCACAAACCTATGCTATGTCACTTTTTCTTTTTATAGTGCTGTTTCAAACTTACTGGCATAATTGATCGATTTTTTTCCTTGTCTGGATTAAATGATGTTTTTGGCCAGAGCTTCATACCAGGAAGCCAAATTTTTTTATTCTTATGACTCCCATCTCAGTGTTGCATAGGACTAACTGTATAATGTGAAAATGCCGCATTTGTAAACACATAATTATGTACACTAAACGTGTTTCTTAATGTATCCCTAATTTGGCTGTGCTGTTACACTGGTGACAGCTGCTGGCACGCAGACATACCCAATTTGCACCATGCCAACGCTAGGAAAGCTCAGTTAAACTGAGCCTGGATGTTGTGCAAATACTGCAGCTTAATGTTTTAAAAAATCAGTCCCTTGGTAGCCTCCATACAGATGGGTTTCTGTTAAAAATATGTATCAATGCATACACCTCTAATGCAAATGTATGGGTTTTAGAGAGGATCCAGTTAAGAGAGATGTACTGGCACATTATTACCAAAGCGATTCTTCTGTTGTGCCCTGGAGCTCCCTAGACATCACTAGAACGGGGGCTCTCCAGCTTTCTGAACCAAGGCGCCACAGCCAACCCTTGCTGTCTCTTCTAGGTTGCTGCAAGTATTCAGCGGGAGGCAAAGCCTGGCATATCCCATGCAGTTGCATCCTGAAATGGAGCTACGTCCAGGCGAGGGGCTGCAGAAGACTTGGAGTCAGTCTAAAAAGGGCTATTTAGAAATGTGCACCGCTGGCTGCAGTGCTCAATGTGCTTATCATTCAAGCTGAAGAGATAATTTTAGCAGCTAGAAATGGTAAATGTATCTTTTACCTTGACACAGGTGGTTTCTCATAGCCAGCTTTGCAAACTGTGATAGATCCTTTGTACAAGCCAGTTACACATTCTATCCTACATGAACCTTAATATGTGTGTCTCGCCAGCCGTGCTGGGGAGCCCCTTTCCACTCTGTAGTGTGAAGAATTAATAAGTCACAATGGGTCAGTAAGAGGTTCTGGTGTGAGGGAAGTGTCCTCAAACTGCCAAAATGTATGACATGCAACGGAGAACACTTTTAGTCATTCTGCAAATAATTCTGTCACTAGGTTTGAGTTGTGCAACACATCCCAATATGGCTCTCTTCAAAACGCAGGGAAAATACCAGCAGAAGGCCCCATTTTTCAGCAGTCTTTGCACAAGTAGTGCTCGTTTGTGTTATTTGAAGCCCTACACTCAGATACTCTCCCTGTTGCAATAAAAGAGAATAGGAAAATAAAACGTCTTAGTGCAAAGGGAACGAGAATCAAACCAGGCTGCAGAAAACCTTTCCCATGTTTTAAACCTCCTATTCATATCTGTGGGCTGTTGTAATGAGTTAATATCGTGAGCCAGCTAATATTTGCTTCTCTGGAAACTAATACGGCGGGTAAAAGCTCTGGAGGGGACGAGGAGCGAGGGAGACCTGACAGTTTGAGGCTTGCCAGGTC
>NW_010584110.1:16430-29766 GCF_000705375.1 Tinamus guttatus | reverse complement strand
GGACAGTGCGGAGAGAACGGGCGGGAGGAGAGAAGCAACTCCTGACTCTGAGGCCTACGCTCTCTCTGTGGGAGCCGGTCACCAACTCTCTCTCCCTGATCTGCCAGCTTGAGAGGATGTTTGGGCCCAGATCGGCAGGTATCACCTCGTGAGTAGTTATCCATACTTTGCTTCTTTTATGTGCTTTCAGCTGAATAAATGCTCGATGTAGTTACCTCGTTCTGGTGTGATTATTGCCGAATCCCGAGCCCATCCGGAACATTGACCCTGCGTGTGCAGAGGGATTGGACTAGATGACCTCTAGAGGTCTCTTCCAACCTTAAGCATTCTATGATTCTACGATCTGCTTCGCGCTGCAGAAAGTTAAACCTGTTCTGCAGATTCTGAGTAGCTCAAGACCCAGTCCTTCACTCTTCCAGTTTTTCAAAGATGTAGTCTGTTCCTATTATCATTTTTTCAATAATCGCTTCTGTACTCAATTGAACTGTGAGCTTTTCCTCCTTGTTAACTCTTCTCAGACACGGTCCAGGTAATGCAGAAGATCCAGTGAAGATAATTATCATATAACTACTACTGTCAGGGGCTTTTTTCTGTCTGTCATTCCCTTCATAGGCTCTGTTAGCTAGTACATATCTTTATTTATCTGCCTACATGCCTAGACCATCTTGTCCAGACCAGAATGGTCTGTTGCGCCTTTCAGTTTTACATGTCAATGAAGAACATAATAAATATATTTTGTTTCCTCTTTTCTATTTTGTTGCCTTTATCAAGTATAGCCATACTGCTGCATTAGAGAAAAATAAATAAATAAATAAATAATGAGAATTCTCCAGCATTAGTTTTTTTATATATACACCATTCTCCCTTTCATTCATTTTAATTTGGATTCAAAGCCCTTTGACAAGTATGGGAAGACAACCAAAGGTAAAGTTAGTAGGTATTCATACCCTGCAAAGTGCAGATTGCTTGAATCTGTGCAACTCAACAATGGTGCTTGATTTCCCTGTTGCCACTTTCAGACTGCCATATTTCCTCTCCACATTGTTATCTATACAGTTTTGTTGCAATAACTGAATACCTTTAGGAGTTGCATGGCACAGCACTTAGGAGGTTAAAAGATTTCCTCTTCCACTGCAGAAAAGTTAATTGCCAGCACCTATTAGCACAGAAGCTGAAACTGCAGCTTAACATTCAGACCATGAGCACAGTCTGACTTGTTGACACTCCTCAAGTACCTTCCTACCCTCCAGCATCTCCTGCTCCTTCCTGAAGTTCCATGCTATGTATCTGATTATCTCTGTACTCATTATCCAAAATCACTATCAGTTAAATCTCGCCTTACCAGTGACCTTGGAAGTGTTGCATCTTTCTGAGGAAGAGGTCAGTGATGTGCTCTACCTCATACAGCAGATTAGAATGGCATGAAGAATCAGGCAACTTGCCTACAAAGCATTTTCTTAGCCTGTGAGACTTTTTATTTTTTGAAAAAGATGGATAAAGTGGTTCAGTTCCACAAAATAAGAGCATAGCCTACACTGGGTGAAGTTAATAGACATTTAGGAAAATGCAGGACACTGAAAGGACAAGTAGGCACTTAATGATGATAAAACTCAGTGGTATCAGGTGCCAGACTCTCATTTTGAAAATATTCCCCAAAACTCATATGGAAACATATCGGACAGCTTGAAGTGCCCTGGCTCTAGCCACCTCTGACGTGAATTCAGGATGATGCCATGTGGAAGAATTGTTTGAAAGTGGGAACTGAGAGGAAAACTAGGGCCTAACAAAAGTTTTGGCATTACAAAAGCTTGCTTGGGGTGATACACAGTTACCACTTCCAGGATGGCTGGTACGCACGGACTCAGCCCCTCCACAGTTCCCTAGGAAACACAATCTGCCCTCCTCGCAGCTGCAAAGGGGAGTAATGGAGGCTGGAGCGGAGTGAAGACACCGCGGCCAAACTCTGTTGCACTCCCTGTGCTGGGCCACTGATAAGCCGCACAGTAGCTGTCCAGTGGGAGATATACGATAATATGTCCGGTGCTGAGCCAGCAAAGGTGGCAAATCACTCCTTTCGGATGAACTTTGCTTGAACTTTACTCGTTATAAGCTCATTATAATGTCAAAACACACCTCCATCCCAAAAGTCACCGCCTCCAAGGTACGACCACTCCTCACTGAGCATGCGCTCTAGATTTTCAATTGACTGTACCTTTAAATGAAAGTGAGAAACTTTTTCACCAATCAATAACAATATTAAGTATGACTCTAGTCACTCAAGCTCCATCTGAATGTAAAGAATAGTATAAAAGTTGAACTCAGGATGAAGAGGAGGAGGGAAGAATCCATTGTAACTCCTGAGTCAGTCGACGAGCTGAGCCCCCTTCCCTCCCCTTGAACTAGAACGCCGCCTGAGGAGACTAAGTGAGAGGGAAGATTCCATCATAAATTCTGGATCAGTTGATTCACTGATCCCCCTTTCCTCCCCTCAGGTTGGGACACCGCCTGAGGAGACTCGAGACTGAGAGCCCTCTCCCATCTTCTGGGGTGAGTGATGATTGCACATTTGTACATCAGAGCTAGCTAAAAACCCCACACTCTAGTAGAGAATTTCCTGTACTGACATCCGAAATCTGCTTTGTCAATGTTGCATTTGAATAAATCATACTGTTTGTGAACTTGGCTACTTGTTTGGGGGGAGGCGATCGGACCTACAGTTGACAGACTGTTCATAAATCCGATACTGCCAGAGTCAAGCTTATAGTTGATCACACTATTTGGGAACTCGATTCGCTCCTAGGAAGGCGATCGGACCTTCATTCCACAAATTTTGAATCCGATACTGATTTGATATCTCCTTCCCTCCCACCACCATCACTACGGCTTTCAAACTGCAGCATTTCACATGCCAGTTGGGAAATTGCAGGGTTGCCGTAGCACAGAACTGGGGTAAAGTATAGAACCAGGTCTTCTGAGTTCATAATAGAATGTGATATCAATGTTTCCACTGAGAAAGTCATAGTTTCGCCATTCACACATTAAAAAAAAAATGTGAAAGAAATAAAAATCTGTAGACGCCCACAGAAGGGATGCTGGGGACAGAGGAGGAATGCAGGCTGCCCCTTGGTGATTAACGATTAGTGGACAGACCCAAAAACCTGAAATGACCAGGCAGACCAGTGTCCAGTAACAGACCATATAATTACCAAATTACAGAGCATAAAAACCACTGACTGCTTCCAATTATAATGTGAAAGGGCAACTTCACAGTCGTGCCACTTAGCTGTGATGGGGAAAGGCAAAGGAAAAATGTGTTAAATGCCTAATGAGGTGTGTGGGTGGAAGCTAGTGCCGTAGTTGACGCTGTTTGGCTGTTCGGGTTGTTAGTTCCTACAATGTGTCACTATTCAGGAGACAAGGAGAGGGAGGGAGACTCAGAGTGGAGGCTTTGTGGGGGAAGGTGTTTGCTCTATGGGTGAGGAGAAGCCAGTGCGAGCAAAGATTTTCTTTCTCCCAACTTCTTTCTGCACAGAACCAACAGTATATTTTAAAAGATCCATTTAAGATTCCCAGACAGTTCCAGTAATTGATTTGACATTTTTACAATCTAGGAGACGCACTGGTTTATTTTAGCAGCCTGGGGAATTGTTCCCTCATAGCCCTTAAAAAGAACAGTGGAGGAAGAAAAAAAAAAAAAGAAAGAAAGAAAAAGAGATAGAGGTCTGAGTATGTCAGCAAGAACAGGTACCATGCAGGAACTATATAAAATGTTAGTTGAAACCTCAGCCCTGAAGACAAGAGGTCACACATGGCTTTTCCTAGACTTGTCAAATCTGATCCATGGAGCGTGAGTCTCACGCAGAGCTTCCACTTTCGGGGAATTTTCTCCCACATTTATGCAAAGCAGTGACCCTGGAACTGCTCAAGAGCAGGCAGCACACAGGCTGCGATAGTCAACACCATTCACACACACCCCATCATCACCCTGAGCATATAGCCTATGCAAAGAGACTCTGCAGTCTATCCCAGAGTAGGAATAGCTGGGTGCTGATGGCCCTGCAGTGTCAGTTCCTTGGGAGTTCATCCAGATTATCTAGGACTCGCCTGTTCCATGCAGACTGGGAAGACTCTTAATCTTGAATGATTAAGAAATACTGGAATTAAAATAGAAGGGCACCCGGGAAGAGGCTGGAGCACATATAGATTTTTTTTTTGCTGATTTTTTGTTTTGTTTTGTTTTTCTCCAGAATAAGACCCTGCATCCTGCAGGTGTGTTCAAAGGGGTGGGGAGGAGGATGCTGTCTCACTTTTATTGCTGAGCAAGGAAAATGCAACATTTCTGCTTCTTGGGAAAAATCACGTTCTGTTTCAATTCTACTTTGGAATCAAAGTGCTAAAGCCTCTGTAAGGTGGTAAGTGAAGAGAGAAAAGTAAGGAAATAGGACATGCTTTGCAAAGACCAAGCCAAAGAGGAAAAATATTCAGTACTGGAGCCAAGAAAGGAAATAAGTGCCCTGCAAATAATTAGGTGACCTTTCCCAAGTGTCTTAAACACAAGGTTATGGGATCTCCCATATTGGTATAGAGAGAAAAGATGCAAAGCCCTGTATCTGTTAAGGCCTTATTGTGTGTATCTCCATCAGTCTAGGATAATTTTCTTTTCCTCAAATATCTCAAACAGCTATTTCCCTAATTACTATACTAAATGCTTATCTCCTTTCCCTATTCAGTGACATGTTTTCAGTCCTACCCAAGCAAGAGTTCTGTTTTTTTTTTTAAATCTAGCAAAATAAGGTTTCCAGTCAACAGCGAGCACATTAATACCAGCCTTTCATGCTTATATTATTTTGCCGTGTGTTGTGGCACATCATTCTGTGCACTGCAGTTATTGGCATGCCGTGCTGTGCCATCCTGAACTGCGCTGGAACAGCTGTTGACAAACCAAGAAATAATGTCAAAACAAAAAGTATCAAGTGAAAAAAATATTCTTTTTAAAAGCCCATTTCCACTTTTTTTTTTTCCCTCATACTGTTGTTTTCCTCATGGCAAGATCTTTTCTATGGAGAGATGGAAAAAAAATGGCACTCATTCTTATTTGGTTTAATTAGCTGTTTCTGACAGAAAACTATTAGGAAAAAAATGGCCTGATTTTTTTAGGAGATTTTGATTTTGGTTTTGTTTCTCTCAGCATAAGCAATCCATCTCAGCAAAAATTGGGCCTCAGTCCTAGGCTGGACCCTCAGCAAGGAATAGGAGCCCTGCATCCAGGCAAGCTGGACCCCATCTGTATTTCTGGAAAACAGCTCAGGAGCTCACTGAGGATGGAAGGAATTAAGGAATTGCAGGAAAATTGCTGAGTGTACAGCAGCCAACGAGCTAAGGGAAATGTTCTGCCTATGGAATAAGTCCCTCAGATATAGCCAAGCTTGGGTTGTTTTTAGTCCCTGATGAAAAGTAGTCCAAGCCTTCTGCTTAGCTTGGCTTTGGTGGCAGAGGTTAGCAAGACAATTGTTTACCCTTTTCTTGTTAGACTGACCTCTTTAAAGCAAAGGACTTTGTTCCTGTTTGTGGAGGCCTGTTTTGAGAATAGTAGTGTGGCATGTCTTGTTAGTAGATAACCAGCTTCAAGGACGGCAGTGCAGGTGTTCTATCAGCAGACAAGGAGTAAAAGCAACTGTCCGGCTATTATGTGACCAAGAAACTGGTTGGATAGTTTTAGTATAAGCCTTTAGATTACTGGTTTATTCAGGAATGGTGCTATGTATTCCTTTAGACGAATAATGTATTACATCCAGAACAGTACAGTATATAAGTTTTATCTTATGTTTAATAAAGGGACTTTGGTGTTTGACTCGGGACTTTGGTGTTTGATTCAATATACTGGAGTTCGTTCCTTTGCAAGTTGCAACACCTGTTGACCCTGCAGTTAGGGAAAATAATACCATTATCACATATTTGGAGCAATGACATATGAATTGTTTGCATGCACTTTCTGAGGACAGAAAGGGGATTTTCAGTTGTCTGGAAGTCCTGAAGAAGCATATACTCTGTTTTGTAAGGTTTCTGGGGCAGGCAAGAATTTTTAGGCAAAGGTCTGAACAAGCAAAGCCCTTTGCAGATGCTAAGGAACAGTTTTGTCTTGTGATTTAAATCACACGGGGGACGCAACATTAGTCAATTTTCCCCATTTTTTTCTTTTTTCTTCCTTAAAAACTATAATATTTGGAGAGGGCTGGTGTATGATATGGAGATGGCTCTGCTTTTATGGGATAGAGGAATAAATTTTTCATAAGTGAGTGTTATCAAGAGAAATTCTTCAGATCCTTTGAACCATCCACACCAGTATATCTTACTTTTCCCTGAGAGTGAAAATAGCTGTAGATATGCAGTGCTCTTCAGGGACTTTTGCTTCCAAAGGAAAATCTCCTGTTCAATGGACTTTATATGGCAACACTCTGCACTGATACTTACCAGAGGAATCTAGGTACTTTCCTCAGAGAACAAAATCCTGTAGAAAAGTGGGCAACTTGAAGATATATTCCCCTTTCTCTTTCCGGTATTTGTGAAGTCTCACTTTGGCCACAGAGGGCTATATTGCATTTCTCACCTTCCAACATCTATTCTTCCTCAATATAATGGTCTTCAAAATTTCCACATTGTTGCATGCATCACAGCTCATATGCCCTAATAAATGGCATTGCACTGAAGGAGAAGTCACACGATAGTTATGGATGTAATAAACAGGCTCTACCTAGAGCGTGTGCCAGGACGAGAAGTGACGCTTGAAACCTGAAGCCAGTTCTGGGTGTCAATGGGACTTGAATGTTAAATTTTTTTAAGTTAGTGAAAATATTGCCAATTAAAACCCATTTATCTTCCTCTTGTAGGTGGAAATTGTGTGTGTGCCTTTTAGATAGGCTATTATCTTATGTGCTTTAAGCCACAGATAACATTGTCTTGAAAGGACATGTACAAACTCAGCTCTGGTATTAATTCTTCTTAAACTCAGAGATACTACACATTATTTCCAGAAAAGGGCATATTCCTTGTAAGGCATCCGCAAATCTCTGTCTTCAATGCATATATTGCAGTAGCAGTCAGATATTTTTGCCCCAGTGTGCCAGGACGAGCTCTAACAGCCTTTCTGGCAAAGCTAAAATTAACTTTGCCACTTACTCCATGCTCATAGAGCTACAATCAAGCAGAAGATGCTCAAGGCATTTTTGAGAAATACTTCTAGGACATGGGACTAAGCCTTCTTATGATCATGCTTTAACAGGTATAGTGCTGAGGAGCTTAAGGTTGGACTCAATGATCTTGAAGATTTTTTCCAACCATAATGATTCTATGATAGAATTCTACCATAGATGACAGCAATTTCACCTGTTTTCTGGTTCTGTTTGGAACAAGAGAAGACTGAATAGTTGTTTCTTGATCTGTACATAAGTCTGGAAGGTATCAGAGCAGGAAGAGGCTGCTGACTCTTTAACATATTCTCCTTCAAGTCTAAACAATGGCTAGCTATCAAAGCTGTATGCACACGGGAAAAGATTCCAGAATGCATATTTAGGCAGAAGAGATTGTAAAGTTACTTTATCCTCTTATAATTTGTTGTCAAGAACGGCACGGTCTAAAATATGGGTATACCTGGATTTATTAGTGCATAGAGCTGAAGCAGTGACTAGTTAACACTTAGTTATTTTGGTGGGATGCAATTCTAATTTCATACGTGACATAAAAATTAGATCAGGAAAAGTCTCACAGAACTATTCAGACACGCTTTTACTACAAGCAAGGAGAGAAAGGAACCAAAACAAAATAAATGAAGTATCCACAGGAAGAAAAGAACAGTCCAAAAGGCAGCAAGCCTGCCAAAAAAGACACAAAACATTTGAGACAAAATAAAGATAAAACAAAAGAGGAAAAATCATTTAAAGGCATGTACACCAAATAATTTATGAGTCTAGCATTCTCCTAGAGCATGCCTACCATGCAATTAAAGAAACAGCAAACACAAGGCACTGCTCTGTAGGTGGGCTCAGAGAAAATGAATCAGAATATTTATTTTGTAAAAACATGCTTAGTTGGGTGAAGTTAAAAGGAAAACAGAGAAGGATAAAGTAAGATAATATAATTAGACATAAGAAAACTAGGCTCAGTTTCCCTCTCAGCACAAAAAAAAAAACCCTTTGAGCTTGTGGACAGACAGTTAACTCTTGCTGTACCTCAGGTTCCCAGATTACAAATAAAAAATATTGTTATATCACCTGGCATTTAAAAAGGAGTCTATGGGCTAAATGGGCGATGAGTTATTAGCAGCAATACATGTTGCTTATTTTTTGCTTGTACAGGGTCAGGGACATCAAGGAAGCTGATGATGGTTATTATGTTTATGCCATACCAAAATATGAGGTTCAATATATATTCAAATTTCATATGTCCACATCTCTACAATCAATATAAAACTTTCTATTCCCTAAGGCAGTGCATCACTTTTAGCAGTCATAAACACACTACATTTAAGCTACTATCCTCAAGAGTGGCATACTATATTTTCTGGGATTTTTTTTCAGATTTCTAATAAAATTATCAGGAGTATTTTTGCAAAAGCTTCAGAAAAGCTGAAAATGAATGGAGAGATATATAATAACAAAGAAGAAATAAAACTTAAATCTTCCAAAACTACTGAATTTGAAATAATATCAAGACTTCTTGCAAACTTGCTCAAAATAAAATGGGTCTTGTTTCCCTCAACTTTTTAGCCTGCTGACATTTTAATGGTGTTTACATATTTGCATAGATGACATGAACACAAGGGGAAATGAGGTGAATTGCAAAGATGATAGAAAGAGCAATCAGACTTGCCTCAGGACACTCTCATGCTTGAGTTCCTCATCGTTCGCTGGACCAACACTTCCCAGTTTCCTTGCTGTGCAGTTTCTACAAGGGGTTAATGATTGTCCCCTTTTTAACCTTTTAGTGCAGTCTTGTGCAATAAAGGAGATGACAGTCTGACTCTCCTCAGCTCAAGGATTTGCTGTATTCCTTTTCCAGGTATTTCTGACCTTAATATCCAGGAGGGTGTCAGACAGCAAGTCTCACCAACTTCTCTAGAAGTCCTGTTTTAAAAGATCCTTGCTCAGGTTTTTGGAAGAAGAGACATAAATGCTTGCTCTTGCAGGATGAGTCTGAACTCCTTTGAGTCTGGAGCAGATGAACTTTCCTGCAAGTAGGAGTCAGGCATTGACACCAAGGGAAGGATATTCCACTGTCTCCAAAAGTGATCATCACCCCGAGGGACCTAAATATCCCAGGCACCCTGTAGGCAGTTCATGGCCAGGACATAAATGTACCATGTAGTTAGGATCAAATATCTTGATGCAGGAAACAGTGATGCAAATTTATGGCTTGAATGGCAGGGTCAATGTTGCACCTCTCCTTCCAGAATAAATCTGTGCTTATAGTAAATGTGCAGATGTAATTCCAGGTTCTGACCTTTTCTTCAGGTGACCATGGGCTGAAATATGAACCTCGTTCTGCATCAACCGTTTCTGTTTCAAATTCTGCCAGAATGGGAATTCAACTCCTAACTGTGGAAAAATTGTTTGAAAGCAGGAACTGAGAGGAAAACTAGGGCCTAACAGAAGTTTTGGCATTACAAAAGCTTGCTTGGGGTGATACACAGTTGTCACTTCCAGGATGGCTGGTACTCACGGACTCTGCTCCTCCACAGTTCCCTAGGAAACACAATCTGCCCTCCTCGCAGCTGCAAAGGGGAGTAATGGAGGCTGGAGCAGAGTGAAGACACCGCGGCCAAACTCTGTTGCACTCCCTGTGCTGGGCTGCTGATAAGCTGCACAGTGGCTGTCCAATGGGAGATATATGATAACAAGTCCGGTGCTGAGCCAGCAAAGGTGGCAAATCACTCCTTTCAGATGAACTTTGCTTGAACTATGCTCATTATAATGTGAAAACCACACCTCCATCCCAAAAGTTACCCTCCTCCGAGGTATGACCACCCCTCACCGAGCATGCGCTCTAGGTTTTCAATTGACTGTACCTTTAAATGAAAGCGAGAAACTTTTTCACCAATCAATAACAATATTAAGTATGACTCTAGTCACTCAAGCTCCACCTGAATGTAAAGAAAAGTATAAAAGGTGAACTCAGGAGGAAAAGGAGGGGGGAAGAAACCATCGTAACTCTTGGATCAGTCGATGCTCTGATCCCCCTTTCCTCCCCTCGGACTGGAACGCCGCCTGAGGAGACTCGAGACTGAGAGTCCTCTCCCATCTTCTGGGATGAGTGATGATTGCACATTTGTACATAAGAGCTAGCTAAAACCCCACGCTGTAGTAGAGAATTTCCTGTACTGACATCCGAAACTTGCTTTGTAAATGTTGCATTTGAATAAATCATACTGTTTGTGAACTCGACTATTTGTTTGGGGGGAGGTGATCAGACCTTCGGTTGACAGACTGTTCGTGAATCCGATACTGCCAGAGTCGAACTTATAGTTGATTACACTATTTGGGAACTTGATTCACTCCTAGGAAGGTGATCGGACCTTCATTCCACAAACTGAATCCGAAACTGATTTGATATCTCCTTCCCCCCCCACTAGCACTATGGCTTTCAAACTGCACGCTAACACACTGCAGGGCTCTTGAAAATGTTGTCCTTTGCTTTTGGTTTATATATGAGGTCTATTTACAAATGCTGGCAGTGTATTTACACATGAATTATGCTCTCCTTAAGAGCTGTGCCATTTGAGTTGCCTAAGGTTCTTTTTTTTTCTTTTTTAAAAATGAATCTGGTTCATTGAAATGAAGATAACAACTAAGATCATGAATAGGGAGGGAGGCTCTAAAGATGTTTAAAAGTGATCTACTGTTAATAGTATGGGGTATATAAACTTTTACAGAAGTGCTATCACTCAGACATGAATTATTGATACCTGCTGTGTGCAGGGTAAAAACAGATGTGATTGATAAAGAATATAACAACTGTGACAAAGAGGCATTTTATTGCTTGTTATTTTATTGTTTATTATTTCCCCATTTATGAAATTGCTGAATACAGTGCAGTCCCAGTCTCTGAATTTCAATATAAATCAATCTGGGACATAATTAAAATTTAATTCTCTGCACTGTTTTCTGAAGCAACCTTTAAAAACTGAGCTGAAACTGGTGCCTTCTACCTACATATATCTTCAACCACTTATATATTTTTTTTCAAATTGAAAGGGGTATGAAGGATATCCTTGGGGTATGAATCAGGTATCAACTGATAATTAAAATGTAGAAGCCTGGATTAGGATCAAGGTTACATTCTTGAACATTCTTCAAATATGTAAATAGAGAAAACTCAAGTCTTTGCCTGTATATCCACACTCCCTTTCCTCTTTAAGACTTAGGGGTATATCCATTGAAGGTGCACTCATAATCTGAAATATGCTAAAGGAAACGTATTTCCATACAGCGCTCTGAAATTGGTGGCAATAATTCCCTAGTCTGTTATTAAAGCCAGGAATTTCACAGGTTTACAGGGTGGCTGACGTACCTAGATAAAATATTCAGTGTTCTGGAATGGGTCGGAGCTCTGGTGCTCCCTCTTGTGCACCAACTTTTAACAACTGAGAACCAAGAAGAAACTTTTCCAGCCTTGTGAGCAGATTTTGCCATAATTGCCAGGTCTTTGGCCTTTCAAGACAGGTGGCCCTGGCCCCACGGGATGATCATATAGCTGCCAGTTGCACTCATTCTGGCAATTCTGCTCTTCCTCAGTTTTATCATCCTTGGAAAAGAAATTGTTTGCTTGGTGAGTATCAGCCTTTCAGAAATGCGTGTAGAAAAAAAAAAAAAAGAAAAAAAAAAGGCTGTGTGGGGGCCCGCTTCAAGGGCAATAGCATCAAGGACGGCAGTGCAGATGTTCTATCAGCAGACAAAGCAAAAGCAACTGTATGACTGCTATGTGACCAAGAAGCTGACTGGATAGTGTTAATATAAGCCTTTAGATTATTGGTTTATTTAGTAACTGTGTTTCACATGCTTGTAGACAAATAAGGTATTGTATGCAGTATAGTACAATATATAAGCTTTGTCTCATGCTCAATAAAAAGTCCTTGGTGCATTACACTGGAGTCTGTTCCTTCACAAGTTGCAACAAGGCTGGGCTATAATATGTTCTCCTTTACCATAGGAATTACACAGGCAGATAATCAGCTGGAGCACTAACGAGGGATTTGCATGCATAATTAGATCCCTCATATGCAGTTTTCTCTGCAACTTGAATCTGAGCCTGACAAGTCTGGAGCACAGGTAACACCATTGCAGTGAAATCCCCCACGATTAGTATCAGCCCCTCCGCATTTCTCAAGATAAGATCAGCATCTGTGCACCAGTCTTTTGAGAGGAGATCAGTAAAGATACAAATCCAGATTCAGGCTGACTTGCAGCTACATCCCAGTATCTGGTGCTTTCATCCAAAGGGGTCTGAGAGGCTCCTAAATCAGGGGTATTAATTAGATGGCTTGAATTCTCAGTCGTGCCTGTATTCTCTGCCAACTAAGCCCCAGGGTTACGGTGGACGTTAACCTGTCTGAATATGGCCCTTTAAAGTGCAACCTTTAGCATAATGCTCTAATATAAACTGAACGTATTGTGGGCACTTTTCTCTCCCTTCAGGGAAGATTTGCAACAGGAAAGCTTGCACTGGGTTGCAATGCTCATTTTTTCCAATGTGCCTTTTTTGGGGATGCGCCTCTCCCTTTTAGAAAAAAAAAAAAGTCTTTTAATAGCTCCTTTACAAACAAATAAAGCATCTCCTTCATTTATTTTAACCATTCTTTACACTTGCTTCCTCTTTTCCTTCTGGTTTCTTGAGAAATGGCACACGTTCGTTCAGAGAAGTGATGCAGCCTACGGGATTGAACACTAACGGGATGGAAAGGAAATTTGTTCCAGGCTTCTGTATGTTGTGAGTCACTTCTCCATACCTTTCTTACAGAGAAATAGATGATGCTGTATCATTTTTAAAACACTTTGGAGATATCTTGATGAAAAGTGCTCTGTAAGGGCTAGCTAGCACTTCCATTTGCATCTGCAACACTTAATGAATCATAGAATGCTTAGGGTTGGAAGGGACCTCTAGAGATCATCTAGTCCAACCCCCCTGCACACGCAGGGTCACCTAGAGCACGTGGCACAGGACTGCATCCAAGTGGGTTTTGAAGATCTCCAGAGAAGGAGACTCCACAACCTCTCTGGGCAGCCTGTTCCAGGGCTCTGTCACCCTCACTGTTAAGAAATTTTTCCTTAAGTTCCTGTGGAACTTT
>NW_010584107.1:30593-48203 GCF_000705375.1 Tinamus guttatus | reverse complement strand
CATTGGTTCTAAAAACTGTGGTCTGTGAGGGACCAACACACAAACAGACAACACGGTACCAATGGATAAAAGTGGTTTTGAGACATCTCAAACTACTAAATGAAACAAGACACAGAACAGAGTCTAACATGTAGGGACAAATTTACGAGTTATTGTCCAACCTGTTTGCATTGGCTTGTTTAGACACCTCCTTCAATCTTTTCATTTTTTTCCTAATTGCATCAGCATCAGGTAAATGGTGATGACCTGCAGGCCCCTTAGGAACTCCTGGACGTATTCCAGGTGAAATTCCTCTGTAGATAAATATGTACAGTAACTTTTATTATTTTCATCTAAATCAGACTATGTGCAACCTCCCAATGGAAGCTAGCCATACCTTCCAATAGCTTCACGGCCCTGTACATTTGTCCTCCATCTGGCTTCCTTCTCTTCAGCTACTTTAAAGTTTTCCTTTTGCAACTGCATCTGATCGAAAATGGCATGATAGTGTTCATATTGTCTTCTGGAAGACACAGGGAAAGGACCAACACCACCTCCGCCAACATAGTATGGTGCCTGGAAATCAGAAGGATCAGAATAGGAATCTTAAATATCGGTCTTAACAAGCCCTTCCAATTTCCATCTCCCCAGCAGATGGAGATGGAAGATGCAGAACTGTGTTCTGCAACAATTCTGATTTGGCACTAGTGTTTTTATTGATAGAATTTTCCTACTTCAATACACCAAAAACGAGACTGAAATGTGCTAAATGTACCTTTCAGTTAGCACATCAAAACAAAACAGTATTTATCTCTCTCTCATAACAGTGAGATACGTCACATGTTTTGGAAATTATTGGTAAAGATACCTATGAAGCACAACCAGAGATGGCTCATGTTCTGCACTGCATAAATCACATTTTATCATAAAAGCTAAAAGTAATGCAGTGCTAACCAAAGTACCAATGACTAACTGGTGTCCAAAGAGACATTTTTAAAACAAAGCTGGAAACACTTAAGCATGCTTTGAAGATTGCTGAATGGCATTAAGTTGTTATTCCAAATGCAGATTAATTTTAAAATATCATTTTTACCAACCTATAATTTGGTTGAATATCCGAAATTGAGAAGCTTCCTATCTGATGTTCAGATCAGGGGAACCTCTAGCACAAGTTACTCCATTACAGAATACATTTCCCCTTCCCACAGAATTAAAATCCCTAAAGAATTTCCCCATGAAAACAACAACAACAAAAATGTTGCAGGCAATAACAAATAGTAGTAGCCAAGGATGGATGCAGAAAAAGTGAAATTGGCAAAATAAAGTTAAGGTTGTCAGCACATGCATAAAAATGTCCACTTTATACCTGTGGGA
This sequence comes from Tinamus guttatus, assembly GCF_000705375.1. The sequence continues at coordinate 46,850 of NW_010584107.1, read as the reverse complement.
GTGATCAAACAGCCCATGATAGTGAATCTATGGGACCTATGGCCTCCCTGCTCTACAAAATAAACACAAAGCACGGCTCTCAACACTATTCAAGGTTACCTCTACAGTTGTTTGAGCTCAGTTTTCCAAAGGTTTACCTAATGAGGTAGTATGGTCAATCACTAGGCAAACGTTCTGGAGTGAATGCTAGTCAAGTGCCGCCGGACCAGTTACAGCCCTGCTAGAACCCCAAAGTCAGCTCCTTGCCATCTTCTTCCCTATTTCCTTTCAGAGACAGGTGCCAGTATCCAGTCTCCCAAAAAGAAGACAGGAGAAGAAAATGATGCTGTATGTTACCCTTCTGTGCCTTCACATGAAGCTATGAAGCCTACATTAATGGAAAGTTGAACACTGCTACTATTTTAAGCTAACAGCATCATCAAGTCACTGAATGCACTGTTTTCAGGCAGGAGAAAAACGAAAAATAAATCAAGGATACCATGATAATAAATGGAAACCTACACTGATGATAACCTACTAGACTGCAACAAGATTTACACAAAACTACCCAATATACTTTGGGAAGAAATCTAACATGTCTTTAAAGCATAATTTTACCATGACATTTTACATAATTGACACTTTGTGAAAATACACACAACCACTGAATCTAAATATCCCATGGTGACTGAGTACTGAAAGATAATGCGCATTTAGCTCCAACAGAAATCTGCACGGGTTTTTAAAGTTCAGTGTTTCGTAAGGATAATCTCAATATTAGAGGCATAATTGCTTTAGGGACACATACTTGGCTTTCATTACAATGTGGTGGTGCTGCTATGGCATCTTATACAGAAGCTTGTGTTGCGGGTGGTGGCATTAACTTGAAAGAAGGGACATATAAAAAGGAAAAGGCTTCTTCTGATTCCCCATTCAACCACCACCTTCTAGTTCTGAAAGTGCCTAGTTCTGGCATCTTTAAGATTGTTTTTATATTTAAACTTTATCTACATATGTCACACAAACAAACATGATTTCTATTTTGAAAGCACATAAACAGCAAACTACTGCAATCTTCATATTCTTGTTGTACATGGAACAGAAAATAAACCCTCTACTTATCTGGACTCTGCCCTTCATTTAGAGCTTGTTCACAAAAACTCTGCTAAACAAAAGCAAAATATTCCTAAGACTCACTAAAATACAGCAATTTGTGGTAGCAATCCAGTTTATTCTGTCAGATAGATTTGCACCATGATGATACTTAATTCTGCACTGGCTCTCTCTGATGGAAGTAGAGAATGTTAAAATTCAAGTACCTTCATGTGACTGACTAGTTCCCAGAACAGTTATGTTTCCATGATACTGTGATACACAGAAAGAGCCAAAATGAAACTGTCATTGGAATTAGACTGAATTGTTCGATACAATCCTGCAAGAAGTTAATGGCCAAGAAGTTTACTACTTAAAATATTATGTGGAATTTTTTCCCCCTCACAGCCCACTCAATTTACACTGAATTTGCCATTTATGTAGGTAAACAAAAACAAAAAACATACAAACAAACAAAAAAAAAAACTAAAGAATGCTTAGAAGCACATTTTAAATACTGGGCAAATAGTCTATTATCATAATGTGAGAACCTGGCAACAAAAATTTTAAGAAGCTTGAACATGAAAGAAAACTGTTCATGCATAGATTCGGCACAGGAAAAGTAGCAAAAGCAGGAGTGGAAAAAAAACGAAGGGGAGTATGAAGACCTGGCAAAAGACAGGAGATTCTGAAATATAAGTAGTTTTAAGAAAAAAATTGCATGCGATCTCCACAAAGCCAAGGAAGAAAGTCTGCCATACAATGTCTCTTAAATTATCTATAGTTTAAACATGGACAGCTCCAAGAGTTGATCTTCTGAAAGAAGACCAGGCCAGACAACCAATAGTGGGGGAAGCATGAGGAAGGGAAACAGGCTATAGCACATTTCTGCATCTGCTGCCAACCTTAACATCACCACTTCCACCAGAACCATGCACATTCCTCCATCCTTGTTCCCTGGCTCTGTTTACTTGCTCCATCTGAAGGAGAAAACAATAAAGGAAAATACAATTCAAGGAAACACTTTAAATAAAACACATTTTAAACATATTTTACGCCTTCTTTTTCTAGTCTTCTCATTTTCTCTGCCTTCAGCAAACTGGTATACAATTTATTTATTAAAACAAAAACGAAACATTTTTAGTAGCTGGCAAATTGAACTATTCTGTATTCCTAGGCAACATACAACACAACACACACGAAAATTATTTCATTAAAGTTACTGAAGTTACTGTGGGTTCAAAAAAAAAAAAAAAAAAGGCTGGAGTGCCTTGTCTACCTGATCTCGCTGGCGTTTTTCAGGCAATTCTAATCTTTTCTTTTTTGCACCTTCCTGAAAAATAAGCATACAATTTGGTATTTGTTACTGAGTCATTCTTTTAAGTCTGCCAAAATTGATTAGTGCTCCAATGACTGAGGTATGCCCATTAAGACAAATAAATAATGTTAAATAGTGGAAAAAAGAAATAAGAAATAAAGGTTTGAAGATTTTGTCATCCTTGTCCTGGACCTCGCTTTTGTATAATTTGAAAATTTACAGGTGATTTCATTATACCTCAAACATTTTCCTCCTTTTTCCTGGATTAATTTTCTTCATTGGAGTTCGAAAGCTCTAGACAAAGGCCGAAACTTCAAGTGAGATAGCTTGACACCAGGAAGAACCTTGGCAGAGAGATTCTTAAACCCATAACATGGCATGGGTAAACAGGGTTGAGAACATTATTCGGGAGCTTTTAAATTAAAAATACTGCTAAACTCTAGGGTAAATGCTACTGTACTTGTTCATCATCTCTTTATTAAGATCTCTCTCTTGAAAGCTGAGTAAAAATTTTTAAGTCAGTTTTTAATTCTTTTCTCTGACAATTTCATATGACAATCTGTTCCTATTTTTTCTAGGATACCTAGATATTAAGGTAAACTTTTATTTAGAAAACAGATTTACTAGAAACCACCATCGAACACCTAGTAAAAAAGTAGCAATATGAAGCTATGCATTTATTCTAATCTTCTCTCACATAAATGATGGGTTGCTAGTAAAGCATGCTAGACTGCAGAATACAGATACTTAGAGCTTCATAATTTTTTATGACAAAAAAACCCAATGAGGTTAGTACTTCAAATCAAATATTTCAGGAAGCAGAAGCCTTTAGAAACTTAAGCCAGTGTATTTCAATTGCAGTGAATTAACATCAGTAAAACAAAGGAGATTGTTACATGCTCCCTTGAAAAAACAGTTTATGGCTGCAAGATCAAACTACCCTGAAGCGGCTGCAAAGAGAAAATTATTTATATTACACTGCAGCCACTTTTTTCTATGCTACATCTTGTCACTAGGTACAACACACAAAAACATACTTGAATAAAGAAAATATCTTGACTTCTTCCAGCATGAGGAATTCTCCCTGGCTCCACCCTGTCACAGTGATGGGTTGGTTTGGGGCTGGCTAGGGAAACTGATTATAAGCAGGGGCAAACTAGCAGATATCCAAGTCTTAAAATAGAAGGGGAAAGAAAAAAAAAAAAAAAGCCTCACAGTCTCATCAGGACACAGTGCAGTTTGTGTGTTCCCTCTGCCTTGTTCTCTTCTTAAAGTTGCGTATATTAGCGAAACAAGATTTGGGTTATCATTGACATTTTTCCCCTAATTCTTCAATAATTTTAGAACCCTAATTTCCCTAATTCTTCAAACATTTTAGAATAATTTTAGACTTAAGATAATTTCTATCAAAAATTTGAGATATCAATACTGCATTTGCAGAAGTGTCATGGCAAGAAGGAAAAAAAATCACTAATTCAGAAGAAAATCTGAATTACTTCTCCTGCTGAGAGTGGAAAAAGGTTGAAGTTGCATGCCTGTAATTATTGCATGCCTGTAGCATGTGCACATATTTCAGACCTAGCTATATCATGTAACGTATCTTGGCTATGAAGTAATTAAATGAATCAACCAGGAGAAATAGGTTTTTTTAATGAAATAGTGTTTATAAGGAAAGGAGACCACAGGAAAGATTAAAAGTACACTGTTTTCATCATTTTGTTATTAACTCATGGAATGAAGTCTGCAAAACACCTAATCCGATTAGAGATTTTAGAAAATAAGACAAAAAAGCTTTTTTAAGCTTTGAAATCTGGAGGTTCTTCTTGAACAAATAAGAAAGACCTAAAGATCCAAAAACAATACGTATACAATACATATATTGTTATGTATGTATATACATACTTGAACAAATAAGAAAGACCTAAAGATACAAAAACAATAAGCATACAATATATTAAAATAATGTTTATAACTGACAGACTTCCAATTTTTCTAAGAGCAATCAACACCAACAAAGAAACTGAGAGCATATGTTAAGCCAAACATTTAAACTATTTTTGCATGCGCCCATATAAAAGATATTTTGAAAAGGAATGCATAGTATTTTAATAGGTACAAACAAAACAAATTACTTAGGTTTTTACCTGCCCACATTTGATCAACGGCTTCTTCTCATGAATCTTTTTAGGTACATCACCAGCCTTCTTGCTCATTAAAGGCACTCTATATTTTGCAGCAGGTTTGGTAATTTTCTGAGATGGTACAACTGAAGCCAGATTTTGTCCATGAGGGGGCCTTTTTGCTAGACAAGAGAAGTCACCTTTACAAAGATATCCAGGCATGCAAACATACCACATCTCCCCTTTCCCAGCTTTTGGGAAAACAGGGCTGCAGGAGAACAAGTGAACTGCTAACCCTTTATTTACTGTGAGCAGCTGGTGCAAAATGTCCAAAAGGTCCTTCCTAAACCTCACATTTTATAAGAAACAAAAGAACACAATCCCTAAGCTTCTCAGTTTGATCACTTAGTTCTGAAGGACTGGAACTTCTCATACTTTTTGCCATTCTTTACCATGCCTTCCTTACAGACACAGGGAAAAGCTTTCCAAATGGAATTCAGAGGCAGACTTCCACTAAAGACACAGGCCTGCAACCTGCAAAACACAGGGCAGCAAGAACAAGAACTCTAACAGAGTTATTGTTTCGATAGCCTTTGGGGATATGGTTCCCCTGTAAAGTTCTTGAAAACATGCCAGTATCTACTTGTAAATTTGCCTCTGTGCTAGCAGGGTTCTTTCACTACAGAATAGCTGTGAAATACTTGCACGAAACAGTAAAACAAACAAAAAACCCATCACACAAAGCACCTACCACAGCTTCAAATGATCACAAGAAATTAAAATTGTATAAGGGGAAGAATTTTTAGGTGAGGGGGAAAGTAGCAACTCTCCTCAATAGCAATGTATAAACGTTTCTAGTATTCTGAATCCCCAACCTCCCCCACTCCTCCCAACACAACCTAAGAACAGTACTAACTTTATACATAACTTTTATTTTGGGCTCTGATAAGATAATGTATTTTTACACAATTACCTGGTGCAGCATGTAGTCCCAACTTTTGGAACATTTTGCGACTGAATTCTTCTGCCATAAGCTAAACAAAAAGTTGAATTATTAGCAAACAATATTTACTTTTATCTGAAGTTAAAAAGGAGAACTCCCTTTCAGAAATACATATAAACACACCTTTTTCGGTAGGCTTCTTACTAATGGCATTTACCATAACCTAAGTATAAATAAACTGAATGCATACAGTTGAGAATTCATTATTATTAAAATTAATATGAAGTTGTACTCATTTTTTTTTTTAACATTTCTGGCACAACTATTCACATTACTTTAAAAAAACCCTTTAGTCTAACTTCTGGGCAGTCTGGCACCTACTACCCCATTTATGAAAGTAGTTAATCACAGGTGCAAGGAAATTAATGTAAACATCAACATGGTTTTGTGTGCAGTTTATTTTGGATTTCTGTTAGCTTTCATTTTTTATTCTAATTTCTCAGACAGGCTTGTTTCAAAAAAGCCCTTCAGAAATGCTGGAATTTTCATTTCTCTATTCTTTGCAAAATGGGAAGATGAGTCTACGTGCTCACTTCTATAAGCAACATACACAGAGTTCTGTTAGACACACTGAGTACAATAAAATTTAAAAATGTCCTTTTTCAAGCCAGCTGCAACAGAAGAAGGCTTGCCAGGTTCTCATATTCTCCACTAGGCATTTGTTCAGGACTCTCAGGATAAGGAGCTGGAGTGCATTTTAGCTGACCTGTCACAGCGTTCTCATGTTTTAATTCTTGCTTTCAGACTCCTTAGCAAATCCAACCATACCAACTGACTCTACCAATCATTCAAAGAATATTCAAAGGAATTCAACAGCACAAGAATTTTTAAGGTGGCACGGCTACATGCAAAAAGCTAAAGGTTGTACTACAAACCATCTTTCAAGTCCTCAAGCATGCCAGGAAGGCAGTTAGTGTTCTGACAGTGACTGCTAGCAAAGCCAGCTTGCTCAGTCACAAAGCCTCAAACGTTTAAAGGGATATTTTTATATGAATCTTGAAATATTGATTTTGCTTTGCTTAGAGATTACCATCCAACTACAATAGATGTTGGGGGAGTTAAAAAAAAAATTAAGAACCACTTCCCCTAAAAAAAAATAAATAAAAATAAAAATCCAAGAGAGCTCCTAAACACACCCAAAAACTCTGAAACCCCACAAAATCTCACCCTCCCCAAATCCCCTGCTGCTCCCCCTGCAGCCCTCCCCAAACAACCAAAAGCCAATAAATAAGAAGTCCATACCAAAAAAAAATCCTAAAAGAACAAAAGCAGACAGTCTCTAAGACTGCACACAATGGCAGAGACAAACTTTTTATTCTGTATAGTATTTTATCAAAAGCAAAAAGATGAGAACAGTGTTCTACTACTGATATTCCAATGGCCTTCAAGCGTTTACTTGGTCGGTGAGCTGTGACTGGAACAACCGAAATGCAGCGTTTTGATAATAAGAGCAGCTCATAGGAGAGCTCTTGAGCACATTCCAAGGCTCTTCCCCTCCCCCTCCAAGGATGCTCTGCAATTTATAGATACTCTTTACCATGACGTATTAACTACAAAAATTAAGAATTCGTATAATCCTGGTGGACTGATCTCCTGTCAGTTAAGGACAGGATCTCTGCAGTAGTTAAGCCATGCTGATGATGACACATCTCTGGGGAAGCTCTCTGAAGCTCAGACTAAAGCCAGCTAAGAACATTAGTCATGGGTGAAAGAAAATAAGCAAAGAGCATTACAATTATGTCATAAAAAGATCACTTTCACCTAAATATGTTTGTACCTGTGATCAATATAATTTGTAATAGGTGTTTTCTACTTTTTTTTTCCCCTTTAAATTCAGTTTGAAGCGATGCCATGTATCAGTGAACCAGAAGAACAAACTATGTTTAAGTATTTGTATCCAATTAAGGAGAAAATAATATCTGGCGGTAGCTTGTTATGAATTATTAGTTTATCATAATTATTAATATTAGTAAATGCTGAATAACCTCAAAAATATCATATCTATTTGAGCTGCCGGAAATAAAAATCAGATCAAGGAATTACTGTTGCAAAGGTTAGGACAATGAGTTTAGTTGTAAGGATTTCTTAATCTTACCTTTCAAATAAACTTTTAAGTCACTGATAAAGAAATTTAGGAGAGAAGGGCCTGCATATAATCAGAATTTCAACTGCATATGCAAGATTTTCAATTAATAATAAACTATATTCCATTAGCATTCTTTATACCCAAGTTCTCCTTTTGCATCCATTTTCCATATCCTTTATCTATTCCCTCATAACATCATACTTCCCTCATAACATCAGTACTATTGCCCACTTGTTATTCTTGCCCTCTTTTCAACTAAATTTATATTAAAATGACATCAGTAGACACCAACGGATCCAACACGGACTACCAAGCAGCTTCTTTTAGCTTGCATGCAGAGGTGTATTTAATCCTCAAGAAATTTAACTACTACTTTACTTAGCAATATTTTACAGAACAAACTCGCAAATTATTCCAAATTAAGAATAAAACTACAGATGGAAGAAATAGCATCAAAGAATGAGGCTGAAGTCACCAGTTCCATTGTATGCAACAATGCATATCTAAACCAATCAGGACTCGACTCACTAGATAGAAAGAAATAAAACAGTGCTCCTGCGCGAAAATGCATATGACAATTTAGATTCATGAAACTACCAATAGTTACTTAAACAATGTGAATTTTTTCTTTTGTATTTCATTTATCAGTATTGTAAACTTATCAAGATCCAAAGAGCCTTTTTTTGTCCCTCACAATTGATAATGTCTGGATAAGGCTTTAGTAAATACTATAGCTGCAATTTTATGTTGCATATTGACATTAAAATAAAAATAAGTCAAGTTCTGTGCTGTTTTCAGGCAAAATTAAAATGAAAAGCATCTCCATACCTGTGGTGTAAGAAATTTTTCAATGCGTTTGGCTATGAAGTTTTTCTCCAATATGGAGTTGACTGACGGTCTATCCTTAGGATTCATTTTAAACAACTGCGACAACAGATTACGTAGGTCGTAGGAATAATGCGCAGAAACAGGAGGAAAAGTTCCAGAGATGATCTTCAGTACCAAGTTTTTCATGTTACCAGCTTCAAACTGTATCATAAGAAAATAAAAATAAAAACAAAAAACTTACAATTGTGACATATGACTAAATGCCCACAAAGAAGGTTGCATGTAGAGGAGAGGGAAAACAAACAAACAAGAAAGCCCCCCAAATTTCCTTTGCTTCTAAACATCAAATTTGAGACCATCATTTTAAAACAATACGCTACCTATTGATAGCATCACACTACTTACTGAGATCTAAAGTTTAAATTCTGAAAACAATATGCTATCTTTGCTAATAATTATCCCCTTTCAAATCTAGCCTGACAGTCATATGTTGTTACATACAATTAAGGAAAAATTATTATAAAGTATGGTATTATATGTACTAGATTGCTCTCTCCCCTTTCCTAAAACACTCAACTGTCACATGATTTTTAGTGAAAGGCTGTAAAGATTCATATTCATTCTATGCCAAATCCAAAGGAATGCATATGTTTCAGCATCAGGTCAGGAAGCAGAGAGCTATTCCAGTTCCTTTGACAATAAAAAAAACTACTACTAGTACTGTTTGATATTATTCTTTTAAAGAAACACTAGGTTTCTACTCACCGCATGCTTGAGTGTGCACATCTCATACAGAACACAACCAAGGGCCCAGATATCACTAAATCAAAGAAAAAGGACTAAGAATTAACTCTGGGCATGACACTGCCAAATAACTTAATAATCAAGTATTGTAGCACTGAAAAGGAAAAGAAGTTGCATTTTGAATATGTACAAACTTCCTCCAATTTACTCCTTTCTCCCTAAAATCCTAACATTTAGATTTATCCTGTTTAATAAGGCCTTACCCTACCCTTACTCATTCCAGAACGGCAAGATTTGGCTGGAATACCATTGAATGAAAAACCTCATGCAGGAGAGATGATTAAGGGGCAGGGAAGAGTAATCATTTTTAACTTTTAAGGGGTTCAAGGAAATATAACGCACCTTCAATGAGGACTATTCTTCAGTATGCTAGTGCAACATAAAAAAATGACTTGATAACAAGCATTTTAGTTACATTTGGGAAACTGTTACCAGATACAGCCAACTTAGAGAGGCAGTAAACATAACCAAAGTATTTGAAGGCTGTTCTTCAGTGTATGAATCTACACATATTTCTACATATGCTTAGAGAATCCAATTAGCATATTCCTGATTTTTTCATCCTTAACATGCATTCATATTCATACTGCATAAATTAAGGCAGCACAAGTAGTGTGGAGAAAAACTAAAGTAGAGCCACAACAAGAATATGGCTAGATCTAGAACTCAAAGCACTAAGCAAAAAAATCTCCTGAACACATTGCTCTGCACTACATCAACACGCTGAGATACCACCTGTACAGCAAAACAATCCTTATCAAGGAATAAAATGTGAGCTACAGGCCATTTACTATCATACAAGTAGAAGAGCTTCAGATTTTTAAAACACACGCTCCCTCCTTCTTCCCTAAAATACTTAATAAAATCCTTATCAGTACCTTTTATTGTTGTAAGGCTTATTCTGACATATTTCAGGTGACAAGTAGTATGGTGTTCCAATGCAAGTGCGAGCCAGTTCTACAGTACTATGAAAAAAGAGGAAGGTTAACTAGTTAAGCCACATAGTGGGCACGCATTAGGTTTCCTTAGAGCAAAGCTGTGTAGATTAATGCTGAGAAACTAGAAGCAGAATGAGTTACCTGTTAAGAACTCTGGCGATTCCAAAGTCTCCCAGCTGTACTGTCCCGTCTTTGGTCAAAAATATGTTCTTGGTGCAGAAATTTTAAAAAGTCTGTTATTTAAAACATTCATACAGTTTCAAGTTTTTTGCCCTCAATATGTTTTGGAAGGAATAAAACTTTCTACCATTCGTCACTCTGAAGTCTCTACCATTAACTTATGCAATGACTACTGGGAAATAATAGGCCTAATCTCATCCCACTTTATCAAAACCATGAAAAGGAAAAACAAAAACAAACAAAAAAACCACTATAAATTCTAAAATACTTATGTAGGTGTGGGAAAAAGGCCATATGAATAATATTAAAACAGCTTCTTTGCCTCATGTGTCTGTTACAAATATCAAATAAACGAGGTCTGAAAAACTACAAACAAAAAAGTGTTAGCAAAATTACAAGAGCTTATATATACATATACAAAAAAAATACTCCAAATATTTTTCATAATTTCTGAGGTGACACTATCAAGATAAGACATAATACCCCAGAAGTAAATTAAGGAAGAAAAAAAAACAAACAAACAAACAAACAAAAAAAACCCAAAAAAACATGCACACACCAGCATACCTGTGACTTTATGTCCCGATGCAATATTTTTCTATCATGTATATGCTTTAATGCCAAACAGATTTGTACAAACCAATCCAGAATCTAAATACAAAAGGGATTAGGTAACATCAATATATAAATTTATCTGAAAGCTTCTCCAGTTATTTTTCCTCAGGATTTTATCAAATAAGTCTTACAATTTTACTTCAAATTATTATCCTCTTCCCACAAACTTACATTCACATATATCCTAGAAACATTAAGAATGTAGCACTACTATCACTGTAACACAAAATTCTCCTTTGAGAGAATCAATAAGTATCAACAGAAGATATACATTAACTTATTCAGGTATTATTTAATACCTGATATTACTAGGTTCAATCACACACTATAAAGACAACAAAGGTATGAAATATCAGTCTTATTGGCTAAAATATTTAAGACTTGGAACTTGTATCCTTAAGATTGTACTTTTGCTGTAAGCCATGCAAAGTCTTCTTATAATCAACTAGCTAATGAAACAAGGGTTTTAAAAAGCAGTATTACAAAACAAAACTCCTCCATAACATCATATAGCCAGTCCTTCCCATTAGTACTCTTCATTGATCAAATTTGGCTTGCTTTGCAAGAAGTCTCCAAGGACAGACAAAATCCCAATTAAAATACCCTAAATTTCAGGCTGTTTCTAGCTATTATTGCAGTGATGACTAAATTAATACCAGTCATTACCAGTAGCAACAAGAATCACAATTTAGAAACATTCTATACATCTTAAGCAACCGTACTTGCCAAATCGAACAAGAAATTCTTTAAAGTATGTGCTGCAAAACACTATGGCAGAAGTTTGCTATTACCTGATCCTCAGAAAATAAGATTCCTTTCTGAGCATTTATTTTTTTAAACAGGTCTCCTCCTTCACAGTAATCCATCACTATGTAGAGACAGCCATTTTCTGTAAAGCAAAGCCAAAAAACAATCCAATAAATAATAAAAAAAACTTCTCTACAATATCTTTATGAGTATCTTAAAAATGTTTGCCTCAACATGGGCCATCTACTCAACCATTGCCCCAGAATTAGGTGCAAGACCACGCTGAAATTAAAGATGTCACTTTTATGAATGCAGTGTAAAATCCATTCTCCACCCTACTTGCTATTATATACACACATAGATCACCTAACCCTAAAAATAGATAACAAAGTTCTAAATTATGTAATTGCATCCACCTGTCCAATTAATTCTTGCAGTTTTACTGGGACAATATACACATACATAGTGCAAGAACGTGGCAAATATTGGTTGTCACACCAGAGTTCATTCCAGACACTGAGGAACAACAACAGAGCTTCCAGCAGGTGACAACATATGGAACTCAGAATTTTCTCATTTTGAAGGAAATGGGGAGAGACCTCCAAAACCAGTATAAGCACACATAACACATTTATACCAAGTTACCGTTTTGCTCCCCAATAGAATCTTTTCAAATACTGTTGAGAAAAGAGATGAGGCAAAAGAGAATGGCAAATTAAAAGCATATTGATGAAAATTCTAATATTTTATGAATAGTAACTCAAACAGGCTAGTAAAATAGAAGAACTGCAGTATTCACAGACTAGGTGTCATTTTGAAAAGAGGTAAATAAGTACACACAATCAAATGCCACTCAAAAGGAACAGCCCCCAAACACCCCCTACAACTGAAAGGTTAGTAATAACAGCAAAAATAAGAGTGAAAAATAATTAAAGCCTTTAAGTCACTTAAATGTCATTTCCACAAAATGTTTCTGATATTTGCCTTCTAAAACATCAAGAATATAACTTTCCATTTGAGGTTAGAGTGCTTTGTACATTGCTTACGCTTTACAATTGGAATTATTTTGAAATGTGATCCTAGAACTTTGAATTTCTTGCAGACCTACCTTTGAAATAGAATAGTATGTTCAAAGTCAATGTGCTTCAACAAGATGCAGCATGAAGTCTCATGAACTAGGAATTACATAATCTACTTCATGAAGTATAGCAGTTTTAAAGAACAGGCCTCAATTAAAGAAAAGTGGTTTGTGGATCATGTGGATTTATAAAAAGCAATAACCAGTCTTCCGATTTACAGCATATACTTCTAACTTAATGGGCAGAAAATAAAAACCCAAAATCAAAAGGCATGAAAAGTCAGCAGAAAGAAGAAAAAAGAAAAAGTTCCTTCATGAATTCCAAATAATATTTAAGCTTTTAAATACTGTCTTTAATCTTACACAACAGAGCTTTTATCTCTTCTGATTATTTCCCACAATATTCACTGTAAAAAAAATGATGTGAAATCTTTCTCCTAAACTCTTTACTTGTCACATCTTTCATACTATCATTGAAAGAAATGATAACCAGGAGAGAACTCTGGACCACTGGTTAAGCAGCTCCTTTCTACAGATGCCAGCGAAACATCTTTTTCTAAGTAACTCTTTCAGTTTTGAATTAAATGGCTCCTCCTTTCATAACTTTGTAAAGGACACTTTCAGCAATCCATTCTTCTACTTTTTACAATTATGTCATTTCTTTAATTACTAAAGACCACATCCAAGAAGGCAAACTTCTGAGACGAGATTGCAGTTGCTGTTTATAAGCATCTGAACTTAGATCATGTTCATATTTAAGATACATGACCATTCAAGTGATTAGGACAGATGAAAGAATTTAAGGGGCATATACTGTGTAGAAACAGGAAAGATAACCCTTTCACTTTGACATCAACCAAAATTAAATTATGCAAGGAAGAGACAAGAATGTTTCTAATAAAAACAATCAGGAAGAAATGAGGACAGTAATAAAAGGAGGGGAAAATCATTAAAGAAAAAAATAATCATCTAAAACGAATTATTTGAATTAATTTTAAATTTTAAAAATAAGTTACTTTAGTAATTAGTAAAACAGAGATAGTCCTTTATTACTATTATTTCACGTTCTATGGTATTAATTACCTTACCTTCAAATGACTCCCTATACAGGACTATATTTGGATGTTTCATGTTAGCCAATACAGCAACTTCTCGCCTTGATTCTTCTCTCTCCTTATTTGACATCTTCAGAAGGAAAACAGTGTTTTTTGAGAATAGAAATACAAACAAATAACAAACAAACCAAAGGACCAGTACTTAATGATAGTAATCACTCACCTTAGAGATGTTTATTTCTTTAATAACATACTGCTGGCCATTTTCTTTTGCTTTGACCAGAATTGCTTTCCCAAAGGATCCTTCTCCAATCTTCCGCACTTTAATATATTTATCCATAGTTATCTGCTTAAGGCATTCTTACTTGAGCACTAATAGAAAACACAAAACAAGTATAGTCAGCTGTACTTAGTCTTTCAGCCTGTCAGTTCATGTTACATTTAAATGTCTTAAAATATCTTAAAATGTTAACCCATTTATCTCTTTGACTACATTACCTGCTTAGTATCCTTTCTGTAAATCATCTACTCTTAATCTCATCTTTATTTTTGTTCAGTTGTCTTAGTTCATGTAGAAAACGACTGCACTGCAAAAAAAGTTTTCACCTTGACAGTAACAGCATGTGGTTAGCAATCTTTCATTCAACTTTATATCTGTATATCTATTCTTAAAAAGCACTAAATAGGGTGATCTTAAAGCGCACTAGATTTTGAAAGTCAGTCACTCTAATGAACCAAAAATCAGATTAAAGTCAAGAAATTTCAAATCAACTATAGAATTATTATTTAACACAAAAAGGCATGACTATTTTTACTGATTTTTTTTTCATGCCACACAGAAAGTAGTCTTTATAAAATCGAGAAAAATCAGTATTTCTACTGCATTATCTGACCAGTTAGACTAGAAGTTTTTAAGATTAAGCACCATTACTTAGCTGAACACGGGTTGTGTTTCAAGTACTATATTAATAAATAACTTGGTAATATGAGACCAAAAAAAGCTTAAAAGAGGAAATAATCAAGCGTTGAGGGAAATACCGAGTATGATAAAACCTGAAGTGAATTTAACATAAGTAAACTATATCAAACTAATTTCTTCTCTTTTTTTGACAGACGTTTTTATCTTGATGAAACAAAAGTTTCAGTTATGCATTTGGTAAAGTAAATGAAAAAATATAAATAATCAACATACGGAAATTGCAATAAGATCTGTAAATAAATAAATAACGTTTTCTCCCCAAATTTGCAAATCACTCAAAGCTAAAGGTCAGCATTAAAATAGTGAAAAGAATTGGCCGTAAAATGAGGAAAAAAAATCATTGCTGGGTTAATAGGTCATCTTTCCTAGAGCAGAAAAAACTTTTATGCCCTGAGGACTTTCAGTTGAAAAAAACTAAAAGCTTCTCAGTTTTTCTGCATGCAAACCTCACTTAAGAGTACTAACAGTGCTCATTCTTTGCTGTGCATTGCTTCTCTCCAGGAAAAGGCCTTACTATCTCATGCTCACACGCCTCAGGCAAGGCTTGTCTCACTGCTTTGGAATCATCTTTTTGTCAGTCAAAAAAATGACCAAGCATCAGACAAGGAGTTTTGCTGAAAATGCTCGAGAACAGAAAAGCCCTATACACCATGGGAAGCAGACCAAAACACCAAAAAGAAGGCCCAGGAGAGCTGAAGTAACCTTTTGCACAGAACAAAAGATGAGAGTAAAAGATGACTAGGCATAACTACTTGGAAAGAAAAAAGTAAGATAGAACTGTAGTTTGTTTTTCTCTTGAAAACACATCAAAACAGTGGACGTGTTAAGCTGCCACTAAAACAACAGAAAAAAAGGATTTAACATTAACATCAATATTACCTTTTGAGCAATAGTAAAACATACCGGCTGGGATCTTATTCTCACTTCGGGTGCTTTGAATCAAGCTCCCTTGCTACTGCTTTATCATTTATCAAACCAGCTATGCTGTACTAAAGCTAAACCAGCAGTCCTAAATGTAACTTGGGGTGACTGCTGCACACAAATATAAACTATAAGCCAGGAGCCTGTGGCTGGGCTACAGCTAAGTCAGAGTAAAGATACAGGTTTGCCCTAGCGAGCCTGCTGATTTTTACCTGTGGCACGCGAAACAAGAGCCTGGAGAAAGGACTTCAATGCTGCCAGGGCGGAGGCTTTCCAAGCCCTAGGTGAGAAGGTCGCTTCCCCAACTGGGGATGAGGGAGACTTATGCGCCGAGGCACCATTCACCCCCACGGCGCACGGCGACCGCTGCGTAAGGAGAAGGCCACGGCGCTAGGGAAAAACCCCAGGCCGGGCGCAGACCGTTACAAGGGGTCAGGCCGCTGCGCTGCCCCCAGCCGGGCCGAGCCGGGCCGAGCTGGGCCGCCCCCCGTCACGGCCAGATCGGCAGACGGGC
>NW_010584107.1:8979-19859 GCF_000705375.1 Tinamus guttatus | reverse complement strand
AGTTGATGCACTTGATTCTCTGGGATTCTCAGAGTATTAATGTCCATTTAATTCTTAAGAATCTTAGTTCAGGTCCTCAAAATGAACAGCTCAAGCAGTACAGCTCGTGTTCTCTCACTGTGACCTGGCAGCAGCAATACTTTTGCTGGAGGAGACGGGTAGTGTTTCAAAACAAGAACAGAAGGCATGTTGTAGTATCACATTGTGTCACGTAACTGGAAGCACATGAGTACCAGAGGAGTCAGCTCATGGGGTCATGTTTGTGCTGCGGTGATGGAGAGGTTCTTCACAGTACGGTTGATCTGGCTATATAAAGTTTGTAGGTGTTGTCTATCACTTCCTTACGGACCGGTTAATTTTTTGTTCTTTGTTTCTCTTCCATTAGGCCAAAAGTGTTCAGTCAATTATTGGAAGAGTTAATATCTGTAACTCACTGCTCAGGTGTCTCTCATTTAATGTTCTTAAAAGGATATCCAAAGGGAGATTTCTTACTCAGCCTAGCAGGCCTATACCAAAGTTGTACAGTTTAATGTAAAGAAAATAATACAGATATTTTTTTAAATAGATATTTACAGTGTTCCATCATCATATTGTAGTAAATGTTTCTCCTCAAAATTGCAAGATGGCTTCCAAATTTGGTATAATACTTTAAAGGTTAAGGGGGCTTTAGCCTCACCCTCGAGATGCATCGTAATGAAGTCTTGATTGTAGAATTCACTGCTTATGTCTCCTTGATTTGCATCTCATCACACTGCAGAATCAATTCCCACTGAGCACAAGTAATTGCTTTTGGTAGCTTTGGTTTTGTCTGTAGATTACAAGAGATGCAGGCTTATTTTGCACACAAATGTAAAGGCTGTCCAAGAGTTCTTCTGGCAGTTTGAATTTTGAGGCTGGAGGCCTGGGCTTGAAGCAAAAGTAGTAGCGCTCTTGTGGCCTGAACTTGCTACTGCTTTGAGGGAAAAAAAAAATAGATGAATGTAAATGTTACATAGCTCTTCCTCAAGCAAGAGGACTAATTCTTACTCTTAAAGCCTGGGACAAGTTTTTTTGTTGCATGCAACAGGTGGAGGAAGATGACAAACGCTACAGACAGTGACTGGAAACACCAAGGTTATTCTAGGAAGCCCAGATTTCTTATTTTAGCTGGGTTTTGGGGACTTTCATTTATAAAAGCAACTGTTATAGGCAGTGAGATGTTAATAGGACATTCCTGGAGCATAATAGTAAAATCGTTGAACTGTGTGTTGACAGACTTGGTGGGATCGGGGAGGAGGGAACATGTTTTTTATAGATACACAGTTCAGATGTAGATACTAGATATTCAGATACTCAGGAATACCAAAAACTCTACACAAGTTATACCTGTTGAACATGTCCATGTACAGTTTCTGAATAAACTACAAATCATGATCTGGTATATTGCGTCTGAAATAGAGATACAGCCATTGCTTCTGCATGTAAGCAGAAGCATGTATTTTCCAATAGGATATACTTCTTCATAGGACTATGTGACACTTTCCTGACCCTTCATTAAGAAGGAGTTATCAGTGCCTAAAAAGAAGAAGATTATTCCTTATTTTAAAATTCTTCTTAATGGAAGAAGTTTATTTCAAGAGTGTGTTTTAAATTGTAAATATATGGTTTTTTAATTAAATTAAAGGATTGCATGCTTTTACTCTTGAGATGAGCTTCTCAATCTTTTTGCATTTTCAAATAGAAAATAACTCAGATTTCCTTTTTTAGGTTATAAAGCAGCTAAATGGAGTCTGAGCAGTTGTTTCATAGAGGCTACTATCGAAACAGCTACAATAGCATAACTAGTGCAAGCAGTGATGAAGAGCTTTTAGATGGAGCAGGTGTCATTATGGACTTCCAGACCTCTGAAGATGACAATCTCTTGGACGGTGATGCATCAGTTGGTATGTTAATGCTATTTTCATGTTTTGGGCTTATAAAAATTTGCTGGGCGGGGAGATATTTGTATTGTTGTCAAGAACAAAACATCAACCCTTTTTCTAATAAAAACTTCTCTTTGACAAATCTGCCCTTCAGAGAGATGCTTTGAAATTGACAGTGACTGAGAATTTTCTAGTCTGCTTGCTGAACAGAGTGACCTCTGAGATGAGGCAGATACTACCTTACTTCCTGTTAAGTAGAAGGATGGCTATTCTGCCACCATCTGGTATTTCTTAGCTGCAGCAGGATTCTTGAAAAAAATAAAGACTATTAGAAGTCTTTTTTATTTGGGGCAGAAATTGAAATTCTCTTTAGATCATTACTTTCAGTGCTATATGAATGCACAGAATTACATTGTCTAGCTCTGTGCTTTAGCTGATGAACCTTGCAAAAATTGAGAGCCCTATTTAAACATAATAATCTAGGTGTGTTTTTAAGTCTTTTATGTTTGGAAGATTTTGAGCTTGGTTTCTTAGCAACGCACACAATGTAACAGTATGTTACTGTTAAATATCTGAACTTAAAATGTGGTAGTAATGCAATGAAATTCAAAGTAGTGTAGCTGCAGAAAGTAAGCTTTGGAGCGCAGATGAACTTAGACCATAGACATGAATGTGTCCAGGCTAGATAGACTGTTGACAATGGAGTGTCAGAATTTATGGCTATCTGGTGTGGAATTATGGATTTAAAATAACCAAATCCATGCAGTGAGGAGGAATGATGGGAATAAACAGTCCTTTTCATTTTAGCTAATGAAAAATAAATCATAAACTTCATTAACTAATTCCCTAAGTAGTTGTAATCTCCCTCCTCATTTTTAGGGCTTTTAGTTAACCGACCAGGTCTATTCATTGCAGTAGACAGGGCTAGGCTTCTAGAAAACCTGTACGGTATTGCCATCACGACACACACACACTTCCCGGAGGTTTACAAAGCCAAGGAGTCTGCTGAACAACAGGAAAGAATACTAAAGAGCTACATTGCTTGATTTACATGGAAAAGGAACCCTCAGGTATGTGAGGGTACATGAGAATGTTAATGGGAATCAGTCTTCAGAAAGTCTTATTACCTAAACTCTTAGGTGTCTTTAATATCTGGTTGGTAGAGTTGCGTCCTTTTCTGTTATCACCTCTGACTTGTGTTTAGAGTTTTCCGTTTTTTTTAAAAAATACTGTAGAAGAACCTGTTTCTCCTAATGCCATGTGAAAGCAAGTGTATTGCCTGTCCTTCAGGCTGTCAGCTGAGAAGAACATAGAAGTGAACAGTATCATTGTACAGTATACTCATTACTATGCATATTCTTATATGCTTATCATGTTCTCTAATAGCTTTTTTCTATGCATAAGCTTCAGGCTTTCAGCAGTTATTCCTTAAGCCTACTGTGTTTTAAAATGCTAAAGAATTTCAATACTGTGAAGGTGTAGTCTTGGGTGGCTTGCACCATAGTCTTGCCTAGAAAGCCTGTCTGCTTTGATCAAAACTAGCTTTTGTTGGTTGTCAAAGGTAATGTGCCTGTAGTAATCAATTTAATGCTCTCCCTTGTTGACCTGCTGTTTAATGAGAACTCAAGGTCCCATTAAACAGATAAGTAGAAATACCTGCCTCTTTGTAGGTGGTGAATATCTTAACAGAGTGTACTTTGGTATATGGGTTCTGTGTTGATCCTTTTCATTATGATTTATCAATATGTTTGGTTTTAAAATATTTGCTCTGCTTTTTGCTAAATCAAACACGTTATGTTTACCACTGAGGAGTTCCCTGTTGTTTAATAGTTAGATCAGATAAACTAGTATTTCCTGATTGACATTTTATATGGTCTACCTGTTAAGAAAAAAAAAAGTACAGTTAATTAGCTTATTGTTTTCCTTCACTTTAACAAAGAAAGTAAAAAAGGGCATTCCAAATGGAAGTGGAGTTTCTACAATGGATTGTGTTATCAAGTTAGTATTTTTAATTGATAGATGTGAATTGGAAGGCTGCATATCTTCCCCACCTGCCCCTGCAGTGTAGGCTTTGCATCGCCTGTATCTTAAATTAAATAGGTTCTGTTCCTGACTACAAACCGGACCTGAGGTTTGTAGCAAATCTTTAATGTTGTGTTTTTCCTCCAAAATTAGTCTCAGCCAACTGGTAAGGCAAAGCTGGGAGATGAAAGAACTCATGAGATTTTCCATAATTTTGCTGAGATTTAAGGGTCATTTACATGAGGTACAAGAGAATTGCATCAATTTTCACCTTTTTTTGCTTTAGGGAGGCAACTCAGCAGGATGTGAATTTTGATGATGTTATCGATCTGCAAGTTCTTTAAGGCACTGACTGAAATCAGCTGAAAAGTTCATTTATTTGCAAATCATTTTTATTGCTAATAATACCACTTGTGTCTACATCTCAAAATGTGCTTTGCCTCTGTGGGAGCCTGATTCCTGGATGAGCTTGGCTTTCTTTTTGATACCTGTAGTGATCCTTCCTCCTCCTCGGAGGAGGACCACAGTTGCTTATACTGTGCATTCAGAAAGGAGACGCTTTACAGGCTGTCATATGGTGTTAACACAGCCTCGGTGATGGTTAACCTTAGTATGACAGTCTGTAAATTGGTAATTCAAGAGCTGCTGCAGTAGCAGCTAGTGTTTCCTTGCACTGGTAGCAGCTCTGCTGAAAATAAGAATGAGAGCAGGTGGGAGTGCAAAACACTGCAGCTATCCTAGGCTGCCCTTGCTTTGCACATGTATGGGAGCCTTTACCTAAAGTGAGATGAAAACACCAAAACAATCCGCTTCAAGAGCCCTAAGGAGGAGAAGTAATAACACTAAAGATATATAATCAACTAGTATGGCATTATTTGAGGAAGAGAATGTAGTTTTCAGTTAATGCAGGTGTTGCTGTGTAATGAAGAAATATTTACCTCATAAAAATAAGTTTAATTGCTCAAGAAAGATTTGGATGTTTTTAGCTATCTTTTGTAACAGCATGTGACCGTCCTTTCATGTGTATGCTTGTTTCCATTTTGTTATTACAGTCTATAAAGGCAGGTATCTAATTTGAATATAGACACAAAGTGAAGAATAAAATAATTTGCATTTCCTCCAGAAGTCCAAACTTCCTCCTATGTTCTTTATGCAGGAAGATCAAACTAACAGATTCGTCCTGTTAGCTTCAGCTGATATGAACAGTGTTCAAACGAACTGTGTATCATGTAATAGTTTGGTTTGGCATTGACTTTAAAAAAGTGGTATGTAGAAGATTGGCTATGGAAATGTTATGACAGCTTGACAGATCTCTTTCCTAAGTTGTAAGTTAGTAATATTTGCTTTAAGTTAGTAATATTGCATTAAAGGGCTTATTTTACTTTTTTTCCAGTAAGGCATAGGTTCAAAATGCAATAACGGAATAATATCATTGCCCAGATCACAGAGGACGCATGAGGCACAGCTGGTCTGTTTGAATAATTAAATTGTCAGGTTCAGGAAAATGATTTACTGTTTCTGTACTGAATTTTGGTTAGACTTGCAGATATTTTGTCTATGCTCCATAGTACTGATATAGCTGAACACATGACATTTGA
The DNA here is from genome assembly GCF_000705375.1 of Tinamus guttatus. The sequence continues at coordinate 14,338 of NW_010584107.1, read as the reverse complement.
CAAAGTAAAAACAATTTTTTCTCCTTTATTTATTTGTAATTAATTATTTTTTGCCATCTGTTGGGAACACAAGTTGTTACACATTACATTTACATGGCGAACTGGGTTAATTGCTAAGGTTCTTCCCTGCAGGATTTCAAAATTCCTGGCAGAGCCTCAATTTGTTTGGAAGAATGTGGGGTTGATGGGGAAAATATTTACCTTAGTTGTGCTCCTCACATTATTGAGTGAGAATGAGTCTTAGGTGTTTGAAATAAATCTATTCCATCTTGCCTGTTTTATGATGATTATTTTCTTGAACCTGGATGTCATCTAGCAGTTGATCCATAAAGTTATTGATTATGAAATACAGTAGGTTATTGATTATGAAATACAGGGTATCCTGTGGTCTTTTTTTTTTCCCCAAGATCATAGCATTTTCATTTTGGACAAACTGCAACTGCTGTGCACTGAATTCGATATCAGTTTAAGGTGTCGTGTCTAAAACAGTATTTGCAGCAACTTCAGTTAGCTAAAGAAATACTTGGGGGGGGTGTGTGTTGTCAGAGGCAAGTGGTCAGGCCTAGCTTCCAGAATGGAGTCATTTTTAGATTGCTGATTTTTGTCAAAGTAGTTTAAAAGGGAATTATAATGTTTAATGTAAATTACCGTATATTCATGATGTTGATGCTATATTAGTTAACAGTGCAATTAGTCTGGGCCTTCAGATTGTAATTGGATTGGTGTAGCATTATGCTTCGAGTGACGGGAATTATGGTTGTTTGTATGTAAAGTTTATAGTAGCTAGTTTTTTATTCTGATAAGTATTTTTAAGCAAATATTGACGGTTTTAGGTTTCTCATGAACGCCATGGTCAGTTCTTGAAGATTTGCTTATGGGATGCAAGATTTGCTTTGGTTTTAGAACTCAAATCTACTGCCAGCCCTTGAATAATTTCACCAGTCCTTCCCAGAGAAGTCATGTTTACCCAATTAGTTTTTTGTCATCTTCCAAAGCTCAGAAGCATACATGCTGCCAGCCAGATGCTCCAGCAGAGGATGAATCATAGTGCTAGTAGTTTACTCTCTGCATCTTTCTGATATTATATAATGCTGTCGGTTTCGTTTTGCAGCTCTCTTTGCAGGGCTTTGTCAACGGATGCTGCTGAGAGTTGTTACGCACTTGCCAGCCTGAGGTAACAGCAGCATCAGTTTTCCCTTCTCCCACACATGCTGTGTGAATAATGCAGGGTGAAGGAATAAAAACAGAGGAAATGTGGCGATGTGTATATAGATATGTAGAAACACAAAGCCGAAATGCACTTAGTCTAATATGAGCTGTGAATTGTTTGGTGTTACGTAAGAATTTTCTCTACAGCTTTAACAATATTTCTCTTGATTTATCTTACCTTTGCTTTGTTCTCTTAAATCAGCAAAAGGATATAGGTTGATTTTAATCAAACTGGTGTTGAGGCTGCACTCTGCTTTCTATCTTTGAGAATGTTCATGCTTACCAGCTAATAAATCCATTTTCAAGTGAAAGCTTCTCATCAGTGTGGATTGAACGGAAGCAGTGTTATGGGAAAGAATATCGCTGCATCCCTGGGAATGTAAGAGCAGCGATATGGAGCCAACCCACAGATTCATTTAGCTCAGTATCCTGCCTTTTACAATGATCAAAAATCAATGCCTAAGTACAAGGCAGCTAGTTCCTCTGAGTACTTCCGTGGCTCAGGGCCTTTCTAAACTGGGTGCTGCTTTCTGTTTTTATTTATTTATTTATTTATTTCCTTCTCATTTTTTTTTTTTTTTCCCCAGACTTATTTTTGAAACTGTTTCTAAGATTCGCAACATCCATTAGCAACCTTCTACAGCTTAGCCATGTTTTGAGTGGAAAAATCATCCCCTTTTGTTTATTTGGAACATATACCCAGTTATAAATACTGCTGAGAACAGCTGTTACAGCCAAAGCCTTGCCAAAAAACTGCCAGGGCTTCATCACTCACCCTTATAACAATGTAAACGCTTAAGCTCTTCTTTTTGTAGATAGCTGCAGCCATGGAGAAGCCTTCTGCTGGTATATGAGTTTTTAGGGAGTAATATGAGCTTATTGAAATGAAGCTCTTACTGATGTGAAACCAGGATAGGATAACCTCAAATTAGGATGACTGGATTGTCTTGCCAAATGCACATATTCTGATAAGGCCTATCATGCATTGGTTATGTGTAGGTAGAAACGAAAGAGGATCAACGCATAGGTAGCATAGTACTGTCTCTATGAAAGCTGATAATCTGCCTTAAGAGGAGAGAGGGAAGAGTCATCCACTAAAATCCTGCCTTTCCCACCAAAGAGACTGCTTTAGGAGCAGTGCTTTGTTTAATTTGAGCAAATTGATAAGTAGGCTTATTAATCACCAGTGTGAAGTATTTATACTATTTATAGCTTATGTTTCATTGTATCTGTATACATCATATGCTCTTTTTACCAAAGGTTTGTTCCCCTTTCCTTTTACCTTTGCAGTGGCCTTGGTGCTATAAAACAGTAACTCGTATAAGAGACCAGTCTTTGTCTGACATCCCTTTGTGTGAGCAGATGGTGAAGAATCATTTCTGCTACTACTTAGAACTTTCCCAAGCTTTTGCTCCGTTATCTCTCTTTCCAGATTAAGAAATTCTAGTTTGCTGATTTGGACCTTGCAGCCATCTCATGCTTTGGATCATGTTTACTGCCTCATTCTGAGCCTCTTCATAGGTTTGTTTATTTATATTTGAGCTTGAGGAGGGATCAGATATTCACACAACATTTGAGATATGCGTGTAGTGTGGAAGTACAACAGCAAGCTTTTCTTGTCTTTATTAAAGATTTCTAACATGAGATATATTTTATTCTGACTGCTACTAGTATTGAGCTCGTATTTTCCCAGAGTTCAATACATAGTATTGAATATTACATAGTAATAGAATATTACTACATATTAACAAAAATCAGATTTGCTGTTGGCACTGTTCAAGCAGGTAGTATGTATATGGAAGACTTGATGTTGAAGATGGAAAGCAATATCTATGGATTGTACAGCTTCTGGTGCTCTATGTTACCTCCTGCACGTATTTTGAACGGGAAGTTGGAAATTCTGGCCCAAAATAAAAAGCCCTGAGGTGAGAACATGGGCAATCTAGCAGACAAATATGTATTTGTAAGGAAATAGATTTTAAGAGATGAACAGAGTGATCTTAACAGCTCCATACTGCCAAAGAGGGGGAAATAAACTTCAGCAAAGCTGCCAAGTGAGCTAAGATCACTTCCTGGTAGGGAGGCCAAATCCTTTTTCGTGCTGTTAAGGTATGATTGCAGTTTCAGCAGCTGGTGAAGGAAAGGATGCTTACTCAAGCCAATAGGTGGAACTGAGCAGAGTTTCCTGAGTAAAAGCCTGCCCCGTAAGAGGCAGGAGAAAAAAAAGAGGAAGTAGTTAGGAGGCTCTTGGTGAATCAGCGAAAACAGCTTGTCCCCTTCTATGCAGGCAAGAGAACTGCTACTCTTTAGAAATCCTTGCAATGTTAGAATGATAAAAGCCAGTTTATTTTAATGGGAATGAAAGCTGCCTCATTTAAAAGTAAAAAGGACAACCCCCAAACCTTCAGAACTGATAGCATGGTCCTAGCTAGTCTCAAGAATTTATTTTATTCCAGTATCACCAGTGTATAGATCCAGAAGAGCAAGATGACCAACCTCAGAAACAAGCGATAGGAGGGAGCAGCCCAAAGGGAGCAGTCCTGACTGTGTTTTTTGAGCTAGGATGTTAAAACAGACCTTAGGGACCAAAGACCTAATGTGACAGGGCTTTCATTTTATGTATTTGTTCAGGGTTTCTATTTGATTCCTTTTTTGGCTTTACCTGTTATGCTGCGCCATGTTTTCATTATTTCCCGTGTTCCCCACTGTTTCTGGCTTCTCCTGCCCTGTAGTTTTGCCCTTCTCAGTGATGAGCAGAGAAGGTTCAAGCACCCTGTGGGAGGAAGCGGGGCGGCCTCAGGGCTGATTGCACAACCAGCTTGTGGCTCCATGTCCTGTCCTGCTACATTGCTGCTGCCTGCGTTTGACCTGAATTGTCACCCTCTGTGTCTGGTGGCCCATGGGTAAAGGAAACCATGAGAATTACTACAATATCATAAAAATATAATTCAAAATGTTGAGGTTGGCCAGTGAAGAAGCAAGCATATTGGGCTGGACCCTGAAGTAGCGTTCTTGGCTGGGTGAAATTGTTGTGAGCAGTATTAAGTAATAAGTTTGTGGAGGAACAAATGATTATGAAAGAAAAAAAAATCTTATAGTTGCGGAAGAAATGTTTCTGTACAATAAAATGCAAATAGAAAAAAGCTTTTTGCCTGTCTTGCTGTTTAAATAGGTTCCTCTGGATGGGGGGCAATACTCTTCCTTAGTTAACACCCCATCTGCCTGAAGGTAATCCACAGAATGTGTTGTAAGTAGACTTTTCTATAATGCTTATTCCAGAACGTATTAAGTTTTGGACTCCCCTAGTTTAAGATCTTGGAAAAAAAAATCTTTTCTGTGATTGGAAGCTGTGACTGACTGTTCTATCATTGTATCTGAGAGGTTATTTCTTCCCAGATCGGGTCTGGGCTCAGAACTGGCAGAAGGGGTGTTGGTGTCATCTTTGTCATCTTCACTGCTTGCCCTGTGTGACCCACACGAGAAAGTTGCACGAGTTTATTCAGAGTGGGCCAAGTCAGACCAGAGGGGTTCCAAGATGAATGCACCAAGACATGAGTCAAGTAAGAGGGGTCAAACTGGTGGTGGGATTAGTATGGAGTTAGTTTGGCTGCTTGGATTGAGAAAAGGGTGTAAATGGAGGAAGAGATTAGAGAGGAAGGGCAGGTGAACAAAGCTGGAATGAAACTAGAGGTTCTGGAAGAGTGTGTCCTTGAGGTGCTGTGTTGAGAGTGAGTGCTTCTAGATCCAACCTTCAACTGAGGGTGAATGTGGGTTAAATTATTTAGAGAACAGCTGGAGATGATAGCCTTTTTCAGAGCTGTGTTATGTAGCATTTTGAAGAGAAGAGAAGCCTTAGTTTTGAATACTAACGCCAAAGAGAATGGCAGTTAAGAGTCACTGAAATCTTTTACATCAGTCACACTTCATCATTTGTAATTATCTGACAAGTTTTTGGCATACGTTTTTACTTTAATGAGATAATTCAGCATCCTGAGTTTTATATTTGGAATTTCATATCAGTCCAAAATTTTAATTCTCATTATCTGGTGCAGTGAAATTATATATTCTCTGATCAGAGTAAGCTGAGTAATTGAGGGTACTGAGAGAATGTGTTTGTTTTATATGGGACAAAGTGCTCGGCTCTCTTATT
>NW_010584104.1:190342-207982 GCF_000705375.1 Tinamus guttatus | reverse complement strand
TAATGGCTTTGCAGATCATTTCTTCTTGTTAACCATCAGGGCAGCACTGCCAAGAAAAGGGAGTATTAGGAACACTATGGTAGATAGAGCAGTCCACATGGACTTAGTAATGGACCGTTCCAAATCTGCTGATACTGGCAATAACTCTGTATATAGAAAAAATGTTGAAACCTATTAAGAGTCAACTGAACCATATTTGGAGTTACCATTCAGACAGGTTTATGACAGAATTCTTTGTACTGGAAACTTGTCTGTAAGTTTAAATGAGGAATGTATAATATCAACTGGCACTGTAAAACTCTTAAAGGCATATGTAAATATGTATGCTCTTAAGATGTGATGGAAGAAGGCAGTTGAGGAAGGGTCTTGGTCCCCAGCTTAATTTAAATGCTCACATTTTTAAAGTATTATTGAGTAGGTCTTCGCACCGTGGATGATTTATTGACAAGTTCAGATATTACAATCCTTGCAGTGCTTTGCAATATATTTTATTAGCTCAAGTGATAAGAGAGAAAACAAACAAGCTTCTAGGCAGACAGGCATTTAAAACATTTTGACATGAAGTTTTAAGATGTCGAATGCATGTAGGTGACCTTTTTAAATGCTGAATTACACTTTCCTCTCGCTAAGCCTTTCTGATTATAGCACAGTCTAGTAGGATGTGAGGTTGTGCCTCCAGCTTAGCCTTTGCAGATGCTTCTGAGTGTTCATCTCCCTCCAGTTCAATATGCTTTTCTCCCTTTTGGCTAAAAATTTGACGTCCCCTTAGTCCCTCCAGCAATTTCACCAGATATTAGATCAGGTTCCCAGAACCCCAGGGAATCAACCAAATGCCTTTCTGCGCTGATTTGCATCTGGGCACAGCTCGTGTCACGGATGGAAGGAGTCCCCTTGCTTGCCTTTGCCAGGGTGTTTAACCGCCGCTGCGGAAGGCGACGTAGCACGGCCAGGAAAGTGAGGGCCGTCCAAACGAACTGCAAGGCTGCGTGAAGGGTGCTTGAGAAAGAAGAGGCCTTGAAGAACTTGGGAAACAAAGAAAAGTTGAGCATTTTCCAGGAATAAAATATTCTGTATTTTACAATTCTAGTAGTAGATTTTGGATATTTTTTGTGTGCTTTTACTATTTCTAGACAAAAATCATTATTAAAGCACTACGTGTACTTAACACATTATGCACCCATGAAGAAAGTGTAAATATGCCAGTGCAATTCAACACCTTTTTCCCTTCCTTTTATTTTTTAGATCACCTTTTGCTGCTGTGACAGATTACTCAGTTACAAGAAATAACGTCATACAGCTCTGTCTGGAGCTAACAACAATTGTACAACAGGTATGAGACCATCCACTTACATCTAATTAGTTTCTTCTTGCCTAATAGTAAATGACCAGTTGTTTGTTTACATGGGTTTGTGTTACTCTTTGTCTATATCCTTTTCTAGTACAAAGTAAGGTATAATAGTGTTTAATAAATGCTTTATAAAAATTTTGCTTGCATATAGAGCTTGCTTGGACTGTGCTGTGTGTATGCTTCGGAGTGACTCAGTACTCAAATTCATCTTAGATTCTCTAGTCTAATATCACCACTACAAATTAGCAAATTCTAGTAATTTGCTTATCTAATTTCTTACATTTTGTCAATAACTTTTAATTAACTGTCTGACTCTAAAGGTCTGTAAATATTCAAGTTTAGTTATCTCCACTTTCATGCAGTTCATGCCATCTAGGCTTTTGTAAAGACAACGCATGTCGCCATGAGGCTAAATACAGGGATAGACATTTTTGTACCATCCACTTTCAAGAAGCAGATAGAGAAGCAGAAGCACATGCTAAATGGGCTTCATTTGTGAGTACTGTCTACAGAGTGCTGTTCCCCATCCATTTTGGATCTCCCCCTGACTTTATCCATTGTTCTGGTAAAAATGGAAAATCTTTTTTGTTTCAAGTTCAAACTAATATTGAGATGAACTTCATTAGAATTAAACTCGGAAATGAAAATACTCCTATTCAACTGAGCATCATCTTGTACCCTGATGCGAGTGCTTCAGAGATGCATCCTATTATTCTCCAGTATTGTTGTAATTAAAAGGATGGCAATCGTTTTAAAATTTCTTTTTTGTTTGTGTATGTTAGCTCAATTAACAACTTTATATGTTATCTAGGTTTGTAGTGTTTGGAGATCGGCCACAAATGCCCATTCTACAGGGAAAGTGAAATAGTTTTAGACTATCAAGAGACTTATCTAGAATGATTTTGTTTGTTGAAAATGCTAACCTGAAGGATGTTTTTTTGGCAGTTATGATAACTGCCTAGGGTTATAAATGGCATAAGGGAATAGAAAATAAATCCTGTATTTTGGGGGGATTTTCCTAAATGAAAAGAGAGCTTTCACTCCTCTTGGGTATTTTACCCATTGTGGATTGTTGCTGATTTGCTCTTGTGTTGTTTTATTTGTATGAATATCTGGTGCTCTTTACTTATAATTAGAGCTCAGCAAGTCCAAAAGAGTTCAGTTTGAATAAAAGGAAAAAAGAGACTGCATAAGCTAATGGACCTTCCAGTTCATTTTTGAGGGGTTTTGAGTTAGCAACTTGAGGGCTTGTTTAGAGTTCAAGCAATTCAATTCCCTATGAAAAGAGTCAGAGTTCTCATTCTGCTTCAGTACAGCCTACTATATTTCTTCCTGGTGATTCTGCTCTATCTACAATCAATAATAATCATAGTAATGAGAAAAGATCAGAGAAAAATGAAGAAAGTGGGCTAGGCAGAGGCACTGAGGAGATGTTTCCCATCATCACACATATCAATCCAATATAAGCAATATTAAAATTCTCTGATGGCCTCTTGACACGACTATTTGACAATGCTGTCCGTCTAACCCCAGGAATGTTTTCTTCATTCACCCTCTCACAAATCTGTGAAATGTCAAAGATCAGTTCAGTTTATGTTCTCTCTGTGCTGGGCAAGAGCAGTGCTGCTAGTGCCTGTCAGCTCAAATTTGGGAAATACAAGTTTCTTGGTTTTCTTTATTATTACTATTATATCATTTTCCCCTAGTTATGCCCATGCATTTTGAGGTAAAAATGGAACCAGGGAGCACCCCAGCCCCCTGCTGGGCTTGTGCTCCTGGTTGAGCTTCTCACCACCACCTGGACTCAGGTGGTGGCTGTGGAAGAAGAGTTTGGGCCTTTTTTTTTTTTTTTTACTTGGCTCTGTATTACATGTGCTTTTATTTACTGTTTTGTGCTCATTGAACTGCCCCTTTGCCAGGAAGGCTCTTCATTTTTTGCTCATTGTAAGCGGAAGAGCCCTCTGCTCCATCCTCACATACCCACTGGTGATTGAAAGTGGGAAAAAATATCTATGACTGCAATATTTCCCAGCAACTAACTCAATATCAGCTTGTTTTCCATTCTTATCCACGATACTGCCAATTTGTCTTTAAAAAGTAAACATGGAGAGTGAATTACCTGTGTGAATGAAAGCAATTATTGTTATTTAATAGCCTGGGAGAAAAGAAGTCTTATCTTTTACCGAACTCACATGACTACCCCATCTAGAAGCAGTTCAATTCATGAACCCATACTTTGAAGTCAAAGGTAGTATTTATGCGCCTAAATTTAAGCACGTCTGAAATTGAATTGGGCTGTATGCAAAAGAATGATAATGAAAAATGCCATTACTAGTTGCAAACACAGGCGGTTTGATCCCTACTTAAAACAAATGCATTTCCTTCAACTCCTTCACTGAGCTTTTCTTTTGTGTGATGATTGAACACAATGGCAGTTCTCATTATGCTCTCTTAATGCTTTAATTTGAATGTCTCAGTATCACCGTATCAGGTGTTTTTCCACCTCAGAATCCCTTTTCCTTCATATACGAAGTGTTCATAGAGCTTCACTATTGCATAATAATTTATAATTTGACATATGCAGATTTTGGGGGGTTTATAAGAGACCTAGAGACAGCAATGTTACAATGTATTTATGTAAGACTAGCTACAGTTTTTATAATGCCTAATGAGATATTAAAAACATAAACCTACAATCTACATTTTCTTACATCTTTTTATTTTTACGCCATTGCGTTACAAAATTTAATAATAGGACTCCACTATTTACTTTAGCAATTGAGCACCGAGAGGTTTCAAAATGTTTTTGTTGGTTTGTTACAATCAATTTTCAGATTTATTAAATAAAAACTGTTCGTTTTTCAAGATGGGGATAAAAAGCTAAAATTAGTCTGCCTTGCTTGTATTTATTTGAGGCTAATTAGTTTAAGGTAATGCCTGTATTTCCTTCATAGGATTAAGTTTTCTTTCCCTGTCACCAGTACTAAATGGATAGTGGGGTAAAAATTGGCAGAAAACTTCACTGTCTTATGAAAACTAGGAAAATCTGTTATATTTCTGTGCCTTAGCCTTAAAATAATTAAAAAAGTTGGAGTTAGAATTACCACCCTGAGACAGGCTTTTCAGTGTAATGCAGTAGAGTGCATAATTTATGTTTTAACTGTTTCATTTTCTGTTTGTGTTGCACATTGCCCAGGACCCAGCTAACAGATGAGTGTCCAGTGGGTACTTGCCATTGCAAGCTGGTCCCTCGAAGCAATGCAAGTTATTGTTGTTACCTGCTTTGCATTCATACTAATCATCTGCTTTTGTGCAGCTGTTTTTTTTTGACTTAGGGATTTTTTTTTCCCTTTAGGAACATTGGGATATTGTTTCATAGGCACTTCCTGCAGGTTTTCGCTCTTAATATTTCATCCTCCTTGCTGATGGTTTATTTAACTGAAGGTTTGTGTTCCTGTTTCCTTTTTGTAATCAAATATCCCCCTACAGAGTAACACAGGAAAAAAAAAGAAAAAAAAAGAAAAAAAGATTTAAATAATAAAGAAATGAGACTATCATGATATTTGCTACCATTACCTTGCGCTCTCAGCTCACATGCAACCTCTGTTTCTTCCCAGTACTTACTCATCTGTTTAGTGCGGCCCTTTTTTGAGCGTTACCTGCTTGCACTGCACCAAGTGAAAAACACCAGTTCTTTTTGGATGATACAAGGCAGTACGTGATAGTAGTAGTGGTGATACATAGTGGTAGTATGGTGATATAGTGATAGAAGTTCCTGGGTTTTGAGGTTGCTTTGCATTGTGTTTTTTTTTTATTATTATTCATTTGTGAATTCAGATTTGAACGGTTGGAATTGTATCGAAACCCTGTTGCCAGGTCCAGCGGCGTGTTGCCAGGTCCAGCGGCGAAATGTGAATGCCTGTTTGTTTATTAACTTAATGAAACTTTTGCTATTAACTGTGTTAGTCATGATGCCCAGCTGGTGGTGCCTGGAACTTGTTCAGTTCCAGTATGTTTGGTTCAGTTTGATTTTCAAAAAAGCAACAATAGCTACAGTGGTAGCTGGAAGAAGCAAAAAATTTATTGCTTGCTTAGGCAATCTATATCTAGCATTTATTGTCATTTTCAGTGCTTTTATTCCTAAGAAACCCATTAAAGTTTCAGTAAGGAAACTTTCTTATTGGGTTTTAAAATCATGGAAATCTTGGGAATATCTGAAAGGCTTGATTTTATTTCTTCTTGAGATTTGTAAGTTATTAGACATTTGGAGAAGGTTTTACTGCTAAACACATTTTTTTTTTTTTACAATTTCCATTTTGGCTAGTGGCACTTGAGTTTTTCACTTTTGTTGATCACTTCTCACACTGATTTGCTGTGATTTTTCAGTTTATCTCACATCCTTAATGTCCTGAGGGATTTGCTCAGGAAGATGCTCCAACACTAACATAGTTGTAGGCCTCTGTACACTCCTTTTTGAAAGCTTCCCTGTAATTCATTCTCTGCCTAAATATCTTCTTGAGGAGGGTGGTAACAGGTATCAGGGTATGTAACATGAGTGAAGATGGAGACCAGTGACTTGACCAACGTGTATTTAGCTTGCACGGTTGTCACACACTATATTCATTATTTCATCTCTCATAGCAGTGTTGTGAGGTGAACTCAGATTTCAGGTTGCACAGAGAGAGAACCTGGAGTTTGAGAGATGGTAGCTAGCATGGAAGATAAGTAAGGAATATCAAAAAAAAAATCTGAATCTTTCTCTAATTAGAAGGGTTTTAAGTTAAAATTCCAACCACAAAGCAAATGCAAATCCAGAAGTGCCCTGTGTGCTGGCTCAGCTGAGGGATTTGAAATTTGGTCCCCATTTGAAGATGCTGGTGGTTCTCAAGAGCAGGGATCTGGCTGCTCCAGCTACTCGCAGAGTCACTGCCCATGTGGAGACAGAAATCTCTGATAGAATTCCGGCCACTGTTGTCTTTTAAGGAAAAAAAAAAGGTAATTTGTGAAGAGGATCACAAATTACTTCTCAAGCAGTGCAATATTTTCCTGAGATGCTGGAGAGCTAAGTGATGTGTTTTAAGAAGTGTTAGTTACCTTTGCATTTTTTATAACCAAATGGCTTCAACTTATGTGTTAAATATTTCAAATAACAACCCTCACTGAGAAAATATGTGTAGCCTAATTTTCCAATTAAATGGAGAAAAAGGGAATTTGCTCACCCTAACAGAGGGTGCCTGGAGAATAATTTATTAATTTTCCTAGGTCAGCATCAGATACATACACACAGAAGAATAATAAATATCTTTAGGAGTAGTAAATATTGTTACAAAATATCTTACATATAATCTTTTCTACCCCAAACCCACACTTTTCTTTTTAACTCTTAGTTATTAAGAACTTTAAGGACTTGCTAAATACAGCTTTAAAAGTTTGAAAGTAAGGTCATGCTAGATAGACAATCATTTCTCAGGTATTCCTTGCCAGTAAAGTGGTGCTTTAATAGTTTAATGGTGTGAATGCTTAATTGGGTGCTCATTAAAACTGCTTTGCACTTCCTTGTTGTTGAGATTTTCAAAGCAAGATATGCTTGATATAAATTAAGTTACATATTAAATTCTAAGCCTTCTGGTTTAAACTGTAAGAATTCTTCCATCCACTTCAGCTTCATTATCATATGTTTCCAGAAAAATCTTTCTTAACCTCTTTTGGTAAACAAGGGTGTTGGTAGGTAAGTGTGTTAAAAACGGAATGAAAAAAATATCCAGGCAATGTCTGCCGATAGTGCATGGAACCAAATGATATTTACATGAAAAGCTTATAAGTCATTGAGAATAATACTGGCAGGAAGCTCGAGTGACCTTGAATCCTGCAGCTGCTGAGCTTATGCAAGATTTTCTCTTGCATTAGGTTCAAAGCAGTGCTCAGTGTTGGTGTTTCAGGATATGCATTATCCTGTGCAGTTGTTTGCTTCACATTTAGAAATCAATGTATAATGTATAAGGTACAATAGAAGTTAAAGGATTGTTGGAAATATGAAACTGGCTTTTGTTTACAAAAAGCAATATCAAAGCAGCTTGAATTTATGTTGTTTAGCAATATTTTCCTCATGCTGAAAAGAGAGTAGCTTATTTCTGCATAGCACATTTTTTAGAAAATTTCATAAGTAATTTAATGTAATGTAAAAATGCCTGAGGTGGTTAACATAGGTGACTTTTTCTGATCCTGATACTTTATTTCTGTTATTTTTCTGTACTTTTTTTCTTGAAGTGGCTTACTTGTAGTTATATTACTATCTTTAGAGTTAAGTTTTGAAGTCCTTTTTGAGATGGGATTAGGCACTAAGTAGCTCAAAAGTTAAAACATTAATAGTCTATAGGGATATGCAGCGCTGCTAAAAAATATTTCATGCCTCGCACGTTGTCATTGAGATATATGCTGTAAAGAATTTTTTCCTAAACTTTTGTAGACTGTGATTTGACATTTTCAAAGTAACTTAAGAATTCACTGTGTGCTTTAATAAAACTCCACCCCCTGGAGTGCTGTGAATTTGTGACCTTTGTTTTCCTTTTGATTCTTCTATAAAGTGGTCTCTTTTTCTCACGGTTGGGAGAAAAAAAAAAAAAAAAGGTAAAATATCATTGAACACCTAAGAAGCTTAATGCTTAGAAAGCAAAAAAGAGGTTGATGTTGGTTTTCTTTTTTGTTTGTTAGTTTGTTTTTCTTCCAGATTAGTGATTGACAATTTCAGGCAAATGAAAAACGAAACCGGATAGTTTGAGGAAAAAAAGGATTTTTTTTTTCCTTTTTTGATGGAATATATTCTGGGAAACCAGTCTAGCTATTACACTTTTCCAAGAAAAGGAGCCCGAGTGTGTCAGAGTGAAAGGGAAAGGGCCAAGGACTGCTTTGGTTAATTGATCCATGTAATGGGAAGCACTACCGGCAAGTAGCAGAAGAGCCATGGAAACTCAGAACAAGTGTAGACATAGGTCAAAACTGTGCTGTGATGTCTCCTGTGTTTCCCTGAAATAAAACCTGTGGGTTTTTTTTCTCAGAGTGACCATGTGTTGGTGGATATGTCAGTGACTGCTGAGGGACATCAGAGTTCCTGTTTAGAAGGAGGGAGACAGTATGTGCAAGCCTCCGTCATTGCACTTCATAAGTGCTAGATACAGTCACGAATGAGGCTAGATTATGGTCACACCCCAGTAGAAGGGAAGACTGAGACTTTGGAAGCTCTGATTCCGCTCTCCTGTGACAGTGTCGCCTTTCCAGTCTGGTGAAGAGAAGAAGGATTTCAGCTTCAGGGAACTGCAGAAATTGTTTCTAGGAAGCTAGTGGAAGCCTTGAGCAAGAAAAAAGAGCAGGGTCGGTCAAGCTTATCTCAGGAACGTAATATGTGAAATATCTTTGTGTTTGTTTGTTGGAATCCATTGAAGAACTAAAATTCATCAAGAATTTCGGAAGATTTACAGAATCACAGAATGGTTGAGGTTGGAATGCACCTCTGGAGATCATCTAGTCCAACCCACCTGCTTAAGCAGGATTGCCTAGAGCCCGTGGCGCAAGGTCACCTGGAGTACATTGTGCAGGGTTACCTAGCACATGTTGCACAGGGTTGCATCCAGGTGTGTTTTGAGTATCTCCAAAGAATAGTTATCTCCACAACCCCTCTGGGCAGCCTAATTCAATATGAAATGTTTGAGTGATAGCCGAGCCTGAAATGCTAACTACATAAACATAATTATTTTTTCTCAAGTTCAACTAATTTTATTTCCTCTGCGGCAGAAAAAAACACCTAGGCAGTATATGTGTCATGAAGTGTTTTGCTGCAATTGTATTCTATCAATCAGAATGATTATCAAAGACAATAGTGAAGGGAAAACAAAAGTAGAAAACTGAGAAATTACTTACCTTTAAATAATCATGGAAGTGATTTGAGAAACTTAAGAATTGTAACAAGAGACTGCTATTATTAGAAACTGTATTATTTCACATGTCAGTAATAAAATATTTAGTTTTAGATGTCTGACAAAAGTTTTTTTGGATTAGGAGAACAGGAATAGGAGTGTTTTAGGTTTGTTTTTTCTCCTTTGGGTGGAACATTCTTGCCTCATTTTCAGCCTCTCATCTGTTGCTGTAATTTTTTACCTACTGAGGAAGTTTCCACATAGAGAAGTCACCTTTAGAGCTGAAATTCAATTTAGATCCTCTAAACATGTAGAATCTTGCAAGATAAGGGCAAGTACAAACATGATTTTTGACAGTGCAAAAGTACTTGCTGTGATTTCTGGCCTAAAAGTATACCAGCTCGTTTTAGAAATACACTTTAGGAAGAAGTGTTACTCTCTACATGCAAAGTAAGAACTAAGATATGACCAGATGCCAAAGGAAAGCAAGATGGGCCCTTAGCAGTTAGGAGGGTAGAAATACTTGGAAATGGAAAATGACTTCAGAAAGCTATTAGATAAGCATTCAGTGTACACATTGCATCTCTACTAATCCAGGGGACATGTTTTTTTTTACCAGTAGTTACTTCATCTGTGGGTGAATTATGTAAGTTGTGCTACATTTTCACATGAAGAATTCTGTTACTATGGCGATAGGTGCCACTCCATGCAGATTGTTTAAATAATATTAAAGCAATACTTTGTACTCTGTAAACTGGGTAATTGCTATTAGTTTGTACACAGGGATTGTGAACTCAAAGAGAAGTGCAGGTTTCGTTAAATATTCATGGAAAACCTCCAGACCTTTCAGGAGCACTTTAGCTCGAGTAGGTTGCATAGGAAATCTCTTTTTTTCTGCAGCATTTATTTAATAGCTAGCATTATATTTTTGAAGATGCAGAGCTTTTCTCTTCGCTTAATATTTCGAGTGGTGTGTGCTTACTGCGCACATGCTGGTTGAGCTCTGGCTGAAGAGCACCGACGTGGGGAGCAGTGACAGCTCAAGGCTGCCGTGGAGCCCGTGTCGGGGAGCTGCAGGGATCGGATAACCATAGCATCAGTGGAGAAGGAAGGCGGGATTCCTGAGCAGCAGTGGGAAGCGAATCGACAGGATTTGCGTGGGAAGCGGAGAGGAGTTGCAAATGGCACCCAGGTTGTGAGCTGGTGGCACAGAAGGCTGTTGACAGGGACAGGGGAAGGAGGGGCACACGGGCAGAAATGTGCCTTCAGCTCCCATGCCGGCTGCCTTGGGGCTGGTGGCGCGGGTCCAGGAGGAGCCTCAGAGCTGTGCTGTGAACAGAAGGGACGAGGCATCTGTGAGTGGGATGCGAGCAGCAGTGAAGGGGTGGTAGGAAGGGGAGAGCTGAGCTCAGGGCATCCGGGGAACTGCCTCATCTGGAGGCATTTTGGGAGCAGTTCGGTGGGAAGGAAGTTAGGGAAAGCGTCCTGGGAAGGAAGTGTATACCTATAATGTCTACATTTTTACCAGTGGCTGTGTCATTTGAAAAAATTGTTTGTAGGGCCACAGCCAAGGATGGCCTGCACCAGCACAGGTCTGGGGCACTGCGTCACAAAAGCCTTGCCATTGCATTTGCTTCAATTTAGATATATTTATTTGCCTTCCCTTAGAAAAGAAGAAGCTATTTGCCCTTCCTTTGCAGCCCTATTTTCTTCCGTACGTTTGTCAGGGCCAGCATCTGCCAGGCCCATACCTCCTTCTCCTAATGCCCTGCTAGGCCTTCTCGACTCAAAGACATGGTAACCCGCCACACAAGGAGCCTCTCACTGGGTCGTACTCCTATGCCTGTTGACAGTGTTATTTGCCCTTGTCATGTTATGTTTCCCTCCCCTCCCCTCTCCTCCTCTCCTCTGCTCTGCTCTGCTCTGCTCTCCTCTGCTCTTTTGCTTTGTTTTCTTTTGTTTTCTTTTGTTTTTTTCTTCTCAGAAGGATGGGTTGGACAGATCTGTATATCTGTCAATTTGCTTTTTGCTGTTCCAGCAATTCCTTGGGTACACCAGCAAATCACAGTCTGGGCAGTGGAGTTCCCTAACATTCCTCAGTTTTCCAGTCATCGTGCTGTACAGAATATGGGAATGTTTTCCACAGCCAGTTTTATACTGATCAAGTTTATTGCTTCACAACTCTGCTTATTTCTGTTGTCAGCTGCATTAGATGTGTTTTCCATGCAATTTCTGTTTTAAGTAGTGAAAGACTGAATTGATTACATCTATCTTCTTTTCATATCCATTTGGAAATCATACACCACTGTCTTGGTATGTGAAAAGCGATGGAGGAGTAATAATAAATGAGGCCACAGAGTGTCTTCTGTTTTTTTTTTTTTTCATGCTTTAAGAAGGCTTGAGACATCATTATTGTTTTAAAGAACATTGATGTTCTTTGTGAGAAACTTTATTTAAGATTGCAGTCTCTGTATTGTAGCTTTCTTGCCATAGCTAAATTGGATATAATTCAAAGAAAATGAGGCTTGCTAGAACCAATGACACAAATTGCCTTGAGCTCGTGACACTTGATCAAGCTCAAAGAGGACTTCCTGAAGCCAGAACAACTGATTTTGGGGGTTGCAGTGCTGAGGATGAAGGGACAGGGAGTTACAGTCTGAGCCTTCCTGATTTAATTATTTTTTATTGATGCTAAGTAGCGATGCTGACAGACCATCTATTTGACATACTGGTATTAAAGGATTCAGTTACAGTTCTAATCAATTTGAGAAGCAAAGGGATTTAGAGGATGGCTTGGCTTATTGCCAACAAATGGCTACATTACTCAAGAGTGATTTTATCCTGAAGGTTTGGCAATGCATGGGAGTCTGAGCCTTCTTTCCGCAGCAATGCAATTTATTATCTTTGTTACAAATAGAAAACTAGCGTTACATAGTTTAGAACATTTTGCGTGACTTTAGAGGAATGGTAACAGCAGTTCTATGAGACATCTGTTTTAAAGCACTACATAAAATCTAGTTGTTGTCCTCTTATGACTAGACATACAGGATGTGTGGAATTGCTCATGAAAGATGCATTTTCCAAGCAATTTCACCACCATTTTAAAAATTGTGTTCCCAACCTGTACATTCTATCAGCTAAAGGAAGGTAAAAACAGAGCTGCATATGCAAACATATGCATTTAAATAGCCTTCATGTATATTCAGTTGGACTGCAAAGAAAAAGAAAACAAGAAAAACAGTGAGGAGGCTCCAACACAGACAGCTCAAAACCCCCCAGAGAACGAGAGCTCTCGTGACAAGCTCCTATCCGTGCGAATTGCTCCGGTTGACTCCAGCACGGCAGTGGGAGGCAGCCTGCTGTCGAGCAATGCTAATGTGTGGATTCACGAAGGAAATCTTTTGGCTAACGTGGTACCTGAGAATCAGGAGATCTGGATTTTGTTCTTGGCAACCATGTAACCTGCTTAGGAATCAGTTCTGCCTTGATTGCGTTGCCTTGGAGGAAAAAATAGATTTGCATGACTAAATACATGAACAAATAAAGCATTCTGCTGGCAAAGAAAATGCAGGGAAATAATTTCTAGCCCCTTCGTGAGCGCTCTCATCTAAGGATTACTAGGGATGCTGAAATGTTGGTTTATCTTCTGTGTTCTTAAGCAACTGCTATGCATAATTCTGCAATTCTCCCTTCTGGTATCACTTACCTATTTGTATGTATCTTATTTTCTCTCAATTTAAGTCACAGAGGTGATAGGAACTTAACACTGCCAGAAAGAGCACAGTGCGGCGGCTGCCTGGAAAATGAGGCAAACCCCCAAACAGTAATAGTGGTAGTAATAATAACAAGCGCTATAGCCTGTATGTACCCTGAAAAGAGAAGTCTTTGACAAGTAGCTGCAATAGGTAATTTGACAGGTTGCCAATTCAAATGTGTAAACCACGATATATGCAGAAATAGTAATGTTTTTCATTGAATATTATCCTGTATTTATAGTTAAGGAACTGCAAGTTTATTTCTTTTCTTAAGGCACATATGACCACTAGGATGAGTTGGCAGTCCTTCTAGATCTCAGTATGTCACATTTTGAGTTGATATTTAATCAACTCTGGTGCAAATAGAAGGACCAAAGAGTGTCATTAATTAACCTGCTTCCCCTCTTTGTGACATGTAGTGTAGGAGTTTAGGATGAAGGCAATACCAGTGACTGCAATGGAAAATAAACTGGAAAAGTAAAAAATCATAAGCATTCCTTTGGGAAAACCAAATCCACAAGTATTTGTGTTTTGTATATGTGCTCGCTGTGTCTGAGGGAAGGAAGACTGGGAGGTGTACACCTGATGGGGCACAGCAGCGGCCAGTGCTGCTCTCTAATTGAACATATCCAATTTTACATGGCTTTGATAATTATTACTTATGGCACTGTGTTAGATTCTCTGCAGATAAAACTTGTAATATTTGTATGAATAATGCAGAATTGTGGCTGTGGAAGAAATACTAACTAGGTAACTGAAGTGAGGCATATGTAGTTATACTAGCAGTGACAGTGCATCACCCCTCTCTGTGGGTGTCTTGTTCTTTCCGACTTCCTCCGTTGTGGTAGTTTTTCCTTTCCAGTTTTGGGCTTGTGTTTCCCTCATAGGCTTCCAGTTGTTACCACAAAGGTCACTTTTGCCATTTTTGATGCGTGAGGCACTGCTGGAAAGAATGTCCATGAAAATGTGATGTTAGTCATTTAAATTGTGCCATTATATTCCCATTTTGATTTTCTTTCTATGCTGATGACGCTGTCCGCCTTTCCTTTGAAATTGCTGTGGACCAATTATTGAACAAAATCTTTAGGAATTATAAACGGGCACAGTGTTTGTAGCTCACATGGGAAAGAGAAGCACATTTTGTTGCTTTGTAAGCAACCTTCACCACTGATCTCAGAAAACAGTATGAATTTAGGAAACAGCCTCGTGCTGCTCATGCTGGTAGTTTGTTTGCTTGATTAGATGAAGATCAAACAGCCCAGCCTTACTAGTAGCTTGTTAGAGAACATGTGTGTGTAGTTCAGAGAATAAAGAGGTAAAACCAGAAGAGCTCCCCGTTTTTGCATCCACATATCCCATGTCGGGGTGATTGCAGCGTCATTTCACGAAGATACCAGCAAACTGTGACCTTGCATGGGAGCAAAGCCAGGCTGCAGGTGACAGGTTTGTGCGTGCCTGCAGGGGAAAGCTGATGTTAACAGGTTGTGCATGGTTTGCTTCTTACCCGGGTGCAAGGTTTTGGTGCTGTGGTTGAACAAGGATGGAAGCAGACCTTTCAGCAGTGAGGTCTGGACTCCTAGTCTCAGCAGGGAAGACAGAGCTTTTGGATGGCTGTGGGCGGTGTGCTACTGCAAACACAGATTTAGTCTCTAAATTTGTACTTAGCGACTCTTTTCATTGTTCTCAAGTGGTTTCAACTCTTTTAGTTGAGATGAAATGAGTATGAAAAGGCAATAATTGTAAATGGTAAGGGCTCCCGGTAATAAGTATTCAGTTTATCCTTCTACCTAAGGGATGTTCAAGGAGGGTGAGCTCAGCTTCTCAGCACTTGCTTAAAGTCAAAGCACAAACAAGCAGAAAATCAGAAGAGAGGGGGAGAAATAAAGTTTGCTAGGAATGAAGGCATTTTTTTCCCTTGGGATCATTCATTCTGGGGGTGGCTGCAGGAAGTCAGAACGGGCTTGCGGCGGTGCGGGGATGAACTTGGTGACCTTTCTGAGGTTTCTTTGAATCCTGCACTCCGGGGCTGCCCTAGGCTATTCTGGCACAGAGCTTTGCACTTCTGCACATCTCACTGAGCTAGGGACTGAATAAGAGTTAGTTAGTTGTGGTATAATATTTAGGCATTTATGTATGGAAAGAGAGTATTTTGGGATTGTTTCTTACCTAGCACATTAGGCTTGCTCTCCTCCAATTTCTCTGGCTTTTATGGTTTACTGAACTCCAACTGTTATTTTTCCACTTGCCTGAATAGGAAGATGTAACACTAAGCCCAGCAATCAGCAGTGCTGTATATGATGGGGTCATTTAGTGATTTGTCTCCTGAGCCGCTGGACATGTGCATGTTCAGGGAGGAATTTAAGGGTAGGGCCATGGTGCTTAGCTTTTGGTTAGATTGATTGCCTGTGAAGTTTTCCACTTGCTTTACTGTCTTTTGTAGATCCAGAAATGTTTTTCCTACTACTGGTTTGTCAGGAACAACCATATTTCTTTAGCTTGCTTCATGATGATATGGAACTGTTTCATTTCAGGAATGGAGCAGTTCTTATTCTCTCATTTCTTGTTTGTAATAAACCTTTATAGCATTTAAAAACCCAGAATCCTTCCTCCCTTAGCTGTGAGAAATATCTAGTGGCATCCTTTTAAGCTGAGTATTGAACTTGTAGTTATTTCATTGGCAACATGGACATTTTACTATGCCTGCTCAGAAGTGGGGATTTTTTTCAGTATAAATGGTGTAATCCCTTCCTGTTGTTTTTGCCAATGATTCGTAAGAATCCATGCAGAACATAGATGTACCCAGCCTGAAAATGTTATATGCCCTCCCACATATAACAATGAAATGTGTGTTTTGCTCCTAAGATTGAAAATACTTCATTGATGTCTACATGTAATTAAACATGTTAGATTTTTTTTCTGGCTGTACTTTCTCCATTGGCAAATGTTTCCTGAATGCATAAAGCAGCTGTTATTAGGAAAATACTCCCTGATAAACCGTCTGCTTCTGCATAGGTTTGATTTATACAAAGCCTAAAGACACTTTGGCTTTTCTTAGCCTGAGTAACACTAGAAGCATTTCATGGATTAGAATCCCATTTTTTAAAAAACATTTATATATACCAAGGCTGTTTATCTAACAGCAAAAAGTGATTACAAAATGAAAGGATTTAAAATCTGAAAATTATTCACATTTTTCAGGTGAGTAGGCTATAAAAGTAGACTATAAAACCTCCATTTGGCTGAACTTGCATGAATTACACACCATGCAGTCACAGCATCCAGTGAAGTGAGTGGCTCTTTAACCAGTTACCTATATTTCACATACTTTCTGTCTTCCTAGTCACTGTCTTCCCACAATACCCACAAAGATTTTGGCCCTTCATAAAAACTTTCACATCCCCCAGCTTCTCATCTGTTAGTGTTTTTTATAGAAACTGCCCTATATTCTAAATAAAGTCACGATGATGTGCACACGGTCCCCAACGAGGTGTACGCAATATGATGGTTAGGCTCAAGTTTCCTCTGCATTTCTTTATTCCATATTTGCCTTCTCACCCACTGCGTGGGGTGGTGTTTTGCCTTCCTTCTTCTTCTTCCCAAGGTTTTGTTTCCCTCCTTTGGTGGGTTGTGGGAACACGTCAGCTCAGCTCACCAGCAACTGTTCGACTTACTTTCCTGGTTTCCTCTTGCATAACTTTAAATGGAGGATGATTTAGAAGGAGCAAGTTAATCAAAGTAAAGACAAACTCATAAGGGGGAAGGGGACATTATGTGCAGTGGCTTTAAATTTTCTTGCTTTGTGGATTCTTAGACATTTTTCAGCAGAAATCTCCCCAGCAGAGTGTATTTCAGGCTGCTGCCCTGGTTTTTAGTACTCTCTCGAGAAGCAGACTTCTTTTCTCCATGGGCAGGGACTCTTAGTTGAAGCTACTTGCCCAGCATACATATGACCAGCTGGTATATTCCCAAAGGGTATAACGAGGAAGGCGATCATCTACCTCGAGGAAGGAAGCAACAGCAACAAGTGGCAAATAGATCAATACTTCCTCTCTGTGGTCACCTCATGCCATGGTTGCATATGTTCAAGTTAAGGCAGAGAGATCTTTTGTTTCAGCTTAAACATGTTTTAAATATAAATCTAGGAAAGATGATTGACTGATTAGTTTAACCTCCCTTTTCTGCTCTGCTTTTTCAGGATTGCACAGTATATGAAACAGAGAATAAAATTCTTCATGTGGTGAGTAATATTCTGGATTTCTATTAATAAATATTATTTGTTCCTGAGTATATAGGAGTTTGTGTATGTTTTGTGTTTTTTGCATGCAATGCCGATGTGATAGTGAGCGAGTCTTGGTGTGACTGACTGATGAATATATGGAAATTACTGTGAATAGCTGCTGATGTTATGGAAGCCAAAGTCAGCATCTGAGAGGCGAGGAACTTTGCAAGGGCTTGCATTTCAGTTTGGTTTGAGCTCATCTGTTATTTGTAAAACATGGCCAGAGGAATGATTTTTCAAAATGGCATTTTATTCTAGAGAGTTGATTTCTAGGCTTCTGTGAAATCATACACATTTATGTTATTGATATAGTTTCATTTCTATAGCTTTGTTCCCCTTAGCCTTTTG
>NW_010584104.1:115444-190320 GCF_000705375.1 Tinamus guttatus | reverse complement strand
AGAAATACAATGGTCTGTTCCCAGAATCTGCAGTTTTGCTGGATGAGATGGCAAAAACTTGAGCAAACTTTTTCAGAAAACTACTGAGATGACACAGCACCTCAACCTTAAAATATTAAATTGCCTTTTGTGCTCTGACTGTGGATTAATGAGTATTAAGTTAACTCTGACCCTGTGTCTAAAAGTCAGATATGAAGATGCTGTTCTTAAGAGTGAGTAATGAATGGATTTAATGTAATGAAACAGATAATATTTTACAGCTCACTTTATTTCACATTTGGATGGGTTTTGATATCTAATTTTCTTATTCCTGAACTTGAGCAAAAAAAATAATAATAATTTGGTTTGTTTTCAAATGTGAGCTTCCTGGTTAATTCTGCTATACATTTTTTCAGTGTTCCCATATAACATGCATGGTGAACTGAATTCTATAAGCTTTTGACACTTTGATTTCACAGTGACGTGGAATAAAAAGCCTCGTTGTATTTTTAAGTTTCACTGACACTTCTCCCCTGTGGGATGCAAAGAATTAGCATTTTTAGTAAGGCTGACATCATCATCAGCTAGGCTGATCTCTGCGAGCATTTAAGTAATGAGGTTTTAATTGCATAATCTTGGCAAAAGTTGAAGTACTGTAAGTTAGAAACTATCGTATATAGCCTACTTTTCAATACATGCTTGTTTTCTATTGTAGGAGATGAGAGTTCCAATATGTACTACACTGACGTATACTCAATTTATGTCATTTACAAAGTAATAAAGAGAATTGCAAAGGGAACTGGCAATGTTTAAAGCTAATGTAGTATCAGTTAATGTAGTCTTCAGTAGAAAATCCTGGGGAACTTGAGAGGATTTACTTTAAGATAGGGGAATGGACAAATTTTAGACAGGTTTCAAAAGTTGCTTTATCTTTCTTACATTATTCAGACTCACAGTCTTTTTGCTTCAATTAAGAGCAACAACTTTGTGGTGAGAGGCAGACATATGTGTTATTGTGGAGAGCTTAATTAGGTTTTGTGATTAGTGCTCAGGCTTGCAAGGAAGCTTGAACATGTTGTTGAACTTTTTGCTTAATCCTAAAATTAAAAACAGCTATATATATCACACTGATTAACTTGGATCAGTTCTGGCTGTTGCATTTCAGCTGGTAGATAGGATTCATAAGGTGGAAGCTGGCCAAAGCAGTCAAGGAAAGAGATAAACCTGTGATTTAACAATTAAAAGTACTGGCTTTATCTAATTAGTTGATCTGAAGAGGAAGTAGTCTAAGGTAGATAAAAAACGAGGGGAAAAGAGATTATGATATGCTACTTATGTCAAGATCTTGAGAGAAATTATAGCAACTGTCATGCCAAAGTCTAAGATACAACTTTGGATACATATTAGATATCAGAATATTTGGATGTGCCTGCATGCATGCAGAAGAGTATAAGGAATACAGATGAGATTGGGGATGTTCTTGGAGCGGGGATTAAGAATTTGAAACTCCTGTTATGGTTGGTGTATTCATTAAGTTCGGAGGTGAGTGGTAAAAGAAAGGTCCCCATGAAAAGAATAATAGTAAATTTTGATAAAGGCGTAGGAAGAATCTTGAACGTGAAATGCTGGAAGAAGCAGGACAGATTGACAGGAGAAGACATACATACCCAGTATGACTATTATAGAGATAGAAAATAAAATTTGCTTTTCTTAACTTTAAAACCAAACCTTTAACTACATTTCTAATGAGCAAACAATAGCAACTTCTGCAGGTAACAGAAATTAAATGTTACTAGTTATTATGTCTAGCACTTTGTCCATCTACCTTTGAATGTTCAGATCCCAGTGTGTGGCCGTGTTGGCTGGACTGGGTTCAAGGAAGGCTTGAATTCAAAGCCCTCTAGCCCATTGTGTGTGATTTCACCATGTTCTCTACAAGTTGCAAGAAACAAATTTCCATACAAAAGTGAAAGGCAATGAAGACTAATGTTTAGAAATTCCTACAATTAGCCCATGGAAATTCCCGTTGCAAGGCATTGTTCTCACTAAGGCTTGAAGCCAAAATTTTAAAGATTTAATATCCTTTTATATATATATAAAATGTCTACAGCTACAACAACTAAAATAAATTGTATGACAAATATATACTATTATTTTTTAGGGCACAAAGAAACTTGGCACCTCTGGAGATCGGTAGACGAAAATAGTTGGTGTCAGTCCACACTGCTTGTGGGTGGTTTGGTGCTTGACTTTGGAGAAGACCAAATATGTGTCCGGGGTTGAATGTCCCCATCGTTCACATGGCTCAGAGCGCTGGTTTGGGTGTCCGTGTGCCCTTGCTGAGGAGCAGTGCTTTGGGTGCGCTTGTGGAGCTGCTGCCCCGTTCCCACCAGCAGCAGCCCAACCTGGAAAGCACATGGGCATGGTCAGAGGCCCTGAGACTGCTCTGCTGCCCTGCCAAGATGGGCCTCTAGATAACAGCCAAAGTTACCTGGTGGCCACTTCTTTATACTTCCCTCTAAAGCACGATGGAAGTTAGCCACCAAAGGCAAGTTCTTCCATTAAGTGACTGATTGGTTGATTTTAATTAGATTAGCTAAGAAATGGTTAATGTACTGGAAGTCTAAAGACAGTAATTTCCTTAAGAAGCCAATACCTGTTCCCTTTCTTTCCAAGCTCACAATGTGGGAGTTCATGTGGAGAGACTCCTGAATCACCTTACCCATAGATAATATGTTTTAATGTCAATAAACGTATTCTGCTGTTAACTTTTTGATATCGCAGATGTGTGTTAAGTACTGGTATGCTGTGAAGATGAAACTCTATGGCTTCAGCCTTTATGTAAAGCAAAAAAAGTATTTTTCTTTGTTTTTCAAGTAATTGGAGCCATATAAAAGCAATTTTGATGGTGAGTCACAATACTGGTTTAAGCAGTAAACTAGTCTGTATTATTCAGCTAAACACATGAAGTGTATCTAAGGGAAAAAGGTGCTATGGAAAACTGATTAAGTTTTAAAAAGAAATTACCTACCTTGATTTGTTTATTTCTTTTAAATGGAAGTTAAAAAGTATGTCTTTGAGAAAAAAAAATATGACTCTTCTACAATTTTCTGCCCTTGAATTGCTAGTGTATTGAAGCAATTATTTTAAAGACAACTATGTTCCTTAATGTTTTGCACTGTGCGTTCACTGGAACACTAGGTTTCTATGGAATAAAAAGCATAAAACCATACAGGAATAGTAACTGTGTTTTTTGCTCATTCAAATGTTAATGCTTCTGAAATATTCATGAGTAAAGAGAAAATGCTGCATATTTCTACCACTTCCAATTTCCCCAAACTTTTTACCAGGTTGCTTTATGCTGTATGCTAAATAAATATTATAATAATAATAAAAGTAATAATTTATAAATATCAGCAGAAAAAAAAATCCAACAGAAATAAATGGCTATAGAAAATATTTACTTAAGAAAAAGACTTAAAATGCAGCGGGCCTAAATAGAAATGATAAGTTATTGCTGTGATAGGAATTAATAGGAATTAATACTCCATTGCTAGTCTATTTTTAGAATCTTTAAGTTATGCTGATTTAACTTAAGCTGATAAAATGTATAGAAAACTGCTCAGCTTAAAAGGATATCAGTTCTGCTTATTTCGGGAGCTACGTTAGTGGTTGTGAAAGTCTAAATGGAGCTTCAAAAACCTTGAAGAATAATTCATTGATCCCACCTAGCTGTTTAAGGATGTATGTGATGGAAATGTCTAGTTCAGATTAATCTGTGTGAAGCAATAAAAGTGAGACCAAAGTAAGCAGGAGTAATTATAGAAAGCAGAAGCAGGGTACCAGTCAGCTTAATAGTTTTTCACTGCGTTTCCTATTTTAATTCTATAAAAAAATATGGCCCTCCCAAGGAACTTCACTTTCCTAAAAATCCACTGCTTTCACCTCCAAATAGAATTTGATTGAGTTGGAAAATTGTAGAAAGTAACCTGTAGACTGAGATTAATACTCCTAAGTTTTTGAGAAATGAAGGAGCCATTGCTAAATTAATAAATGAAAAGAAGTAATGGATCAGGATGTTCTCTTTTTGTTAAGATCCAGGCAGAGACTGAAGTGATAATAATTCCCGTCTTCCCACTGTATTTGAAAATTTGTTATAAAACTGTAAGATAATTGGTTAAAAATGCATTGGTTAAAGATGCAAAGGCGTCTTTTCGATGGTCTCATTTAAAGAGAAAAGAAAAAGGAACGATCAGCCTCCTTTCAGGAGTCTATTACCTTGCTAACAGGTGCCCTCCCACCCCAAACCTCCCTCTCTCAAATGCTTCTCTTTCTTTTTGCCCAAAATAAGATTTAGCTCCCTACTTAAACTTTGCGTATATACAAACAGAAGCCCAGGCCCAGACAGCTCTGAGACTACTGCAATTACTGGGGTTTTCTTTACAGTACAGCACATGTTTTGGAGCAGAATTAACTGAATAATAATTATTTGATGCAGGTTAAGCTAACTAGCTAGACTTCATCCTCAGTGCTCAAGTTGCTTTGGCTAGGCCAGCTGTAACTGACTGCGAGCACTTTATTTATTTATTTATTTATTTATTTTCAAACAGATTAACCTTTTATTTTTTCTTTATTTTACTGCATTTCTGAGTGTCTGAAATGACATGTATGAGAGAACTCATGGGGTGACTAACGCTCTTCTTGCCCTCAGCCCTGGAGATGTGTTTAAGTGCAGGTGCTCCAGTTTGGCAAACACAAGGTCAGATAGATTTAAGCTTGGTCATTAGCCTGGGAAAAACTAAGGACTTTAGTTACCTTTTAGTTACCTTTATATGTCTTCATCTTCTTGGCTGAAAGGAGGACCAGTTGTGGAAAGTCTTTTAGAAACTAGTATACTACAGTTCAAAATATAGATAAGAAACTAGATATGATCTTTCATTCTTGATGCCCTGGGGCAAAAACTAGTTGCCTGCTAAGTGAAGGAAAACATTTTTCCCCTTTGAATTTGCAGCAATAGCTATATGCTCTACAGTGATTTTGTTTCATCCTCCTTTTAATCGTTTGACTTTACACATTAGGGTTGTGTGTGGTGTAAGTTTGCCACTGAGTAGAGGGAAGAATTTATAACTGAAATGCAGTGATGAGTTATTGCCAAAGAGAGCTGAAATCATCAGTCTAAGCCTTATGGTGAGATTAGCAACTGTAAAACAAAGGAGAAAAAAGTAATTGATGATTTCTTTTTTCTTTTTTTTTCTTTTCGGTCTTTTTTTGTCTTGACCAAATCCTTCTCCTTAGTTTTGGTGCCTTTCATGCTGAAGCCTGAGTGCAGCCTGAGAAAGGCTTGGCATGTTTAATGCCTGCTGATTTTTGCAGGAGGAACTGAATGTTGGTTCTCCTGTGTGTCTTACCATATCTAGTGACTGTCACGTTTTTCAGCCTGTGTCATGTATAAATGTGGCACATTAATATTTGGGGATACTGCTTTTAAAAAAATTATTCTCGAGTAGACTTCCATTGAATATTAAAGGGCAGCTACCTCTGCTCCTGGAACACATCATTTTGAATTGCTTAAAGATGTGCGGTGTCTGGCATAACCTTTGCAACTGCATTGCTGACACCTGGTAGTCAGAGCCACCTTCTAGAACTATCTCTTACTCATTAAGCACGTTTCTCAGCTATCCTCAATACATTTATTTTTGCAAGGGTAATTAATCGCAGGCATGCTAATATACTCTGTTGCTTTGGCTACTTTCCCCTGCAGAATTAAAATACAGTATTTTTTACATCCTTCTTAATGTTCTAAGGTAAAATTTCCCCTTGACCAGTTGTCTAGCCATAGTCTTTTGTTGTACTTTATTTTTTCACAGTCTGTTGAGCAGTGCATCTTCTATCCCAGAGTTAGAAAATAGGAAGAGGGGCCAGCTTTAAATCAGTTTGCGTATCATGCTTTTCTTTTATTTGTGGAAAATACAGATGGGATGCCCAACTCAAGACTAAAGAGCAGCTGTATCCACTGAATCAATTTTCTACATTTGCAAACCTATTTTGTATTGAAAGACCAGCCAGGTGTTTTAAAAATTGAATTGCTATAGGGAATTGGCAATTATGCAGGTATGATAAAGGATCTTGATCCCATTAATGATGTTTTTGTAATCAGAACTGCAGCTTCACAAAGTACCAAAGGTAACTGCCATTGGAGGAAAAAGGAATATTGTACTCTCATCAGGTTTTAGTGAAACTAATACATGCCTTTGATACTGCTTGTGCTGAATAGGTTATGCTGAAAAGTAATGCATTCATAAATTGTTTGGAATGAGTATCAAAAGTGCACTGCTGGTATGCTTGTACTCCATTCAAATGAATTGATTAGCATCCATGCAAAATACTGCTGCAGTCCATTACTCTCCATTAAGTAAAACAATACATAAATCAAAAATCTCTTGGCATTTCTCCCACTTATATAATTTTCTCCTTTTGCATCTGCCAAGCTGAAAGCTCCAGTGAAATCTGGGGAGCTCGGGGAAAACTTACTCGAACTAGAAGTAAAGTAGCCTCGGACATGCCTTCAGAGCTGTAGACATGGAGTTCTTATGGATGAACTCCCAAACCTCGAGTACAGCATGAACCTGGTGAGCCACCCTCCGGTATGTGTAGGGAGGGGAAGGTCAAGTCGTCAGTTTACTTGGGGAACTCTGTGGGAGTTCTTGGGAACGCACTAATGCGTTGTTTCTGCTAAACGAACATCACTCCCATGCCGTGTATCAGCAGCTTTGCCCGCAGAAGTTCCTCATCCACCAGGTAGGTTCAAGATAAGCAAATACAACATATTTTCTTTCCATGAAGAGGCCATTACCCTAAGAGTCATAATCAGAAGGACCGTTCTGCACAAAAATGAGACAAAAATGCTCTTCCATCTCTATGGGCATGTTAAGGTGCCTGGAGCAATAAAGTGAACAGCAGTAATTTGGGCAGGAGCTGGACTATAACTAACTACATTCAGAGCCACTGGGTTTTTTTGTTTGTTTTGGGGTTTTTTTTTCAGTCACTGTTAGCTTCTGTTGCAAATTGAGATAGCTGGGCTCTGTGGATGTTTTCCAGAGCCAACTAAGTTCAGTTACGTGGCTTGGGCTGAATTTCCCTCTCCTGCCTTCTTCCATCTTTTTTTTTTTTTTCTCTTTTGCTGTGGGGAGAGGATATCTGTGGTGCAGGAATGGGCCCCTTGCTCTTGCCGTTCTGGACATGCCATGAGGTCTTGATGTTCATGCATGGGCAGTAAACACTCGCATGGACACTAGGTTATGGCTTAATTCTTCAGGAAATGCAGAGAGCCCACTGCTAATGCAGTGCAGAGCTGGAGGCACCACATCCCCCAAGTGTGCAGGAGATCCCAGGGACAAGGGGACACAGCCTGAGACTGGCCAGCCTTTGCTGGCCTGAAGCAGATGACATTGAGGGGGGGAGTGTGGCAAAAGCTGTCCAGTCTTTCCATAGATAGTGTAGCACAAGATCACCCTGTATCCAGTCACAATCACATTAAAAATAAGGAATAATTGTTTAAAACCAGCTGACATAAAGCGTTTTAGGTTATGGACCTTCAGATTGACCCAAGAGTGAGTATATTTCACTGAAATGATTTAAGTGTATGATAGCAAAGGGAAACTTGTACAGTTCTGTAGCTCTTCCAACACAAACAGGCTTTTTGTTTTCAGGAGAAAATTAAAAGAGTTGTTAAATATTTGCTCGCAGCAATAGAAAGTCTTGGGTGGTTGGGCAGAACCCAGACCTGCCTTTTAAAAGATTGCTTTTTTTCCAAAGGTCCTGTAATTATGTTAGAAGAAGAATACTATTTCTGTTGTCTGAAATTAGATGAATGCAATTGCGTATGCCATTCAATTAAAAACAAATTAGCTAGTCATTCATTTGGTGTTATGCAAATATATGTGAAATGCAAGAAGTCCCAGCAACATGAATGTGCCAGTTCATTATGCAATAGTACTGTGCCTCAAATTCAAAATCTTTCAGTAATAAACAGCATTTCTCCTCCCCTTTCTCACAAGCAAAGCAAAACATGTCTTTGATGAAATTGGTGTGCTGCGTGAAACTATTCCATAATTACTAAATGGACAGTGTTGTAATTAGGTCTCATTAGCTAGAGCCATGGTTTCTGGAGAAATACTATTTATGGATACTGTTACATAGAATTTTGTCATATTGGACCAAGTCCATCAATACTCTTATCAGAGAAAAAATATTTAAAGATATAAAATTAAGAGAAGCAATTTAGGAGCTTTTCTGTACTTTTTGTTTTCTGTCACTTTTTCCAGTCACCTCTGGTGCTAATGTATGGTAATAAACTTGATAACATTTAACAGAGCTTTGAATGCTCACCATCTACAATTGTTATATCTACTGTGGGTATACCTAAATTCCTGTGAAGCGGAAAAGTTTGTTTTAATAATAATACAGGGGAGCTTTTTGGGGGAAGGAAGCAGAGGTATATATGCATCCCTGTATGTTGAATGAGTGCTTCAATGTTGGAAAGGTCATAGACCTTTATGAAAGCTGTAGAGGAGCATGAGGCCCCTACTCGTAGAATCTTCCTTAGGGATTTTTCTAGGTTTATTTATTGTATTAGAATATGCAGGATACAATTGTGTTGGAAAGAAGTGGAAGTATGAGGATCTGGAATAGAAAGAAAGATGCAAGACATGAAAGAGAATAATCTTTGAGAAATGCTTTGGAGCACATGTAATTTTTTTTTTTTTTGTCACAGTAATTATGTGATTTTTTTACATCCAGCATTCTCTGAGCTCTTTTCAGGAAAACTCACAGCAGCTTGTTTGTATTACAAACCTGTGCTGTACCTAGGCTGTATTACAGCCTTTTTTCCCCCTGCTGGGACTTGGTTATCAATAGGCTGGTCCTACAGCCTGTCCGTACCCTCCCTTGCGGAGAGGCAGCAGGAGAGCAGCTACTCCAGGGAGTTATTTAATGTGTCTCAGGATTCTGCTGTGAGCTTGCCTCGCTCCCATCTTTTTCCCATCCCCTGTGGAGGCAGCCAAGGACTTTTTTTCAAGCAAGCATCCAGTTCTCCAATTTTTAAATGGCCTATCTAGTGTTAAGTGGCAGCAACACTCCCTTTCTGTGTGTTTTGACATCTCCAAGCAATGCAGTGTTCGGGAACAGATAAAAAAGTAATATTTTAATTCATTGAGGCTGCATTGCAGCTGCTCAGGACCCTGCCCATTTAAGTAGTTTTTAGAACAAATTAATAGGAAGAATATAGATGAGTGAATGCGAGTCTAAATGGGTAGATAAATTCAATTTTCTTACCAGGAACAGTTTATAATGTTGTATGTGGATAGCTGAGTGGTCTCTAAGTTTCTAAAAGTAATAGCATTATTTACAATCTTTTTTTACTTTTCTTCTTTAATGTCAACTCAAAGCAGTTTTCATATATTCCAGCAAAAACACACAAATCAATTTTACAATAAAGTGAATATTTCACTTGATTCCAATTCAGTAAAGGACAAAGCATTTTTATCCTCATTTTAAGTATCTCTTGGCTTCCCTTATTCAATAATGAATAGTAAAAATAGTAAAATAGTAAAAAACAGACAAAACAGAAGGGATATATGTGTATGTGTGCTTGGAGGCAATATGGTGTCTGGAATAAGGGTCATGTTGGTAATACAAGTTTTGTAATATTTTCCATTTGATTGTAATTTGTTTATTCATCCTGAAACATTATTGTTCAATAAAATAAGCCATCTATATACTAAGCCAAGTTTCCAGCTGTTTATAAATAATTTCAAGAGGAGAAATTCCAACTGTAATGGTCTGTAACAGGATTAGATTTTCACTTTCACCGGATTTTTTTTCCATGTTTTTTATCACTCAAGGTTTTTATTTTCCTTTTAGATAAGATATTTCTAGTTTGGCATTAGGAATTATAACAGTGATTTGGCAAGGAGGTTATATCCAATTTTATACTCTATTTTCATAGCATTGTTGTAGATAATTTTACCTTAAAAAGTATTATTTGGAAGCTTGGGAAAGGGATTGGTGTGGCCATTGTGTGCAGTTGTATTTCAGTTATTTGAGGAGCTTGGATAGCTATAACCCCTTGAATCTGAGAGCAGTTAAAGGGGCTCTTAACTGGTTTTCCAGTTGCCCACAGCCATGGAACCAAGGGCTGCTGTATTCCCTAAATGCACACACTGAACACACTTTTGGAAATCTGAGTTGAGAAACCCATCTTAGCTGCTGAAAGGGAACTCCATGGAAAATATTGAAGCTATCAAAAATCGCTTGCTTACAGAAACATGAGAGAATGATAGAAAATAAATTGTCATGGCTTTCCTCCCTCTGCCAAGTGGGAATCAAGGAAGTGAGAGATGAGAAGATAACAAAGTACCCATTTGACAGTTCCAGCCTTTTTAGAAACTTGATTTCTATTTTGCTGCAAAGAGACTGCCAAGGATAACAGGTTTAAAAATTATCCTATGATGAAGTGGTTATTTATCATGATCTTCGTGCCTGCAGTAGTAAATCGTACTTGGCATCAGTAGAACATGAGAAACTCATTCCAAAGTCAATTAACATGTTTTATTAGTATAACATCAACTTCAGAGTTAATGGGATTTACCCATCATTATTAACAATCAGATTTTCATGCAAGTTGCACATCTGCAATGTACAGGACTTGGGACACTCAGTATTTTTGCAAAAGGCCTGGGGAGTTGGAAGGTGACAGGGTGCCCCAGGTGTCTAAACACAGCTCAGATGCAGCACCTGCAATGGGGAGAGCGGATGGGAGGTGCTCACACGGTCACTTGCTGTCTCTGCTGAGATGCTAAAGCCTCTTATTCTTTGCTGTTCTGCTGCTGTGTCAGTTGGAATCGTCATAAAAATGGGATTTTGTGCAGTTTGCTGCTTGATGACTGAGGCCTTTTCCACTCCTCCATCATTCCCTCTCCCTTTTACATACAACCACGTGAATTATGTGCATGTTATAAGTAGTAGGTTTATATCCAGATGGTTAGTAATGGCATATTCATTGTAACAATTCCTATTTCTTTTTTTCCCTCTTTTCTTTCCAGTGTAAAACTCTCTCTGGCGTCTGTGATCATATTATCTCACTCTCTTCTGATCCTCTGGTTTCCCAGTCTGCCCACCTTGAAGTGATCCAGCTTACAAACATCAAGCCAAGTGAAGGGCTGGTAAGAAGTACGCAGTTAATCAAAACCATCATCCAGAATGAGAAAGTGATTTTCTTAATAAGATGTGTAAATATAAAGGAATAGGAGACTTTAGGCTTTGTTTGATTTTCTTTCTTTCTTTTTTTTTAAAAAAATCTGAAATATTTTGATTTCTCCTGCAGCTGGGCCAATGGGAAAGTAGTTTGTAAGGCTGGCCAATATATGAGAAAATTTAATAAATGGGAAAAAAAAGAAAGAGAAGTTCTTGCCATTTATGCCAGCTTCTGAAAAGTAGCTCAGATGATAGTGCTAGGATCTTGAAGCCTGAAGGGATTTAAATTGCTAAGATCAACTCAACCAAGAAGTTTGCGTGGGTGCACAAGAACTGTCAAATTCTAGAATTTGCTTCATAGTATCTCTGGGATATAAAGATGTCTCATAAGTTATTCAAAAACTCTACAGCACTGCTAAGAAGTAGCTTGTTGAATTTTATTGCGAAAACTCTGCATACTTAATCAGGTGGTTGTGAAAGCTCAGTGATGTTCATGAGCTGACCATTGATCTTTCAAGTACTCAAGTATCCAACACCCACAGCGTGGGGGAAAACCCACTGGTAATGCTTACAACTGTTCTTCTTTATATCACTAATAATATCTCTTCCCATCTGCCTTGGAGAGAGTAAAAGGTGATCAGAATTCAGTTAACCACTTTTTGCCTAGTGAAATAGCTTTTGCACCTTCTGCCCGAGTTTATTCTCGTCGCATTTAAGTAAGAAGCATTACTGCTCCACTCTTCTGTGCAGCCATTTTTTTTTTTTTGGTTTGTTTGGATGTAGTTTTGGAGAATATTTGGGGGGTTGTGGGTTTTGGGGGCTTTGTTTGTTTTTTGAAAATTTGATATACGAAGGTTTTTAGGTTAATTATTCACTGATATGTCTCCTTTGAAAGATCATAATTAAAACCCAAGATAAAAATCTTTGGGATGAGTAAATATTGGCCCATCCTTTGTTTTGTTCTACTATTCATTTCTTCCCTTCTCCACTGGCTTTCTTTTATAAACTCTGAATCCGTTTCAGAGCGTGCCTCCAGAATTTCACCTTTTCATGGACTCTCTATCTCTCTTCCTCTCCTATTAGTTTTCTCACCTTTTTGCCTGCTCTCAGCAGTTAGTCTTTCTAAATCCTACCTCCTGCTGTATTGAAGGAATTCTCTTTTCTCTCAACCACCTATTTGAATTTCTGTCCATTTTTGTCGTAGCTTTTAATTTTTCTCCTTTCTGTCTTGTGACTTATTTTTTTTTTCCTCATTTGCGTCTTTCTGTAGGGTGGTGTTAACCTCCAGTGATTGAAAAGTGTTAAGAGCAGAATTTTTTTATAAAGAATGATGTCTTTACGTGGGTGTGTTTCAACGTCTAGCTGATCGTGTAGAGATCTTTCCCTTTCCCTGTGCCTCTGTTTTCACCCGTGTCTGTCTTGTCTGTTGAAACTGGGAGCTCTTGAAGCAGGGCTTATTTTTGGGATCTGTGCTTGTGAACCAAATGGACGGGGTCATGCTGCTGACTGAGAAATTCCATGTCATTATCTCAAAAATAATTGCATGTTTTTATTTTTCTTTTAATGGAAAGGACGGATTGTGCAAGCCTTGTTCACATGCCTTAGAAGGATGCAATGCTATTTTGATGCAGTGACCTTTTTTTCCCTCCTTCCTTCTTACCTGTATGCCTCAGTTGTGTTGCCTCTGTGCTACATTGCGTCTCCTAGACTGTAAGCTCTCCGGAGCAGGAACCAAGGTCCATGCATCCGTGCTGGGAGCTGCACATCGTGCTTCTCGGGTTGTTACAGTCCCAATCACACTAGCAAGCTGTTTTGTCAGCTTACTCTTGGTGCTTTGTATGAAAGCTTTTGGTTTTGCTTTTTTAAACTAACATCTTTCAGTTAAGATACAGTGGACACCTGTCAGCGCAATATGCTGTTGAGTATTAAGGGTGTCAGTTTAATAAATGATGGTAGAGCTTGACGTTATGTTGAGCGGCTGCACATCAGGAGCACTTACATAAATGTGAAGCTCAGTAACTTCTGGACCGTCTTCTGGGATGCGTGCAACAATGGAGGTGGAAAGATGGATTACGGCCAACTTTCTTCTCAAGCTTCGACCCCTGTGGAGGCTCCGTGCTGGCTATAATGTTCACGGAATGAAATGCTAGCCCTGTAAAAATGGAAAGACTGCAAGCAGAAAGCAGAGGGCAAGGATGGCTGCTAACCTAGAAGATGTTCTGTAGCAGGGATACATTGTCTCAAACAATACCTGAAAAGTTAAAGTAAATCAGGGAGAGAGAAAGGAGAGGAGGAGAAAATAAAAGGCATGGAAAACACTGTAATTTCTCTAAACTCATATGTTAAATACATGACAGATTTGGGGAAATAGTTGAATTTTTTATAACATAAAACAAATAGGAGCACTGCCAGGATGTTTTAATCAGTTTAAATATTTCCTTCTCTACAGTTAAACTTTTTCTGTGGGCACGTAAGTATCAGGCTGAGGTACGTGTCAACTGTCCAAACTAATATGTTACTGCAGGAGCACTTAAATGTGTTATATGGATTGCAGCATCTTACAGATATTAAACTAACTAATGTTTACCAGAAAAACAGACTAAAAAACCTGACAAGGAGAAAACATGTTTATGGTGCAGTATGGAAAACTGGTGTACTTGACTCAAAACTTGACTCAAAACAAAGTAGTTAGTTAGTTAGCAAAGAGTGGGATATTCTATGCATTTTGTTAGATAAAAAGCAGATATCCAAGTTATATTCTGCTTTACCTTGGTAAGTTTTCATTGAGCAGTTCCCTATGGGTTTTTTCATTTTTTAAATTCAGTATAGAATATAAGAGGAGAACTATGATACAAGTTAATCTTGAATTGCATTTTTTTTCCTGTTCAAACTTTCATTTTAATTCTGGACTGTTCATGTGCTATGGCATGATTTCAAATTCTACTTCTTCACTTAGTCATCTAGATTCTTGTGAAGGTATGAAGGTGATTATGCCAGAACAGTAGACTAATTTTGCTTGGTTCCTCTTTGCTTGTTAAAGAAAACACAAAATCAGCCTATTGTGCAAAAGTGCTCCTGAAATACAAATAGCAGATAGTGTAGCTGGAGGTCTAGTTAGGAAGAAGTATTTTACTGAAATCCAGTGTACTATTATTTATAATATTCCTCCAAGTTATTTGGCCTGAAATATTGGAAGAGTTGGAAAATAAAAAACTATGAACAATTTTCTGAAAGCTGCTTGGACGTTTGGAACACATTTCTGGGCTAAAGAGGCATGTGCAACCTTGGGAGACTGCATCAAGATGCCAACACAGTGAAAGTAAAATTTTAATTAGGTATATGATGAAATTGAATTAGTATCTTCTTATGTGCTTTCTGGCATTGTGTACTATATGCAAGCATATCAAATTCTATTGTCAGTCTTAAGAAAAATAAAAATCCAATGTTTTTGTTCCAGCCTTTAACGGAGCAATACTTCACACCAATGTAGAATGTACTGACTTGTTTGGATTAGACTCTTACCCTCAGTTGATCAGAACAATCTGTGCAATGTGTTACCTGGTCTTTGAAGAAAGTGTACTTCCGTTCTTGATACCTATGGTGGTTGCCTAACTTCAGGCATGTGAACTGAATTAACTTTCCGTTTGTTTGGCATAACTAATTCTTGTGAATTTATAGGGACTTTGGAGTTACCTTTTGATACCTAAGATTTGTTTCTGCTGACCTATTTTGGTAGAAATGAACAGTGCACATTGAACACCTTGCACTCTTAATCATGGAGTACTGTTAATACTGTGTAGCCGCAAGGAGACAAAGAAGGGAATATTTGCAAATGCCTGTGATACTCTTCTACAGCAGAGTAAATCCTAGAAACATTCTGTTTTCTGTGCCTTTTCCCGTATATCGTTGTTCACCTAAAACAAGCAGTAGAGGTAGGTGAACAAAAGTGTGGATCTCATTTCAGTTACGTTTGGTTTTGGAAATGGCAAAACACTGCATTTCCTCATTCAAAAAAATTCTATGTAAACATAATGATGTTGTCTCTTGCAAAATTGACAGGATGTAGCAATAGTGTAACATTTTTAGTTTTTTGTGTGCGTATGGAATATATATACTTTTTTTGCAGCTTCCTTCTTTCTCCTTCCTCCCAAAGTGTTCCTATTTAATTCTTGTTCTTAGCCTTTAAGGAGAATTCTTCAAAAATCCTCTTTCCTCTTTTGGTTTTTGAAAGTCTTTAATTTCTAGAAAAGACCAAGTTGGACAAGAATTGCAGTCCACCACCACAGCATATAATATCCTTACTGTCCTTCAGATTTATGTTTTGCACAAAGCTAAGCACTGCATAAGCAGCAAATGTGAGACTCTATCCTCTGCTTTCAGCCTGATGTTATTCACTGTTTCCTTATTCTATGATATTATGATTTGCGTGTGTTCCTGTCTTGTACTGGCTTCATTTTACAGGTTTCGTTCAGATCCAAATGGAAATTCAGTTGTTTTTTCACATTTCACATCACCTAGGTTTGATGAAGTAAAGTTTTGTAATATTTCAGTGAAACATTGCTGGTAGTTTTAGGTTACTGTTGAGCCACTGAATTGTTGGTACAGAAAATGTAACATTGATAAACGCAAAATGAAAACAGATGATAAATCATGGTTATTATTTGGATTAGTAAAAAAAAAAAAATCCTTCCTTTATTATCTAAATCACAGAATCCCAGAATCCCAGAATGGTTGAGGTTAGAAGAGACCGCTAGAGATCATCTAGTTCAACCCCCCTGCTCAAGCGAGGACACCTAGAGCACATGGCACAGGGTGAAAATGCTTATGTTGAAACAAATAACTCATTAAAGTAAAATTAAGACTTTCTTCAGAAATTATCCTGCACAGACCTGCCACCAGTGAATCTGTGGCTTACACTGATGTGAGTGCCTTCAGCAAGCAAGGCCAGATGGCCCAGCCCTTAGCACTCGGTCTCCTCAAACAAAGTTGGCCTGATTTCAGCTCCTGACCGTGTCCAGTTGGGTCAGGACATTTAGATCCATATTCAGGCCTATCCAGGATTTAGGTCCTGATTTTCATCGTTTTGGGGATAGGTAGTAGTTGCCAAATGTACTGATGTATCTCAATCTCTTGTGTGGCTTATTTCCATGCCTGTAAAATGTGTTTATATTAGTACTTCCCTACCTCACAGGAGTGTTGTGAGGATAAATGCGTAAGAAATTGCCATGAGATATTTGAGATAACTGAGTTAAGTAGGAAAGCAAGGAACCAGTTGAAAAAAAGTATTTAGGATTCATAGAGCTGGAATGCGGAGCAAAATGACAGAGGGTTCCTGTCTGTGTAGAAATGAGCAGGTTCTTGCTTTTTTCTCACCAAGCTGTAGCAGCCCAACATGACAATTGGAAATGGTGCCATGAATTTCTGCTGCAGACCGTGCAGAGTAAAAGACAAATTCAGTTTTGAGCCCCCTTTCAGAGACAATATCATTTTTTTTCCTGAGGATATCATCCAGACTGTTAACCGGGGAGGAAGCAAGGGCAAATCCTTTATCCCACTACAAGAACATCTGCAAGTTCTGGTGCCAGATTAGGTCTGCCCAACTGATAAAAGTTTTCTCTGCCTGTTTACTTTATTTGGTCACTGGTGAGCACACCATGTTCCTCAGCTAAGAACAGGCTTTACAGTGGTACTTGGATTAAAAGAAGAAAAGTACATCCTGAGGATGATATTTAGTGCAGTGCTTAGTATCTACCTGCTTTCTATGAACTGGTGAGAGCAAGCAAGGTACTTCAGAACTTGTTGCAAATGCGGTGTATGCCAGTTATCTTTCTTCTTTCTTTTTTCCCACTGTCTTAGTGGTGCCATTAAAATGTAGTTTGTATGTTGACTCAGAGAAAAAGCAGGTTTGAGAAACTTAACTCGAACCACCCATGCAGGAACTTTGATCTTTTCATAAGCTGCTGTGCACAACATGGTTCCTGCTAATATGTCAATAGTCCTTCTTTTCCGTATTTTTTTTCAAAAAAAAAGTCATAGCTAACAAAGATGACATTAAAATTGTCATAATTGAGCTTTAGAGCTCATTGAGATGAGTGAGGCAATCAGAGAGTTTCTAAGACGAGTCATTTTTTCAGGCATATTTCAGAGCATCAGTTAACAGTTTGAAAGTTATTTTTGCAGCATTGCCTACTAGAAAGCACAATTCTTTTAAAACCATCTTCCAAAAAACTTGCAGAAAGAAATGGAAGTATTGATCATCTTAAGGCAATTATTAACTGTTTTTGTAAGCAGATGCTACTGTTGTTATATTTGTTGTTTATGGAGTACATAAAGAATATTTATGGAGATGACTGGTAAAAGTTTTAAGTTTCTATTGCTGCATAGGGGTAGCTACGTTTGTGCTGTTCTCTAAGTATGTGATAAAGCAGAGACATATTCCTTATGGCATATGTTAATTTAAAGGTCCACACATTAATGCATATGTATGTATATGAAGCTTTTATTTTTAGAGATGTGCAAGTTATGTTTGGATGGTGATGGTTTGTGAAACACTTTAAAATTTCTTTCCCATGATGTCTTTTTCTTAGGGTATGTACATTAAATCAACATATGATGGTCTCCATGTAATTACTGGAACAACAGAAAATGTAAGTATTGTTAATACTGTCTGTTCAGGCCTGGCAGCCTTTTTGATCTTACCTATGGTTTATGCTTTCCCTTTGCTATAGACTACATTTTGCTTGCAAAAGTGTGCTAGTTGGCTGTTAAGGACCAAAAGCATGTTGGACGGCAGAAGCGCTTTTGCTTGTTTATCTCAGAACTGAAAGAGTTGTTTGTAGCTGAGGTCCAGGAGAACTGATTTTGATTTGTTCATGCAAGCCACTTACTTAAAACACTTCAGCTGATCGAGATGAGAGGTAGCTATCTTGGAGTTACCTTGCACTGTATATAGAAGATAAATGTCTTCAATAACTATAGACTGATATGCAGGAGTTCATTGTAGTATTGGAAAAACAGCTTCAACATTTTCCATCTATTGATCTTTATTTTGTAATAAATAAATGCATGGAAATGAGGACATCCCTTCATGTTGACAAGTTTCTGCATGAACTTCTGAATAATGCCTATAGAAAGGGAAACATTATTGGTGCACTAGTTGTCATGGAAGGTAGCAAAACAGCAAGCAAAACATAATACGCTACTTTTAAACTCTCTTTGAAATACACTCTCCTTGTACACCGTCTTTACAGAACTGGTTGTGTCTGATAGGGAATGGGCAAGAGGATCATTTTTGGCCTTTTCCAGGCTTTAATGCATAATCTTTGAGAAACACCGAACAGGCCACTAAGCTATGCTGAATTGCTCCATGACGGTTGAAGCAATTCCTTTTGAAGACTCTGATGACACTTTCTTAAAATGAAGCTGTAAGAACTACTTGTTTTATCCTGCTACTGTGTCATATTCTGGAAAACACAAACCACACATGGTATTTACAGCTGTTGCCTTGGATCAGCCATGGTGTTTTGCTAGTATCTCATGGGACAAGAATAGAATTCTTGTTTTCATCTCTTCATTGGAATTGCAATCTGGAAATCTTTATTCTTTTGCTGTGGACAGGATGTCCATGGGATAACATTAGGAAAACATAAGAGGAATTTCAGCCTTCCAATCAAAAGTCTGGGGAGTCAAACCTATAGTTTCAATATCATTAGCATTAGCAAAACTAAGACAAAAGAAAAGTTGTGCAAAATCTAGAAAACATATGGAGAAGAGATGATGTTTTTAAAGTGGAATTTCCCTCAGATTAAAAAAGGAACCATTTTCTCTCCATGAGTTACTATTATTGGATTTAATTTCCCAGGGGCAAAGATAAGAATAAAATCTTAATGCATTCCCTCAAAAATCTTATCTTTCATGATTCATGAACATAATTTAAAGCTACATCAGGAAGCTTCAGTCATGATGACTTTTCTGCTTTGTTATTGATACTTTCACTTGCTATAAGACTCTGGAGGTACTCAAAGCAAATGGAGAGACTGGAATCTGCTATCCAGGGAAAGACAAATTGTGTATTAAAATGAAAATAAGAAACACCTTAGGAAAGTAATGTATCTCCTGCTTTCAAAGACAAAGTTTCTAGCCACTTGCTTAAAAACAAACAAACAAATGAAAAAAAAAACCCACCCAAGTATGATTTTGATAGATGGGAGGAGAAACATCAAAGGAACATGTCAAAATAAGGTCTGGGGCAAATGTGTGAGCTGACCTCTTCATACTGACATTTTTTTGCCATTTGTGGTCTTACTGGACTTCTAGAAAACAGTAAGAATCCAAATTCTTTTGCCTTTGAACAAAAGCTTGTGCCTTTTTCTTTCTGATTCTGCTACTTGAAATGAGATATTGGCACAACTTTTTATCTGAGCCTTTCCTGAAAAATCACAGAGAAGCCCTTGTCTTTTTAATAAATGCAGTGCTTTATCAGTGCTGACTGTGTAATATAACTCCGTGGGATTTTTATCCACCATCCTGCACTATCTGTTTGTAATTCACGGTTATTAGAGTCCAGCTACCAAGCCCAGAGCGGTGTGGATCTTGCTGTTCAGCAGTAGCAGACTGGCCCTGCAGGTCTGCATGGCCAAGCTCTGAAACTCGAACTGAGAAGGAGCAGAGCTTCTTAAAATCACTGCCCTTCCTTTCAGAGCTTCTCCCTAAAGGTCCTGTAGCATTAGAGCAAGCTGATCTTTCTGGTTCAATTCTTCTCTCTCATATTTGAAAGTAGCAATTGCAAAGGCTGTATTGGTCCAGCAAGAGAGTATAGCCTTCTTGTTGAGTGATAATCTTTTAATTCACAAAGCAAATGTTTTCATCAAAAAAGTAACTCTTTAATTTAGTTTTCTAGTTAAAAGGAGTATTTTCTAAGTCATATCATGAGTTGTATCTGTCAACGTTCTGGTTTACAGCAGGAGTGCAATTTTGAAGTAAGGCCTTTCAGGGTCCCCACTTACTGTGTAGTGGTTGAGTTTGTAGGGTGCTTATAGAACTCAGAAAAGAGACACATTCAAAAGAAATGATGCCTGAGTTTCTACTCAGTCTCACTGAGTCACTGATGCCTGAGTTTCTACTCAGTTTCTACCCAGTCTCTACTGGGCACACACCAAATGTGGTTCAGGCCCTAAGGGAGGCAGGAAGGTCAAAATATGTTTTTTTTATACTGTGGGTGTGTTGGAGGGGAATGGGACAAAGAAAACATTTAGCCTAGAGGACACCACTAAACCACATCTGAAGTAAGATCCCTTATCCTCATATGGGAAGATTGTGGAAACCTACTACCAGCTCCTGTAGATGTATCTGTGATGTGACACACTTTGTTCCTTATAGGGGGCTTCACAAATAGATGTTTGCTTCATGATCAGCATACACATCTTTAAGAAGAAATAGCCTAGCAATTCCCCTATCTTCCTTAAATGATGATTGATAAAAGTTAACTATTTCTCAACTGTAAGGTCTGCTTTCCTTATCTGGGAGAAAAACCAGTAAGGTACAAGAGCTATGATCTCCCAATAAGACCACAGGTTTGAACTCTTGTAGAAAGGATTTATATCTAACCTTGCAGTATATTAATTCCCAGGCATAATTACAATGATTTTTTTATAGTCCAAAGACTCTGAGATCATGTTTTACAGATTTGGCAAACGGCTACACTCAAAATTTCTACGTCTTTCTCAAGTTTAAGCTGTAAGTGCTGAAGTTAGTACAAGGAAAAGTTAGTATTGTAATGAAACCCCATTCATTACAATGAGTGGGGTTCAAGCAAAATGGCAGGATTCACTAGCATAGACACTTTGAAGGTCTTATGTGTAACTGCGTCTGAACTAAAGTACAGCAAGATTATAAAGATCTTTGAAATGTATGATGAGTAAATTTGAATAGTGTAGTGATAGGGAAAAGATAGATCAGTGGAACGCAGCTATTACTGTTAAAATTTTTCCTTCATTGATCCAACTTCTTTAACACTGGAAAAGTGCCAGATAGTTAGGCTACTTTTTCTTTTTTTTCCTTTTTTTTTATGTAAGTAAAGTTACATCTTTATTAGCCCAGGATGAGTAGGATGCCTGCAAGACCTCAGTTGTGAGTGACCCTCCTTCTACCCTCACGTTTTCCTTGAATATCTTCTGTTTTA
The DNA here is from genome assembly GCF_000705375.1 of Tinamus guttatus. The sequence goes on along the minus strand of NW_010584104.1, from coordinate 168,908 downwards.
AAACAGTTCTTAATTTAAGCCATGAATGAAATGGAATTGCACTAGAAAATCATGGTATGTCTGTGGGAGGGGAAGTAGTAGGTAGATTATTGCAAACAGTCCCCATTTCAGGCTAGTATCATATGCCTAGATGTCACATCTCACCAGAGCTGGAAAATGCTGAAGTGAACTCAGTTCTTTCTGCAAAATTCATAGCAGCTCTTTGCAATCCTACTCCGGAGTACTTTGGGTTTTTTGTTTTGTTTTAAACTGTCACTCATGTCTTTTACCTTTAAGGTGATTAAACAACTTCATAGGCTGGCAGCTTTCGTGCTGAGTAAGAAAAGCAAAAGAATTATCACTCTGTGAAAAGCTTAATGAGATTACTCGCCTTTAAAAATGGGGGAGAGGGAATCCCTCAAAAAAGAGGTGATCTGTACATGCAGAGGGCATAAGAGGAGAAAAGGGTCTTTTTCCTCCCTGCTTTTCTCGGTCAAAAACAAAGAAAAAAAGTACTTTGCATTTTGAAAGTATGATGATCTTAGTAGGATTTTGATTGCAGCTGCATTTCTTTCCTTCTACCTAATAATAACCCAGACATGAAGTTATAATATAACTTTATGGTCTTCCTTGATGGTGCCTAATCCTCTGTCCTCATATACACTGTGAAGAACAGTGATTTGCTGAAGTTCTCAGGAACATACCAAAGCATCTGGAATAAAAAGGGAATGCTGTGAAATTTATTTTTGAATAAGTTGCTGTTTAATCCTGATGGAGTTAACATTCAGCCAAAGATTGGCTTCAAAAGCTTAAGACATGTCAGGCAGGTAAAAGCAGTTTTTCTGCAGATTGAAATTAAATGAAATCTTTAAGACCATTTCACTCTTTAACAAAATAAATATTTATACCTTTCTTAAACTTGATTGTCTTGGTGCAATAGTGCAGATTACATTTCTCCAAAAGCAGTTAATTGATTTAAATATTTCTTTTTTTCTTTATTTCACAATGGAATGTAGCTATCAATCTAATCTGACGTAGTTTAGCAATCATACTGCTGAAAGAGAGATGATGACCTGTAAGAATTGTATTCTTTATCATCTCTTTTATTTTAAATTCAGTCACCTGCAGATCGGTGCAAGAAAATCCATGCTGGAGATGAAGTGATTCAAGTTAACCACCAAACTGTGGTATGTATAACTATGTTCTGTGTCAATTGGAGATAACGGTGTCATGGCACACCAGCATGTGTAGAAAAGAAATGTGTAGAAAACTGTGTTTTTATAAGACTTTTTTTTATTCTAACAGCTAAATTTTTCTCTTCTGAAAATACTTTGTTCTTAATTCTTATAACATGCAACGCTTAACCCTGCTAGTCTGAGTATCACTGGAAGCAGTATCAAGTTAGGCTAAATAATTGAGGTTTGGGTTAAGTTAGGGTGTTTTCTGCATATGCTCTATTAATAAAGGCTTGTTTTTGTATAATAGAAAGTTTGGTTAGACTGAATTCAAGGATTTGGAACTGTTCTGTCCTTGTAGGTTCAGGATCAACCTTGCTTGCTGGAAGCTAGCAAACCTCTTACTTTCTAAACTTACAGGAATATGTAGAACACATCTATTTCAAAAACAAAAGCAGTTAAAATTCCTATGTGTATACATCTTACATGTACATCTTAACTTAGATACACATTTTTAAACTGTAAAAGTTAAGATGAAACAAATCTTCTATGAAAGTATGAAAGTGTATGAAAGTATGAAAGTAAAACCATACACAATGCCCTGAGTGTCAAGAGTTGCCTGTTGGTCCCTGGTGATTATATTTAGGATAGATGAACTGTTAAAATCAAAATAAACTTCTTTCTAAGAGGGCTCAGTAATTGAAAGGAGTGAAGTTTCAATATAAATAGCAACTATTCTTTTTCTAAAGTATAGGCTTTCTTAAGGGTAGTGAAAGTCAGTATGTGGAATTAATCACATGTATTCTGGCAAGCACTTCAGCTGACAGAATATGATCCGAGATTTCCATTATTAATGCAACAATCATTTGTTACAAGTGTGTTTCTTCATTCCCCATAGAGTTTGACTTACAGCTTTAGGCCACACTACATCATGTCAGCTCCTCTGCACAAATTAGGATAATATTCCATTACACCCTCCAGCTAAGTTTAATATCAAATATACTGTACATCTATGGAACTTAACAGATGCAAAACTATTCAGCCAGGATACACAAATCGATAGGTCTAACCAAAATAGGGTGAAGACTATTTATCTCTGTATAATTCATGATAAATATTATTGTATCACGTGATTACTTACATGTACTCATGTACTGATGATAATGACTGATATTCTTTCCCATAAAGAGAGGTCATAACATCAGCATAACATAACAGGTTTTAAAAACAGTATTATTTTGAGTATCAAAATATGTGCAAATCGAAGTATGTGCATAATCTTTCAGTTTTTATGCTAGCTAGTTTTTCCTATAAATTTTAAAAGTACTTGTATAGTGAAGTTGCCTTGTCAACTTCAAAAATTTCCATCATATAAGTATTATTCTGTTTTTCTTGCCACATCTGCACTGCATTTATCTGACAAAAAAGATCAGATTCTTACCAAATGAAAAATGTTGTGACAAGCTTTAAGATGAACTTTGTTACATAGAAATTTTAATCTAAGATTTGAATGGTTTAGCTTTTGCAGATAAGAAACTATGTGCTGAAAAAAAAGATATCACAAAAAGGAAAAAAATTTTGATTGTGCTTCTAGGAAAAGGGAATATATGGAGCCGAGACTAATGTGATTTTAGTTTCAACAGCCACATTTGGTATAGAGGATATGTATAGCAGTAGAATAAAACATACAATTATATATGCTCTTGTTCTATCAATGGTATAATCAAATTAGCATATTTGATACTGTAGAGAAAAAATACTTAGATTTTAATATTGATTTTCCACAGTGAGAGTCAGTTAACATTTTCTTAGCAGTATAGCAGTAGTTTCCATGTTGCCTTTACAAAGGGGAATGTATCATTCACTTTGGAATTTAGAGAGATAGAATCTTTTATATATATTATGATTTTTTTTCCTTTTTGTTTCTTTTGGTAAGTGTCTAAGTTCTTTTATACTCTGGTGCCTCTCATGAGGTTCAAAATATTCAAAAGTGAATATTGTTACTCCCAGTGCTTCTTCCTCTGGAGTGAAGAATTCTGAAGGTATAGCATTCTGTCCTCTCTATTGATTTTTTTTTCGAACTCTACGTACTGCTCAACAGTTGAAATCATAGGCTCAGCCCTGCAGCTTGCTGCTTTCAATTCATCATTTATTATCATCTATATTGAATATAGAAATCAGGATGACTAGAGATTGCAAAGATTTAGCTCTAAAATGGCATGGTTGGTATATTACAGTTATTTGGATGATGTGTTGTAACTGGAGAATCAAAATCTAACAGAGTCTAACTTTAAACATTCATTTTAGGGGGATTTTTTTTCTGTATTTTCTTAAATTATTCCACTGTTTCTATTTGTCAAAATTAAGTTAATCTCTGGTCTTAGGCACTGTATCTTTCTAATAATGAGTACAAGCTTGAGAAAGAGAAGCTCCATATAAATACTTTTAAAAATTCAACTTTTTAGCTATCAAGAATCACATTTTAATTGTGAAAGTCTGTGGGTTTTTTTTCAGAATGGGCTGTTGATTTTGAAAGAGGCAGCATGACAAAGTAGAAGGATACTTACATGTCTTATATTGATTTTTATTACACATATCTCAGAATGAGGGGTCAAAATATGTTTTTCATTCGCTGTTGACATCCTCTGTTTTCTTGCGGTGATGCTTAATCTTCATAATATTTCATCTGGCAGTGAAATCAAAGGATTTCAAGTGAAATCCCTGCTCAGTTGGCAGAAACCATGTGCAACAAGATGTAATCCACCTGTATCTGGCAGGACCTCCAGAATATAAATACCTTCTGAATTTTTTAAACGAAAAATTAAGATTACACCTGAAGTCAATTTATAGTTAATGTTCAGAAAACTATCCCTTTTAAATTGTTGTGTATTGTGATTAGACAGCTATGTGAGTCTTCTCTCGATGTTTTGCCTTGCAGTTTGGAGTTTTTTTTTTTTTCAGATGGCTCAGTATTTGAGGGGCACGGCTCCCCCATTAAAATTCAAAGGATTTAGCTCCTGATTTCCCGTAGACTTCTATGTAACTTCAATTCTTAATCTGCTCTAAAAGCCTTTCTGTCTGAAGTATTTCCAATGCAAACATTAATTTTTTTTTTCATAATTTGCACTGTACTTTGTTGGTCATGTTTCTTCCTATACATTCAAGAGTATATTTATCATCAGTTTCTAGAGTCTGGAGGAATTTTTAGTGTCTACGCATGTATTTTTGATACAAGTATATGATATGATATGTAATGGAGTACGTGTATATGATTTCTACAATTTATGTTGGTTCACTAAAGCCCATTAGAACATGTAAATGCAGTCAGCAGAAAAAGTACATTTAATTTGGCAAAATAGACAAATGGTGATGTGTTTCATGTGGGAGCTGGTATGTTCTACATGCTTAGTGTCTGTGGGTTACTCTAGTATTTAGATAATACCTACCTTTTATATGGCATTTCCCTACTGTGGGAAATCCATTGGGCTCTTGTGAGCCAAGCTGAGACAGCAGGAGTTAGTAGCTGGAATTTGTTTTGTATTTATGATCCAAAAACCTTCAAGATTTTGCTAACGTTCTCCTGAAATGAGTGATTTATTTATTTATAAGATTATATGTTGCTTTTCCGCAAGTTTAAACTCTTTGGAAGGGTGTGATGCCTTTCTAGGCTTTCCTGTAACTTAATCTTTGTATAGAAAAAAAAAGGAATCAATATTTGGATTCGTTGTGAGAAGAGCTTAGTGCTTCCACAAAGACTCACAAGCTTTTGGGGAGCTGAGCCTTTCCAGTTGTTGGAAAATGCATTCAAAAAACAATGCAGCAAAATCACAAATTTTCAAATGAATTAGGCGTTGTGCTCAACGTCCTTCTGTTGCTGTTGTGTGTGTGCTTTTATGGAAGATGAGAGGGGGTATTACCTATCAAATCGTGATTTTAATCCTTTCCAAAATCCTTGGACTTCCTCTGCTTTACAACTTCTATGACTGTTGACAGGAATATTTCCTTTTAAGAGCAGGCGAGGTTTAAAGATGAAAGATTTTGAAAATAACCTAGTTCTCTGCAGGGCTCTATCCTGAACTCTGTAGTAAAACATTTTCAGGGTATGAGGGCCATACTTTGATTGTGGCAATTGTAGTCTTGCCTTATTCCCTCTCAAAGTTCCAATTCAATTCTTTATTCTTTTTTTAAAGTCTCCCTACGTATTACATGATATTGATAAAAGAACTGAATTGTGATCCTCTCAAAAGGAAATTATCCTTCTGCAAATTTGCAATTCACTTTAGTTGTAACATAGAATATGTGTTGAAATTATGTAATATTTATTTTTACACAGATTTCTTTTTACATAGATGTGCAAATGCACTTATATTTATATCCCGTATACCAGGGAAGTGTGATATTGCAGAGACAAGATATGTGAGGGGAGATGATCCTTGGTTTCATAACGTTGAATTCAAGTGTTTTTAAGTATAAATGAAAAAGAAACAAATCGGCAAACTTGACATATACAGATGAATTATGTTGTGCTTTCCAAGAAATACTTTCCAGGGAGAAAGGCTGCTCACGCGCTCCGAAGATGCAGTAGGAGTGAAAGTCTTTTAAGAAATCAAGCAAGTGTATATGTATATGTACCTAGATGGATTTAATTTTTATTTTCAAAAAAAAAAACTCTTTTGCAAATAAACTAAATATTTAGTAAAAATAAACCTACTGCAGCTCCATGGACAAACATTTGCTTTGGGAAAAGAGTTGCTCCATGTTTGCTTTTGATTTGATAGAATAGGAAGGGCCAGGACTCTCGTCAGTTCATCAGCCCAAATTCTGTGCATTGTTGTCCACTGATCTGTTCTTTGCTTCAGTCCACCAGGGTTGTTCACAGTCGATACTGGAAACGCATACCCCGCTTTGGGCTCATTTTTATGTAAACAGGGTATTGTGTCATTGGCACTTCTGGCTCAGGCGTGGCAAGTCGGCAAACAAACGCATCCGTGTTGCATCTGTGTTAGAGCAGCATAAGCTTGAACAGCCCACACAGCTTCACTTCTCTGCCAAATTTCAAATAGTTTCCCTCTGTTTATTCCGTGAAACATCCATGCTTAACTACCCACCTGTGTCTCCAACCAGTGGAGCTGCTTAAGAGGCCCAGAAACAGCACTTTACTGCAGAGCTTAACTCTGCGAGTGCTTCTGACTCGCTTAAAAGTCAAACTGCTTAGCTTGTCTGAAATCATTAAACCTGGTTGACTTTATCCTGGAGTGGATGGGGAACGAGTGCAGGGTCAGGCATCTACCACTAGTGATTTTAGAAGTTGTTCCTTATTGCCTCAGGTTTCATGCATGGCAGGTTTGGTCCAGTGACCTGGGCACTGACATCCCATTTTTGGTTTGTTATTTGATCTGTGCTCCAGAGCACCTGACCTGGACCCTCTGCTGTAGAGTTATTGTGCACCTCAGCCTTTGAAGAGTATATGCTGGGCACGTTCACCTCCAAAGCATCCTGCAGATCTGGCTGCAAAACTGTCAAGCTCTGAGAAGCTCAGATTACTGAGTATTACTACAGGTGATCCTTGGAGGAAGTAATAGAAGATACCAATGCAATATGAAGTGCCAGTCCTCTCATAACATAAGTATTTGGAGAGGAAGGGATAGATTATCCTGCTGCTAATTTAACTACATTTTAACTGTGATCTCTGAAAATTAAAAATACATTTAAAAAAACGAGATGAAGGATAAGGAGAGATGTCTTCAAAACAGTACATGTTAATTTGTAATACTGCTGTCCTGCACAGCCTGAATCACGTCTGATTTAGCATTGACTAGTTTCGAGAACCTCTGTACTTTGTGCAAATAACAGCCATATAAATTACACAGATGTTCTTCAGGGTCAATCCTGATCTGCTACTGCGTAATTCATTATCTTAGTCTGATGAATTTGGGAAGTAATTATGAGGAAAGGTAAGATGGTGGTAGTTGTTTTAAAGTAGATTAAAATTGTAAGAAAATTAAGTTAATGCCGTGGCATGGGGGAGGAGAAATTAAAACATGGAAATCAGTGATTGACATGAAGTTTAAAATAAAACCCCTCAGTGTGGCTTAGAGCACTTCAGTGGCTTAAACACTATGCATAGTTTATGGCTGATTGTTTTAATAGCAATAGGGAAAAAAAAAAAAAAACAACACTCATGGGCCAGTAATTAAAGCCTTATTATGACACTTCCTCCGAAATCCTTCCGTCGGATAAATGAAGCTACATAAGTTTTCAGCTCTATTAAAAAGGTGGGATTTTTTTTTCAGTTTGCCTGGTTACTGGTGACCTTTAAAGATTTTTTTTTTCTTTTTACACGTGTTAACTTATTTTCGCTACATGAATTCAGCATTCAAGAAACATGTATTTCATGTTTCATAGTATTTCATAGCAGTGCTATTCATCTGTAGGGTAGCGGGGGATCTCAGGGATTTTAGTTATACATGCAAAAGAGATGATCAGGCTGTTGGAATTAGTGACTCATTGGAATCATCTGAATATATTGCTTTAAGTTGTGATAATATAGATTTAATTTAAATCAAATTGTGTGTGTCTATGTGCATGTATATGTGTATTCATATATATATATATTTTACTATTAGTTCCAGGATGACAGTCTGGGGAATTTAAATATGCGAATAAGCAATAAAACGCACACATGCACCAGATTTCCACCACGAGATGTTAGTCAGTGGCCACATGGGACACTCAAATGTCTCTTTTTAAGCAGTGGAGGTTTATCCCCCTACTGAAAAGGGTTTAGGCACCTGCACTGTGGTGCCCAGCATCTTTCCTGGCTGTGGCAAAGTGGCAGCATCTTTATTTGTCCACGATTTATATCTGTGCCCTTGCTGAGGAAAGAACAAGTGTTCCTCCCACCAGGGGTTTCACACCTCCTCCACGGCAATATCTATATCATGTCTGTGTAAGCTGAGGGAAGACTGGATGATGCTGCCTATATCTGTGGTGTAGGGTATATTCAATCCCCTGAATTTGGATTTTTTGCTGTTCCCATTCTAGTGCACCAGAAAGTAGTAGTTTATTTGTTCGGGAGTTTTGTTAGAAATGACTCAAATGCAAAATGTTACAGTCGCTTTGAGCTTAGAGTTGACTGGAGAACAGACTCCAGATTTCTGGGTAATTCAGGTTTCCTTTGCCTCATTAGTAAAACAGATGCTTGTCCACATTACCCTGTTGCTCTGGAGTCATATTGTTAATATTTTTGAGGTTTGTTGAATTACAGTGAAGTTGTGCAAATATCTAAACAGAATAAGATAAGCTCAGAAGCTATACTCTGGACCAGATATGTTTTGTGATACAGAAAGGTGACTGGAGCGGGTTAGTCAGAGGCAGCTCTGGATTCACCTTTCAGTTCTGCCCTTTTCATTTATTCCTAAGGAAGTTTATTAATTTTGACCTTGATTTTACCTAGACAGAAATAAATATAAAAATGACTGGATTCATAGTTTAGTGATAATAAGTAGAATTTGTAACGGAGCATCAGAGTTCTCTCAATTAAAAGATGCTATTTTCTTCAATGTGCCTTATTTACAAACCCTGTCATCATGTCTGTGGACAATGATATAGTGGAACATAATTAGTAACATGCTAGGTATTTATGGAAATGACTTCTTTAAAATCACACTAAAATAACATTTATTTAAATGATATGGCCAATATATTTCTTGATGTGAATTGCAATGCAATCACAATATTACTAACCTCCCTTTTTTGGAAGAAAGCTGCTATGTAGGCATGGATGTTCACTATTGTATTAGCCTAAGAAGCTGGCTAAATCCCTGAAAAGCTTCTGCTACTCTTCTGGCACTGCTTCTCTTACCACATACAGACACATCTTTCATCTCTGTGGTTGTCCATGTTGTAACCATCCTTTTGTGATTTTCTCTCCTAATAATTCTTTCTGGAGCAAGACGTATGGGTTGTTTTCAATCATTTTCAGGCATACACAGCTGGGAGAAGGGGAGGAGATGCTACTAACACATTTGTTTCACAAGGATGCCTGCTGACCATTTTTACTTTCGGTCAGTCTTCATGGAAATCAATCTATTAACTTAACAGCATGATGCCAGATAGTTTCTGATTGTATTCTGACTTGCTTAACAGTGTATTAGGTTTGGTGGACAGTAATTTCATGCACAGGTTTTTCTTTTTTTATGTTATTAATTTTTATTTATGAAGTACAAGATGAGAGATAGATTCGTAAGTTGTTAACACTCATTTCTTAATGTGAACATACTTTCCTCCTAGAAATTATGCTTTTTATTAGTTCAAAAGTGAGTAAAAGATTGGAAAAGATGATTGATAAGGCAAAAAGCTCTGACTGCATTCCACTTATAACAAGCAACGCTGAAGAGAATAAAATTTTGATTATCTCCCTGTTCCAGTAACTTTAAAATTAAACTCTTGAGTAGATTTTGCTTATTTGCTTAGCAAGAAAATAGCAGATGCCTTTTCAGTTTATTTTCAGGAAATATTACTTTTCCTTCAAAAGCATAAAAATAATACCATTTTCTCCTTTTAAAAAGCCGCAAGTCAGGAAAAATTAGCATAGCTGAGAGACAGGGAGGAACAGTTTGCTCTTCAGGGAAGACCCTTTGGACAGAAATACTCCTGTAAAACTATGGACTGTGTTCTTTTTATCATTTGGCTATAATTCTACCCTCTACACAATATAGTTTCAATGGGTGAGACTTGCACATTGCTTTTAAATGATGCAGCTGTTTCTATGGTTTCATTGGGATACACATGCTGGAGTTTTCAGACTGCAGATTTCTTAGTGCTCTGTCTTGTAGTATCCTAAAAATATTTGATATGAGTCCATCCAATTGCATTTGAGCTGGCTGCATGTTAATATTTTATAGAACTCTGTTGTGGCTTATAACTTAGAGAACTGCTCCCAGAAATCACGAACAAGCACAGGAGTTGGTGAATTTTATCATGAGTGTGGCTATGCTAAAAAAAAAAAAAAAAAAAAAAAAAAAAAAAAAAAAAAAAAAAAAGAAAAAAAAAGCTCTTGGATTAGAGGTAGTAAGTCACTGACCAGAAAATAACGTTACACTCGTTTAGGCTGGGGAGACGCTCTGTCTTCTGGCATTCCAAAAGTGCAGGAAATGGATCCACTGAGCCATTTTTCCATGGAAGGGCTGAACTGGTTAAGAAAGTCAGTAGGTCTCTGTCCTGGCGCTGTGATTTAGTTTCCCCATAATACACAGAGAGATTTAATATCAAGTGAATTTTCAGGCTTTTTTATATCTGTCCTTGAGAAGAGCAGAGAGAAGACTGCCATCAGTTTTCCCACATTGTCATAAAGGGGGCAATAAAAAGGTTGTTGAATTAAGAGCAACTTTTTAATATTTAATATGTTAGCATTTTTGGCAACTTGGAACAGGAGATTAAAATATAGGTGTCTTTTCAGATACGATATACTATGATCCATCATGATATTTTGATCCAGCTGTGCTTGCTGCAAGCCAAGGAAAAGCTGGGACTGTACTAGATGTCTTGCAAAATATAACCTCAACATCTTGGCTCAGGAATATCTGCTTTTCTTGTTGGTCATGGCCATGGACTTATTGGCCATGTCTGTGTGTCCGGTCGGCCTTGGCAAGCTCTGCTGGAAGAACCTAGTGGCTTTGAGCTGCATAGGGCGTGCTGGCTTCCTAGCCCCACTGCAGCCTCTGGGGACATTGCAGTCAGATGAGATGAGAAATTCAGAGGTATCCTGATGTTGTGGGCATCTCACCTCTCAGGGCCCTGCCGCCTCTACCTCAGAGTGGAGAGTCACACCAACACTTAGCAGGGCCTTGGTCCTCCTTGCCTCCTCCTGTGGTTGGCCCTCTCTGGTCTTGATGACGAGCTGTACTAGGATTTGGGAATAATATAGGAACTATGGAGTAAAAACAAATGATGAGCTCAGACAGCTGCTACAGAGACCTCTCCTGACTAAAGTTTGTTAATGGCACTGGTTGAACAACACAAATTTCTATGTTAAACAACAGGAGCTTGCTTACTGCTTAAAAATGGGCACATAGCATTACCAAGTGATGCTGTCATTTAAAAGTTAAGTGCTTGGCTTGCTTTAGTGCAACTTTCTACAAACTAAACATAACCCATGAACTTCGTGCCAGCATTTAACTACGCTTTGATTTTTCAAACCAGTACTGAAACTTTGTTATTACTGTCCCTTTTTGCAGTGCAGGGGCAACTTCTAGGATGGGATGGGATGAGTCACCCTCCGAAGTGCTGTCACTTGCATTTACTCTGAACCAGTAAGAGAGGCTAGGGGAGTAAATTGGACTAGACACCTGCTTTGTAGATCAGCAAAGCTAGGTGAGGTGAATGTCATGCGAGAATCAATGTCATATTTTACGGAAGTGAATAGTCAGAGTGAAGTCACAGAGAGTTCATTACAGATGTGACAATGAACTTAGAAAAATAGAAAAAATGTAGTATATGAAGAACTCAAAACAACTGAGCAAATAACCCCTTTTTGTAGCACAGATTTTTATTTCTTAAGAACTTTTTTCTTTATAATTTTCATTTTCATAATAATGGACTCAGGAGGAAAATGGACTATTGTAATTGATTCTCATTTATTCCTCCAGTGAATTTTCTGGAAGGGCTGAAATATTATATTTTATTTAAGGCAATTGGAGACTTTTAGAAAAGCTGTGGGGAGGTCTCCATGCCCTAGAGAGAAGAATTGAAGCACAGAGCTATCAAAACACTTCCTATAATTTGCATTTCTGATGTGGTTACCTGTGTGAAGGCGGACTAATGATCTAGAACAGTTCTCTGAGTTAATCTGGTTGCACATACCTCCATACAGCTGATTCTCCAGTATCTGTTGTGAATAAATGAATAAATAGCTACTGTAAAAGCTGTAAATAGTAGGATCAGTTTAGCCTCGTTTATGAACAGCAAAAAGGAAGATACTGAGAATCTGGGCAGAGATTGCTCGTCTCAAGCCAGTCTAGCACAGAGCCAGGAAAAGTGGTTGGTTTAGACAGTAAAATACATTTGGTTTTGTTAAGCAGAGATGAGGTCTAGTATAAGATGCTTTGCAACGTGTTCTTCAGTCGTTATCTGCCAAAGTGAGCAAAATTAAAACAAAGGACATGGTTGGAAGCCTAAAAGCTCTGTCCAAAATCTTGGTGATTGGAAGTTGAGAACTGATGACTGTGATGGTAGTGAGAAAGGGAAGATCTTGAGGAAAGGCTAGAGAGAATAAGCTGTGCTTAGAAGAAAATTTGGATGACATATCACTAAAGCATATTTCTGGAAAACAGTTTTCAATTCCAGATACCTTGACTGCCTTTTCTTCAACCCAGCCTGAGCTCTTTAAATAAAGTCCGTTCTGTTCAGTGTGTGTTGATATGAATATTGGTGGGATCTAAACTATGTGGTGGGAATTTCAGTGAGAAATGGAAAATATGCCTCCTTCCCGGACGTCATCAATTTCATTCAATTTATTATCAACAACCTTTCATGTGACTTCTCAGGCCTATGTTTGATCTAAAGAAGCGATCCAGAGACTGGCTGAAATAGCCAGATGACTCCTATCAGGCAAGTAAGTAAAAGCAGAGAGTGGACTTCATTTGAAATTTATAGCAAACTCAGCATTTTCCTGTGAGAAAACAAGTAAAATAGCTTCTGTTTATAAGCTTCTAAATGAAATACATAAGATCTAGTGTTTTGGAGCAATTTTTCTGTGATGTCCCTAATTCTCATGACACGATAATCTGTTTATGACAAAGTAAAGGCCTAATTCAAATGCAGAATTCAGTTGGTCCTTCAAAATTGGAAAGTGCATTTAAAATAATTTGAAAACTGCTAGTGTAAGGAAAAAGGAAGAACTGTTTTGTTTACATCTCTCCAGTTATTTCTATGGGAACAGTTGGCCTTGAAGCCCCGTTTTTCTATGGAGTGCCCTACAGACTTAAGTGGGAAGACTCATAACTCTGTTAGCTGGGTTCACACCATGTCCTTCCCAGGCTGGTTGGGCTGCTGTCTGCAGTAGAAGGATTTTTCTTTAGAAGCCTGTCTTCAGTTGTGACACAGGGAATTGAAGTGTACAGTAGCTTGCATATAGAGGTGTCACATATGAACTGGAGCATTTTAATTCCCTCTTTCAGATAGCACAGAGCAAATGAAACCTTACACACACTCAACAGTATGGAGCTATGACTAACATGCTGTTTCTAAACAGACATTGAATGCTGGTCAGATGATAGTTTTGCAGATAGCAAGATTTTTTTATAAAACTATAATATTAAGGTATAAAACCTGAACTTAGAGAGGCTTCTTACAGATATTGTTAAAGTAGAATGGAGACTTCAGTAGCATGTGGATATTGAGGTGAGGTTGAGTAGGTATATGTTTAATTTTATTCAGAATGTAGTAGCACAGTATGTCTAATGCATTAGACTGAAGACAAAAATTCCAGCCATGCTCAGAAGTCCATGGTGAAAGCTGGAAAATATTCCACAAAGGGACATGTTGTCAACATCTTGCTTTTATATTTACAGTATATATTACAGTAGAAGTACATCCTGAATATAATCCTGGAAGTGAGAACATAGCATTTTTTTTCAGTTTGCTGTGGTGAGAAAGGGCAGCTTGATTCACGTTAACTGAGGAAGCGCAGAAAAGTTTGAATCCTGTGTGTCATTCTGGGTTATTGGCATAAACATTGTTGTTGACTTTAAATGGTACACTGAAGTGGTTAAAATATGTGACATTAAACGAACAGAGTGAGTTTTGGGTTAGTAGAGAATAAGATAAAAAACAAGTAGCAACAAGCTACTTAATGACTCTTTTGCTTAAAAATAGGTAACAAATGCCTATTTGTATCATATTATATGGGACTAATAATAAGTAACACCTGCATTCTGTTTGCTCATTTGTTTTTTTCTAAAATATCAACATGATATAAAAATTCCTTTTAAAGAGGATGTAACCACTTCATGATTCTAGAAGTTCTTTCAGTAAGAATTTCACAGCTCAATTTGACAGTTTGCTTTTTAACATCATTCTTGTATAAATTATGAAAAAAGGAAAATGTTTGTAATGGTGATGCTTTAAATATAAGGAAAACATACCAGTTAATATAGGAAAGAGGCTGGGAACGAGAGAAGCAGAGAAAGAGGAAGGTGAGCTGTCAAATTTACTAAGATAATCGCTAAGTGTATAGGTTAAGATTTTCAAATGACGTATGATTCTGCGTGTTGCTGCTGTAGGTGCCAAACCTGAGTGTACATGATTGAATATGCTGAAAAACAAACTATCAAGGATATTTTGAAGTGTTTCAATCTAAAACCAAGCATTGTTTACATTAAAAATTGTTGTCTTGAGTTGTAACATTTTAATATTGGAATTAAATCTTTCAAAAACACAAAACAAATGGTTCAGAAAGCTTTATCTGTCTAGATCTACCTGTCTAGAAATAAAGACTCATTGCGTTCCTCATTAAACACATTCTTAATTTCAGAATGCTTCAAAATGCCATAATATAACTGGGAAAAAATAATTGAGCTAGTATTCAAGTAGTGAATAATCTATATTTCTGTTACTAATTTGCTTTATTTGTTTCTGAGACCATCATGAAAGGAGTATTCGTTAAAAAGGCCTGTGATTCAGATTTTATTTTTTAGTACTGCAAAGAGTAGAACTTTTCCTTGAATTTGTTTGTGTTTGCATCAACTGCTAGGATTTTTAGATCAGAAGTAGTAAGACTGACTACATGTGGTTAGTAGACTTTATGGTAACTCCAGAGCATAAGATGTTCAGTTATGAACTAAATTGTAGGTGGAAGAAGGTATGGCTTTTAAACTTACTAAAGTTTATGTACCAGAGCTTATTTTGAGACTTAAATGTGCATTTACAGTGGAGAAACAGTGGAGTAGTTTATTAATTCTAAAATCTGAAGTGATGCATATCCATCTTAATGCATTTTAAAAAATATTTTAGTTGACGTGATTTTCATGCAGTAATTTATTTTTGACATTTCTAGAGTTATCTCCTTTAAAATATATTTACACTCCTATTATGTTATTTTACTAATCTTACTTAAAAAGGGAACATTACATATTGAATACTGTACCTCAATTTTATTGTACTGATTTTACTGGTTACCAGGTGGGGTGGCAGTTGAAAAATTTGGTGAATGCACTACGAGAGGATCCGAGTGGTGTTATCTTAACTTTGAAAAAGCGACCTCAGAGCATGCTTACCTCAGCACCAGCTTTACTGAAAAATATGAGATGGAAGCCCCTTGCTCTGCAGGTAATGAAGCTTAATCATAAGTCATACACCATCATTTTAACTACAGGTTATCTCAATGATGCTTTATTGTGCTTCATCTAAGCAGCATATGGATTTACTCTTGTATGCTTTGAAAAAATGTTTTTGAAATGATTTCTCTGCAGTTTTTTTTCTCATATGGTCAATTGAAGTTAAACCTGTTTGTTAGTAGGACTTTTCAAAGTTAAGAAATAATACAGAATTTATGTCATAGAAAAGTAATCCCAAATAAATCTTTGAGCAATGGGGAAGAAAGGACAGCATCCTGCATGACAGAGGATGCTTTAGGGTTGTCATGCACTTTTCCAAGCATATTTAAGAAACTCTCCAATTTTAATTTGACTTTTTGTTAAGCTTTCAGAGCAATATACCTCCAAATAAAGAGGGCAGGAAAAATATCTTTAGTTGTTAGGTTAATCATCATGACATTATAAGAAATTTCCTAAGATCATTTTCTATTTAAGGAAACACTTGGCCATCAAAATTTGCTCATGTAAATAAAGTCACATTTGTGTTAAAGCTCTTCTTGATATCAAACTTTTGCACCTCAGGAAATGTAGTACAGGAGGTCCAGCTGGCTTTTTATTTTTATTAGGTCTACAATGTGCTGAAAACCATGTAATGGTTTCACTAAAGCTTTCATGTTTCACTCCAGGATAAAATGTCACTGTGATGGATTACTCTAGGAAATAAGAGTTATCTCCAGACTGATGAAAGCATGTTACCAACAGATGGAACTAAAAAATATTTCCCTTTTTCCTTTCAGTTCAGATAGGACAATATTTACAATTTTATTTTCATTTCATAAAGACTATATTTTGAGGACATTTTTATAGTCATAATAAAAAAGGCTAATTTAGAATTAAGTACCTTTGGAGGTGAAAAGATTTTATATTGCTCAGGCAAAAGGAAAAATGAGATATGGAAATGCCACTACTGGTTGCTGTGGTCTTTGCCATTTAAAAAAAAATAACAGGTTCATAAAAAAAAACTAATACCTTGAAGAACTTATTTTAAATATATGTGTATTCAATTTTATAATGGTTCAAAATGGATAGATTTGAGATGATTAAGATGTTTTGGCCTTATAGATACAAAACACTGGCTAAGAGATGTGATACAAACTTTCAACCAAAAATTCCTTATTACAATCTGAACTTAAAATTGTAAATCTGTATGTATTACATGAGTGGATGAATGTCCTGTTTGTAAGCTGTGCTTCTTATCATAGTTTTAGTGATAATATATATTACCAATGAAAATTGCAGACCATTGCTTTAAATGTTATCGCATACTTTTGGTCTAAAATTTCCTTTTTAAGTTGAGTATTTCTTCGTGAACTCGCTTAATTTCCCTAAATATTCCTTTTGGCTACACTTTATTGTTTGCCATTATAGTAATTCCACTGAAGATCCTCAAAAAAGACTTCCCGAAGCAGGACATTTATTATCACAAATGTGCAATTAATTCAAGAAAAGCTACTCCAAAAGGGTAAAAAGAAAACGGAAAAAAAAAATACACCATTTTGACTAAATCCAGTTAGCAAATGAGGATTCCTGTGGTCATCTTACAGTGACTGTATTCATGAGCTAAAGAATTTGAAACCACACACTAAGTTCCAGAAACAAATATCCAGTTGTCTTGTAGTGTGTTCTATTTGGCTGTAGTTTGTATCTCAGCGTACTTAATTCAGTATAGATACTGGGATATTATTCAAATTATCTAGCTTTAGAGGTCCACCATGTACATATCTATATTTGGGTTTGTCATCTTCCTTGTGTACTTACATAACAGTTATTCATTCATTCATGTTGACCTATTTTAGATCCATCTGCCTTAGGGTGAGATAAATTGCACCCTCTACATGGCTCTCTCTCTCCATTTGGTGATAAAGGGAGTCTGGAAAGTCAGCAGGATGTGGATTATCCTTAACAGATAAGATGAATCTGACCTTAGATATAGTTTTTATGTAGTATTGCATGGCTTTGGGGAGACAGGAAGAGGAGAACTGGTTTTCTTTTTACCGATAGCACAGAAAATATGAATAGTTTTAGGCCACAGTGAGTAGTTTTAACAGTAGAGATACTGTTAAAAATCAGAGATAGAAGCCTGACATCATCATGATATCATTTCGATTTTATCAAACATGACATCGGGACAAGGCCAGAACCTCATTCAACACTTATGTGTGCAGTATGCCTATGTGTGTCTGTTGTAATTTGTGATTTTAGAAAGAGAAATAACAATTTGCTTAAGTAGACTGAGTGTGGAAAAAGTTTCATGGCCAAGTGAAGACAAACTTCTGAATCTGTACAATATGAAGATTTGTATTGCTCATTTATGTAGATCCAAGCTGAACAGATATCCAATAGTGTTAAAGTTTAAATGTAGCCTAATGTGAGACTGGTACTCTGTGTTTGATTGATCGAACAGCAACAAAAGCAGTCAGAGTTCAGTGTAATCGTATAATTTAAAAACATGCAGAAGTAATGTCTATTTGTTTTAATAGTTCCATTTCTTTTCATATTCCAGCAGTTGTCCATTTTCAGAGACAGGATTTACTTCAAAAATTTCTTCAAAAAACTCTTCAAAAAAATGTACGTTTTGTAACTGAAATTGCCATGTGTCTGTTCTTACCTTCTGTGTGTTCCAGATTCATGTGAGGTGCTATTCTACAGTAGCAGCAAGGGACTTAGTATGAGAGGAGACTAGGATAGGGGTAGCAAATGGGAAAAAAGGCATAAAAGCAATACTTCCATGAGCTTTGGAAATAGTGGAAAATGCAATAACATGTTTTCTTGTATCAGAATGTCATGAAATAATTGAGAATGTTATAACTGTGCTGTCATCCCAGAGCTAAGTTAATAGAACCATATGTATTATTCAGCAGACACATACTGTAATGAAATTATGACTCAGTAATAATTCTGTCAAAGTAGAAAATATGAGCAAAAGACGTATCTAGAATAAGATGTGGGGATGAAATTATAATAAAATGTGAATTAGTATCTGCAAAGTACCAGGTGATTTTTTTTTTTTGGTTCTGCAGAAGGAGAAAAGTAAAGGGAAAATTTGGCATCACATATTAATTGAATTGCATGGAGTGAAGTATGAAGGTGGAAGTCAGCCCTGCACTTATGTGGGCTGACACAAAAGCAGAGACTGAGTTTTTGAATGCACCCTATCAAAGAATATCTTTACTGGCTGTTGCAACAAATGTAGAGGCTAAATATTTCAGCCAATTAAATTATGAGATATTTTAATTGAAAGACTTTAAACTCAGGTCTAGCTGAAGGTGAATAGTGTGATGTATCATTGGTAAATTGCCTTCTGCTTGCATGGCTGATAATCGAACATGAGATTTGCCATTTGCGCACACACAAAACAAAACAAAACAAAAGAACAGATTTAATAGAGACAGTCTAAGTATGCCTGGAAGTTGGAAAAGTGCTAGACAAGTCCTCTAGTTCCAGCAGTGTGCAAGTGCTGAGAGTGACTCTGAGTAGTATATCAGTCACTTTGGCTTATTGACTGGGTATCCTACTAATTAAATTTGGTGTCCTGATAATTAATTTTTTAAGCATTTGCTGTCTACTCTTAGTGATCAAGATTAGCCCTATGCTAGTCAGAAGTTCATAGTCCCTGAATGCAGAAAAGATTTTAGATTGCTCAGATATTAACTGGCTACTAATTGGCATAAATACTATTTAGAAGAGTTTTTGGAGTAGTTTTGCTCTTGCATTGCAGTCTTGCTATAAATTACAGGTTCCTGGTTAGGTACAGGCTACATAGTAATTGATTCACTCTTTGTTTTATTTTTTTTCTTTTAGCAGAAAGCAAATATTTTGATTTTTTTCATAATTATTCTCATTTTGATTTTTTTTTTCATAATTATTCTCTAGGGGACAAAAGGATGAAAAATAAATGTGCACCCAGTGTAACAGTCCAAAAGCTTATAGCTAATAGCTCAATGTACAGGGAAATATTGCAATTAGTCCATGGCTGTACTATGCTTCATTAGGTAATGAGCTTATTTTTAAAAGTGCATTAATTCCAGCTGTAAGGTCAGTCAGTAGAAAAAGAAAAACAGTCGTTTTTCCTCTTGTGTCCTGATTAAAGCATTTTTTTTGGTTTATTTTCAGTCACTTGATGATTGCTGTTTTAATATCCATCAGTATCTAACTTCTTGTAGATTATCAGAGCTCTCTCTTAATACATTTTGGAATCTTGTCAGAATTTGTGAAGTCAAGGGATTTTCAACCTGTGTTTGTTGTTATTGCTTTTATAAAATTTGAATTAGGCAACTATGGCCTTGGGGAATTTTGAGGTTAATTTTGCAATTGGAGGTATTAATTAATATGGCATTGTACCACAAATATTAAGATATTCCTGCAAGAGGAATTTTATTAAATCTGTCTCTCAGTTGCTTTCCCTGATACTGCAATTCCTGATGCAAAATATAGAATGATATTTCAGATTACAATGTTCATATTTCTGACAGTTACTGACCTTGGTGTACATACATTGGATAAGTTGTATCATCTTTTTTTTTTATTATTTGACATACAAGTTATTTAATTAATTCTGTTAGAACTATTGAAACTTATGTCTGTCCTCAAAACAAAGAACTGTTGGTTCAGAACCTAATTTAAATAAACTTTCTTTTTCTAGCTTGTCTGCTTCATTTTTCCTTTCCACTTGTGCTATTTTGGGGAGATTTCAAAGTAAGGCTGTGGAAGTTTCAATAAATACATTTTTCAGCACATAGGAAGTTTTAAGTAAGTCACCTATCAACACGTGACCAAGAAACTAGCCCTCTTTTGCCTTCTGGAAAATACTTTGCTAATTAGTTAAAAGAAATTGGTCTTTGATTACAGTGTGGAAGACTCATCATCCAGTTCCTTTAAATTATAGTAAAGACTCAAGAAATAACATATCGACATGTTATAATGCTTCAGCTAATTTGGCCTAGGTCTTGCTCGACCTGTGGACAGGTCTGTCTGCCACCCAGCCACCGGACCTTCCCATGGACAAAACTTTTGGACCCCTCTTATTCACTCCTCATCAAAGCTTACTTGGATGCCAGCTTCTGTATATTTAAAATAGTTCACTGTACTATTCTGTATGTAAGTTGTACTGGTGAAGGACTCCCAGGAACTTAGCATTTGTAGTTTTTTAAACAGGTTTTATTTTGGATTACATGTACATCATATCTCCACTCTGTTGTACTCAGCTTTTCAGACTCCTAAGAAGCAGCAGCAACAATATCAACAGAATCCTTGGTTTGAGAGAAAATGCTAATTTTAAAATTTATTATTTGTTATTATTTGTTATTATTGTTCCTCCTTGACTATTTTGCCTCCTTCCTTTATCTATAAGTACTATATTGTTCTCATTATTTATGATTAGAATTAATAGTCTTATGCTTTTTAATCATTACATTTAAATAAAATACTAGTTTGTTGGCTTTTCAGTTACTTAGTTCTCTTTAAACTACATGGGAGCTGGGCATTCTTTACAGCACTATTAAAATGGATTCTGACTGGCTTTTCGTACAGAGTCGGAATTAGTTATAATATTCCATTGCCTTTTCATGTCATAGCTGGTCTGATAACAAGTTAATTTTTTTTGGAAACATACTGTTCAACATCTTGTGATGATCTGAATCCAATATTAAATATATATATATATTAAGCTTAAAGTCTGTTTATTCATGAAACTGCTGTAAAAAGATATTACCACTTAAAATTTTGTATTGGTTTTGCTCATATTTTTAAAAGTTGTATGCCTTCTGGTGGAGCAATGTTTCTCAAACTTTATGTCGCAACTTCCAAGGGAATTACTGGAAGTTTCAAAGAGCTTTAAGAAACATTAAAAAGAATTTTAGATGTTATATATTAATTATTAATTGAATTCATTGTTGAGAGAAAAAAACACAAAAGAAAAAGTTTACGCTGACTTGGCAGCCTCTCAGTTCCTTCAGGGTTGGGGAGGGAAAATGCGATGGCTGGTGGTGGCAAGAGGGAGGTCACTACCCCAGGAAAGAGCTGACCGCTGCCAGAGCAGCTCCTGTGCGGTCTGGCAGTTCATACTTACAGGGACTTCATATTTTCCTGCGCTGAAGAAACTGAGCTGCTGTACATAAAGGCTGTTATTTGTACCCTGGCTTAGTGTTTGACAATTTGGGAAAGGGTCTATGGAGACTAATGAACTTGAGGAAGGATAGTACATTCAGAATGTTTGAGAAATAGTCCTCCAACATGTACTAAAACATGGTTTTTACATTTGCCTTTGTGGGTTTACATTGATGCAGGTTTTTCTTTCTTCGGGACATTTTTTGAGGCTATCTCAATTTTAGTAAATGACTTCTAAAGTTTATCAGGGTCTTACCATGGGTCACGTACTCTTGAGGCCAAAATTCTCAGTTTTATTGCTCTTTCAGATATCACACTGGCCCTGACCAGCCTACCTAAAGGAGAAAGTTCTAGTCCACCAGAAGAGAATTAGCTGAGCAGTAGCACTAGATGCGTATTTCTCTGCTCAATGTACCTGCATGACATATTATGGTCCACTGAGTGGCTGACTCACCACTCACCACTGAACTGGAGACTTCCAGGAGCTGATTTGCTTGGAGGTGCACAACTCACATTTAAATAGTTGGGCTTCTAAGTTGCACCGGGAAGTGCCATGTGTATGCCCCTTACCTAAAGGTTCTTTAAAAGAAGGGTTTATTTTAGCCAGGAGAGCTGAAAGGCTTTAATTCCCTATAAAATGAAAGCTGAATTCTTCCAGCTCAAGAGGGTAGTCACTGCTGCGTTCTCAGTTTGATGAACTACTAAAAGGAGAGACCATTTAAATGGTTTCACTGTGCAGCAATTCTTTTAAAAGAACTTATTGACTTATCTGGTAAAGTGGTGATACATACATATATATATATGTATATTATATATGTATACCTATTTATATACCTATGTATACCTATTTATACATACATATATATATATATATAAAGCAGCCTATTTATATCTATGTACCTATTTTTCCTTCAGTTCCAGTCACCTGGGCTATCTTTTCTTGTGAAAATAAGCTTAAGGGTTGAGTTTGGCAGTATGACACAGATATGGAAAAGACCCACTGTCTAGCATGGAAACAGTTTGGGTGAAATCCTTTCCCTTCAGAGCTTTGGGCTACCGGGATTGCTTGTGCATTTCTGTCAGACTGAGTACTACTTTTTCCTGTTGCACTCACCTTTTTAACCATCTTGCCTATCCAAGAGATGAACTAAAACGATATGTTTCTCAAAGACACTTAAAGCTCATTGATTTCCGAAATGTCCCAGCAAACTGTTCTGATGTGCAAGCCAGCTTGTATAACTGGACGGTTTGTTATCAGGGACTCATAAAATTTCTGCAATGAAGTCACCCAGCAGATTTCCCAGACTTCAGCAATGGAATTTTCCAGAAATTAAGCCTGTCTTGTGAACATTTAGTCTTTAAGCCTGCAACTCGAGGCTGTAATACAAGGGGAAATCTTTAATGTAGCCCTCTAGCAGCCAGCTAGGGCCCAAGGAGGCTCACCAGCCTGATGTAAGATGACAATTCTGCTTAAGCCCCATTTCTTTATGTGATGGAAACCTTAAACTCCTATTTGCCATGAGTCCAGGTCTTAGTGCCTCTGTCCCCTTCTATATCCACACAGAGATCTTACTCCTTAAAATGAAGTGGAATGAATAACTCTACCCATCTCATTTTCTGTTCCTCTTCCTACCCTTGTGAGCCATGAACAGCAGCAGCCTGTGCTTGACAAGTGTAAATGTGATCTAAGTTGAGAAAAAAAAAATGATTTGGAGGGAAGATTAATTTTACATTCTACTCACCAAGCCACAACGTATGCTTGTCAGAAAAGTGCAAGGTATTAGAAAGGAAATAATCAGTGCTGCTTTAATAAGTGGTTCAAGAGCCACTGGTTACAGTGTCACAGATAAGACTTGTGTTTCGCTAAAAGAGTTTTCTTAGAGGCTTTTGTGTGATTTTTTTTCACTTCTGTTACAGACTTAAGTTTTTAGTTTTGAAGACCTCGATCTTCTGCTTGTTTTTAATGGCTGTAAAGTCTTTTATCTGTTTGTTTTTCTGTGTGTGTCTTTCTCCCCCTCTTCGTGCAAATAGTGATTATCTGTCTTGGTCTGAATTACACAATACTCACATTAAATCTAGTGAGAAGGAAAAGAATTGAACAGTGTCATTGTTTATGGTTGTACAGACTTCTGATATGCAGAAAGACAAAAATTGCATGACGACATAGCTATTGTCCTGCAAACATTCTGGCAAAGTTTTAACATAAAAATTTAAATGTTGTAATTTGTTATTTTGGGGATTAAATGTAGCAGGATTCTATTCCTAAAGTTTCCAAATAAAACATGGTAGTAACTGGTTAAAGAGGTCAGGTTTTCTAGGCATCAGGTGTTATTCTTACAATACTGATAGAGAAGAAGTAAGGCAAGATTTAGGCTGGGGGCTTTAAAAGTATTAGACTCAGTTATCACCAAGTATCACCAAGCTTATGAAAGGCCAACTTTTCATAAAGTTCATGCTGCTGAATTCTTGGAGCTTTTTGCAGTTGTGGTGTGCTACTGCAGTGTCCAGATTAACATCTAGAAAATGAGAACTGATTATTCTGTACAGGAAAGCCTTGTTGTTCTGTCATAAAGTATTCTTAATAGTGCTGGCAGAAGAGTCTCCTTACATGTCTGTTTAGTCTGTCTTCAGAACTTCTCTGCAGTAAATGCAATGTTAAATATGTGTGTCTTCCAGCAGTTTTTTAGGTCAGAAAACATAAGTGTAGTGAACACTGTATTCCCACTACTTTTCTCTCCAAGGGATTTGTTTCCAATAGGATAGAGGGGAAAGAACTCTTTCAAAACAAAACTCATTTAATACCGGAAGAATTTTAGTGTGCCTGAAGATTGTACTTGCTTCTTTGGCATTTTTCTGTTTCTTCTGCTTACATTTAACTATCAGACAAGTCAAGAAACATAGGCTTATTATTAGGGAGACAAGAGCCATTCAGGTGTGCTTCTCATTTTATTTTTCTGCATCTGTATAGACACAGTTTGCAAATCTTGCTATCATTTCCAGGCATATGGTGAGCTAATAAACTCTGGAAGAGTTTGGTCATTATTTAGCTAGCCAAGGCAGTTAAGTTGAGGAAGAAGAAGTGGTGCTTAACTCAAGGAAGAGAGATAATGTGATTAAGGTGTAGGATCATGTCTGGGCTGGAATGGTAGCTAGCTGGAATGTGTGTTTGTTCTGCAGGGAAGGTACAACTTATTCACCTGGAAGTAAGTGTTACTTGTCAGGAGGATGCCCAGGGGAAGGAAGAGTAATCACAATTTCCAGTTTGTTCTGTCTCGTAGCTCGTGTGCTCTGAGGATGCATCAAATTTTACAGCATCTGCAGACACAGACTGGAGATTTTACAGTTAATTCTTAAGCAGTAAAGTGGATGGGGGGAGGATGACATTCTATTTAGTGCCTTCTTATGCACCTTTTACTGTAAACACTAGACTGTGTTAGTTTAATTAAAGAATTCACTGGATTTTATATGTTATTTACTCATAAAAGTTTCAGCAATGACACTACTGATTACTGCTTCTGTAGGCACTGGCAATAATCCTCCTTTGCAAAGAGGAAAAGGAAAGAGAAAATCAGAGAAGTCAATTCTATAAGCACAATACATGTCCATTTGTACATGTGAATATCTCTTTAGCATGAGTGTTTTTTTTCCAGAAAGTTTAAAAATTCGCAAAGCATTTGAAATGTTTGCTTAATTTTCTAAAACAACTATGTTTTGTTTTTGTTTCTGTTGCTTTTTTTTTTCCAGAGAAAATGGGTAATATACAGATAATCATGGTTTTCTCTCTCTCTCTCTCTTTCTCTCTTTTGAACCAGCCTCTTATTCCTAGAAGCCCTACAAGCAGCGTGGCTACACCATCCAGCACTATCAGCACGCCTACGAAGAGAGACAGTTCTGCCCTGCAGGATCTCTACATACCCCCTCCACCAACAGAACCTTATGTTCCCAGGTAAAGAAAGATCATTTCAGGTTCAATTTATGGTGAAAAAATACTTGTAAAATAACCAAGCATTCTGTTCTTGCCTGGAGCTGCAGAACTAAGCCAGCAATACTTTTGCAAGGGATGGTTATTTGCAGTAGATATGCTGAGCTAGACTCACAGCAGTCTGAAGCAATAGCTTCTCTGCCAAGCAGTATCCTTTGCAAAGGAAGGCACAAAGCCATCTTTCCTCAATGATAGGATAATCTGGTCCCTATCTCAGTCTCTTTCCAAAAATCAAAAATTACCTGAAACCCTGAATCCGTAAGTAGGAAAGGGATTAATGTCTGTCCCCTTGGCTAGAAACCATTACACAAGGGGCAAAAGCAAGAAAGTTTGCAGCTTTGACAGTCAGGGCAGTATTTTGCTCAGCCGTAGTGATTTGTTTTTTTTAGATATATTTGGTTTGATAGTGTCACAGCAATTTTCAGGATGACTTTTTGTGTGGCCACCATACTATGCTCTGCAGTGGCCCCCTGTGCCATAAATACCCAGCCACTCCAAGCTGACACCTGGAAGAAGCATTTTCACCTCTGTCCCTGCATGGCTCCAGATTCCCAGTCTGAGTCAGAGGAGCTGCAAATTCATAGTTCCACCCTCACATGACCACAACTGAATTGTGAAAAGTGCATTTTGCTTTCCAAAAACTCTGAGACATTGGTAGCATAAGTTACAATAGTAACTGCACAGAGGCATAGGGGAGTGTTCCTGAAGTTTCTTCTGTATTGCTAGGTTCAGAATGTTGCATGTATGCTTAGTGTATTTTTAAATTACTTCTTGCTTTGCTTTGCTTTTAGTGCTTTTCTGAAAGATTGTAAGGGCAGCGTGTCCTTTCTTGTACCAGAGTTTCTTGTACTTGAGTTTTTCTTAGACTTGCATATCAGGAACTCTTCGAGCCAATTAATATGATGTATGGCCTGCTGCTGACAGAGTTTCCCTGGGGGTTATTCAGGAGAGAGGTATATGGCAAATTAAACTGCCCAGTGGGAAGGAGAAATTGTGTTTCTATGATAAACTCTTACTCTTCAGAGATATATAAGGAAAACCTTCCAGGAAAAAATAGTAACTTTTCACTTCATGATTTAGGTGGGGCCACAGCCCTTTTATGAAGCCATTAACCAAACCCAATATTCTTTCCTTATCACTGCCTTATCTGTTACCTGGCCTGTTTTTTATTTCAAGGAAAAAGGGAAAATCCTTCACGTTGTCAGTTTACATTGAGTGTGAAACATCTACCCTCTTGGATTTGCTAAAATAATACTTTAGTAGCCATCTTAAAGTGATAAACAATATATGGTCTAGTTCACTGACTAGATTGGATTTTTCTTGTGATTATATAAAAACATTGTTGGTCGTTTTACTTGAATTGTTCATAGAGATTAAATGTGTCTTTTATCTGTCTCATAACTGGATATTTTATTATGTCTATGTAAATACAATTTTAAGAACATAGTTTCCAAAAAGTGTACAGAAAAATACAAGCATTTAATTTTAAAACCATTAGGATAAAAACTCTGAAAAGCAAAACAAAACAAGAAGAGCCCATAGTCTTCAGGTTTCTCTTTGACTGAAGTAGTTAACTGGTGAAAATCATCAGCCTTGAAACTGAAACAGCCTGAAGCAGTGTCTTTATAATAATGCTGATCATAACAATATTATTGATGTTACTTAGTAAAAACACATTTTCCACACATTATTTTTACTGATTGGCATTCAACAGCTTTTAAGTGTTGCTGTGGAAGCTGAAAATTTTAATGTGCATTTTGATTATTTATTAATAACACTTCTTAAATCATGATGGTAATGCAAGAGGTTGGACCAATTATGATTAAATATTAGCTCGCTTATTACTACAATCTGCAGTCTTACAGCAAGATTAAGCCATGCACTTTTGAACCTTCTTTTGTCATCTTAATCCTCATGGACTACACTTCATTTCACAGACCTGTCACAGAGCGTACAGTGTTTCCACATGATCCGTTTTGGCACTTCCGCAGGCTTTTTTATTTTGTTTATTTATTTATTTATTGGAATTCGTTTACTTTATTTAAGCAAGCCTTTACTTGGGGCATTATTAAACTGCCCAGCATCCACTTCTGCTTTTGTTGCTGTTGTGGGGAAGAACTACCCGATACATTTAAAAATGTGGAAGTGTAAAAGAGTAAGGTCAGCGTTGTCACTTTGCCCTAAAACGCAAAATGGTTGGGTGTTTCCAAAAGGAAGAGCAAAAGAGTAGATGTACATGTCAGCTTTATTTGCATGATGCTTCTCATCAGAAACCAATAAAATAGATACTTTTTTATTTGTAAGATTCCTTTCGCAAAACAAAAACAAAAACAGAAAAACAAACAGTAGGATGGACAGGGTCTGAATTGGAAATGAATTAGCAGAGGTGTGTGGGAAAACTGGCATCCACGTGTGTCTGCGTGCATATGCGATGGATGATATGGTGCCCATTTTCTGCTCAGATGAGCTATTGACATATTTCCATATTTATTGAAATATTGTTAGTAAAAGCTGCAAATGCCTTGGCCCGGTATATTAAAGCTCTCTCTTATTCCCTGAAGGGACGAAAAGGGAAATCTTCCGTGTGATGATGTCGGCAGACACATAGTGGGCAAGCCGGTTCACACAGGATCTGAATCTCCAAATTCATTTCTTGACCAAGAATATCGAAAGCGCTTTAATGTGGTTGAAGAAGATGCAGTTTTATACTGCTATGAATATGAGAAAGGAAGAACAAGCGGTCCTGGGAGGAGAGAGAGCACACCAACATATGGTATGGTATTAATGTGATAATATTTCCTAATCTTTCCTTATTTTGATCTTAGTTTTTTTTATGCATCTGCTCTTGGATTTAAGCATAAAAATATTCTGAGTGACCATTGATTTTGTGAAGAATTCAGTTTTGTTTAGTCTGAAGTAGCTTATTCTGCACATAAAGAAAATGCATTGCTTATGATAATAGGGAGTCCAGTTTTGTACCAATAATCTGTCTGTCTGGAAGTTTTAGACAAAATCTTTATTCTTAATTGGATCAGCTTCATTTTCTGGCTTATGCTGCAGTATCATTTTGTCAGAAACCAATTCTTTGTACTAAAAATACAGGATGGAAGTGGGCTCCCAGTATGAGGGCAATCATCTCATCATTTAGAACATGATATATTAGAGGAATTTACCCTGATATAATCATTCTAAAGATCAAAATGAGATTTGCCGCATGATGACATGTTGCTTTCATGCTGCAATGCTCTTTAAAACTCCTTTATTTTTTTCTAGCCCTAGAATTGAAGAGTGATGATACACTTTTTTTGTAATATTATATTAACCTCCTGTCACTGCCTATATATGGCAGTCCCTCTTTTTTGAGGTTATATGTTGTCCAAGAAAGAATTATGTATGTAAACACAAACATGTATTCATGCTGGTACTTCCACATCCTGGATTTTGACCTGGATAGGGTGCAAATGTTGCAACAAATTCTAGTGAGAGTTTGAGTCCTCTGACCTTGATGTTCTGTTATTTTCCCTTTCAAGCTATTGGAACTCTTCCCTTAGCTTGTATTACAACTTGTTTCAGCTTTGGACTAGGATTATTGCTTTTCTGTTGCCAAATGCAAAATCGTAGCATTGTAGAGCTGTTAGAATATAGAAGAAAATGAAGAGGGAATCTCATTTCATTTTACCCATTCACCTTATTGCATTCTTCCCAGATTTCTGTGGCAGAGCAAGGAAGGCAAAAATGTTTTTGGTAGCGTCTGCAGGTTTTGACATAAAAAATTAACTGAATTCGCTGAGCATAACTACAGTATGGAGAATAAGCTTGCCTTGAAAAAAAGATATTTTTATTACTACTCTTATACTTTTAGCTAAGCGCATACCTGAATATATTTTTGCCCCAGTTTCCATGTTATTTTAACAAGAGCACAAGCTGTATGTTGGAGTAACTACAGTAAATGGGGCATCATTCTGCTCTGAAAAGACAGACATGATTTCCAAGGAAGCACAGATTTGGTGCATCATGCAGCAAATCTCCAAAATCACCTGGGAATGTTGATATGAGTTGAATCTGAGCTGCAAATCGTATCCTCAGGACTCTTAGACATATAGTTACAGAATGCTAAAGGTTATATTTTCATAAAAATATACTTGTTTTACAGAGCCACGCAGTTCTGCTCCAAATTTTCAGTATCCTTTGATTCTGAAGCATTTTCAGGTGTTTTCCAAGCCCACTCATACTGTATGAAATAACTGCTAAGTGTTTAAAGTTGATTCATCAATTTAATTTCAACTGTAAAATTGGTGGCTTCAGTCATATCCATTAACAGAGGTGCTTGCTGTCCCTGACTTTAACTTTTA
Organism: Tinamus guttatus; assembly: GCF_000705375.1. The sequence goes on along the minus strand of NW_010584104.1, from coordinate 138,940 downwards.
ATCCTAAGGGTCTAGAGTGAAGAAGAGCACATTTTGTCTTCAAGGATTGCTGAATCCATTATACTGCCAGCAGATAGCTTTTTTATCTTCTTTTTCCTTAGCAGAAAGAGTATAAATGCATGGATCAAAGATTGTACTGCCATTATTTAAGACATTTATTATACGTTTTTTCACTTTTAACCTCACTTCATTTTTAATGAATTCAGACCATAGAGTCTGTTTTCAGTTAAGTTTATTTTCTAGGAATATTACCATTTCAGCATTAAGTTATAAACTTTCCCACATGGCACTCGTTAGCACAGGATTTGTGGCTAGCCACAATCTCCAGATTTCACAGAAGTCTGGAATGTGAAGATCACAGTCTTCTTTTTCATCATGCCCTATTAAAGAAGGTCAAGCAGTGTTAAAGGGGCTAGAAAAATAATTGTTTTAAATGTGCACTCATTAATTATGCCGTGACATTATTTTCCTTTTTTTTTTTTTTTTATTTTGTGTTGTATATTTTTTTTTTTTTTTTTTTTTTTTTTTTTTTTTTTACTCTTTCTCAGTCTTCCTTCCTAAGAGGTTAACAGGGCCCTCCATAATTGCTCTTTAGGAATCTATTGATGTTTTTTGACTACCTTAGCAAAGAGATTTCTCTCTCATGCGCTTACTGGCTTCCAGCTGTTGCATAATTGTTGCTAATTGGCCTCCGTGAGCTCCTGTTCACAAGCAAAAGACGTTTTCCTGAGTGTAGGCCCCAGGGAACACAGATTTAGTGGATCCATGTGGGCTAACAAGTTAATTAGCAGGGGTGGCAGGCAAATGAAGGAGTGTCATTCACTCAACTGGTCATTCTGATTATACTGCCAAGTATAAAAAATATACACTTCAAATAGCCATGGGTTTTGCAGAATAGTCATTACTGTTATAGCCTTTGATAGTAATTAGGCTCTGTTTGATTTTATATCTTGTAGATCTTTTTATGCGTGCAAGTCCTTTGTATGATAGATTGTGAATTAAGTGTCACATAGAAAAGAAAGTTGTATTTCTAGAAGTACCCATTGAGAATTCTGTTAAAATATATATGAGGCTACTACATATCTTCTTAGGAAATGATTTCTTAACTACAAGCTTTAAATCTCACTGACTTCAATGAGACTTATACATGTGCCCATAAATAGTTAAATAAATTATAAATAAAAAAGTTAAAAATGTTAGCTGTATTTTCTGGGTAATGCTATACTTGCAAACAGAGCCTGTAATCCTTGAGGAACCTATACCTTTTTCTTTTCTGACATCACTGGGGTATCCTGTTCTTTTTTAAAAAGGTCATTATAACTTTTTCCTGTTACACAGTTTGCATGGTACTGATATACTTCAGTGGATGCCATTTTTAAATGGGTAGATAGACATGTCTGAATATTTGTATTCGATATAACCAAATGCTTTTTTTCCAGCATATTTTGACTTAATATGAATGAATGGGACTGATCATCTTTACTGAGAACGTTTTCTGATGAAATATATTAAAAGACTTCTAACCTTTTAGTTTGAACTCTGCTAAGCTTAGAAGCAGTTTATTTACCCACTTTTATGCAACATGACTAGTGGAGTGATTTAAAAAAGAGCAAAGGAAGACCTTATTTCTGAAAACATTTTTTTTCAGTCTGTCCTGTGCCATGTTACTCTATTTTTTGTTTCAATGAATTACTTAACTCACTAAAAAAATCAGATCTCTCCAAGTAGCTATACTAATTTGCATAGCATATTTTCACTGAATTTCCATCCGTATTTGTGAACTTTTTAAATAGTAGACATATCTCACAGCATTTTTAAAAATTACTTCAGCAGCTTCCAAATTCAGGCTTTATAGATATGTAATAGTTTTCAGCTTTTCTGTTTCTTCTTACCTTCTGAGATCAAAGTGAATTTTCTAGTACTAACATACTATGTTTTTCTGTGGATGAAATGCTATAAAAAGAAATTACAAATAGAGGTTTTCTGTTTCCTTTCTCATTCAGTAACTGATGGATCTTTTAAGCCCACCAGCAAAGATGCTATTTGTGAAGGTACTTTAGTGATGTGCACATGTTTCTGTTAGAAACAATTCCTTCTTTATGCTTTCCAACCCTTCTCTGCATGTGTGTACCAGGGCCTTGCAGAATAATAAACAGACATCGCACAGCGAAAACTAATCTGTAAATTGAATACATTTGGAGAAAGCTCAGTCTGTGTGTTGGTGATTTAGTAGACACCGAATTTATTTCCCAAGCTTAAAAAAAAAAAAAAAAAAAGCTATGAAATACCTAGCTGCTTTTTGTCCTTTTAAAGAAAATAAAACTCCTATTTTAACCTCTTGTTCAGAGGCTGTGCTGAAACCTCTTTCATAAGCAATCCTGTAGAATAATCACATTTGCATTTAATTTGTTCTTTCTTTTAAAGAATGTTAGTTTAACACTGCTGCATAAAATGGTGCATGATCTCATTTTTTCTTTGTTTCCAGGGAAACTAAGGCCTATTTCTATGCCAGTAGAATATAATTGGGTGGGAGATTATGAGGACCCCAATAAAATAAAAAGAGATAGTAGGAGAGGTAAGTGATTTTGACATACATCTTGTACATGATGTTACAGTTTTTATCACCCTTTAAGCTATGATAATATGTTTCAAGCCCTCATTTTGATGAGGGCTTGATTAATTACGTATTTCTCTGAGCCTGATATGGGGTGTTCCATTATATGTATGCTTGATTTTTCTCATAGCTTCTATTATGATTTCATAATCAGACAAGAGGAAATCATAGCTTCAAATCCCTGCAGTTTGGTTTAGCTTTAATGATATTGATATTTTGTTGCTTGAACTGCATTATACAGTTCTTTTGGAAACTGTAAACTTTTTAAATGTAGTATTACTACTGCTATATATTGTTATGCCTAAGTAAGAATTACATGTTAAGTTGCTTTGTCTTCATAAGTCCTTTTGGAGTGAAAAGCGTTCTAGAGCAGCTCAAAATAGTCAAGGTGAATTCTTCAAAGTTCTGGTTTGGGAGGCTCAGCTATGTAACTTCACATATGAAATTATAACCTCTGAGCTGACTAGAATCCCTCAGCAATAGGATCTTAAAAAACATCAAAACATGAAAACATCAGCTCAGTGCTCAGTAAGGACCAAAAAAAAAACACTGTTAGAAATCATTAGGAAAATAATACAAAGCACTGCTCTGTAAGTTATTGCATTTTAGGTACATGTGTGGTTCTAATCTCTCCAACTCTTAAAAAAATAGTAGAATTGGAAATGATTCAGGGAACGGCAGCAAAGATCATGGTGTACATGGACTGGCTTCCATGCAAGGAATGATTAAGTAGGCTGGACTTCATTTGTGTGGAAGAGCATAGGTAGGATGTGCCAAAGTTTTTTAAAAGTTTGTATAGAATTAAATAAGTGGATAGGCCAGTCACTCCCCTTTCCAATACCAAAACTGTGAAATATCAATTGCTTCTGTCCAATACTGGTTGGACAGAAAAAAGAGGTGGTTCCTTATGCAGTATGGATTCAGGCTGAGGATCCCCCTTATCACAGGCAGTTGTAGGTGCTAAAGTTTACAGGAATACAGGCAAAGATTAAACAAGCTCATGAAAGACAAGTTTGTTGAGCTTTTCTAAGTTCACAAACACTTCATCTGGCTCAGGATATCCATTGGCTACCAACTGGTAGATGCTGGAAGAGTATTCATAGAAAGCATGAATGATAAAGAGAACAAGGTCAGGTGAATGTTCAAAGCAAATTACTTGAGAATGTATGACATCCCAGTCATCTGCATTTATTTATCTTGCTTAAAGTAAAAATAATAATAATAAAAAAGGTTTCAAATATGATCTTAAGTTGTGCTATCACTATCTTTTTTTATTATCAAGAGAGCATTTGTAGTTGTGGAGCTTCTTTTATGTTATGTTCTTGTTATTGTCAGAGAAACCACAAAACTGCAATTGTTTTCAGTCTTCTCCCTACCAAAAGATTCACTGTTTTCTTATTATATCCAGACCAAAGAGGTAAATATGTTTATTTAATGAGATAGCCATGAAGACTTGGAATCTTAGATCTAGTAGATGCAGGAGTGTTATGTATTTTGGAAGGGAGTTTATCTTCCGTATGACAATTAACGATGCTCCCTTACATTATTTTGTTTCTTTCAAAGAAAATTCATTACTTCGCTATATGAGCAATGAGAAAATAGGTCAAGAAGAATACATGTTTCAAAGGAATAGCAAAAAGGATACCGGGAAAAAATCCAAAAAGAAGGGAGACAAGAGTAATAGTCCAAGCCATTACTCATTGTTGCCTAGCTTACAAATGGATTCACTGAGACAAGAAGTTATGGGCACACCTGGACCAGAAACAACTTTGTATCACGTGAGTAAAAATAATATTTTAAAAAGTCATCGCTCCATAGTTGTCATGTGAGACTGCCTTATTTTTATAGTGCTGCTGAAGCCTTTTTGATTGCTGCTATTGCATTGGTTCCTATTCTTCTGACAATAACTGTAGCCCAAAGAAGTATTTTGGATTTATTGCTTTGATATTACAGATGCAGGATGGACACCTGTAACTGTTCTTTAAATCGTGTAATGAGTGTTGTGTTTGGAAAGGAGTGTGCTGTCTCTGTCTCGCTGTCTTGCTTCTGTTGGAAATGTTTCCATCAAAGAGAATGTGATTTCATCTGCCAGTGTCTCACAGAAATAGCGGTATGGACTTGTCAGGAAGTCCTCTGTGTAAAGTGCGTGAGCATGGCACATGGTGGAGCTCCACTGAGTCCATAGGAAATGGGTAAACTTGGTTTCCTATTGTAAAACATTGCTATGGATTATCACATTATAAATTGGTGTAGGATAATTGAAACTAATGGAGCTTTTTCAATCTTTTAAACAATCTGAATGCTTGGTCAACTGGTTTCTATAACTCCCTTTGGCACTACATGTATAGGTGAGTGATAAAGTTCAGAGAAGATGTTATATATATGCTAAAAAGAAGTGCTTATGGTGAGCTTTAATTAAATCAGGTCCCTAGGTGCAATAGATGCTCTTCCCTTTCTTGTTTATTTGTAACAATCTAAGTAAGTGCAAGGATGAGAATATTTTCTTACTCTCTTATTTCCATCTTCAGTTTTATACTCTTTTTTTAACTGTGTGCAGTCATAAATGCAGTAGTGGAATGCTCTTGCAAATGCAGACTGTTATGTAGTGTTTCCCTAAAACATGCACAAAAGGAGTATGCAAGTTCCTGAAGACTGTGTCCTCTTCTTAATGTCTGCAGTCTTTACTGGTAGGAATCCAGTCAGTCCAAGAAACTCAAAGTCAAATATTTAGAGAAGAAAATGGAGAATTAATCTGTGTAACAGAGGACTTTCTACTCTGTAATGTCTACAGAGGTATAGAGTATACTACATTTGAAACACGTTTCATGTATTGAGAAAGCACTTATCCTTCCCCTTGAATTAACTAATTCCGTCACTTTCTTCCATAAAGCAGTCTTTTGCTAGTACACATTAAACTTCTTAAACAGAGTTTCAGCATTGAAAAAAGATTTTTTTTTTAATTTTTTAAGATTCCTTCCTTGTTTTGCCTGAGTTACTTCCATTAGACATCACCTGGAAAAGCATTTGAAATTCTATCGTGAAAGTTACCAAGGAACAAAATCCTAGAATTAGCATTTTTCGTGTACTTTCATGTAGTTTGGATACCCACCAACAAACCTTAACCTGTTAGCACAAACTCCGCAAGTATCTGGTAACCATTTTCATGCAGAAGTACTGTTAAAGGACATACCCATAATGCCATTAGTCTTCAGCATCGGTTGATAAGCCAAGTAGGAGTTTGTTTATTTATACAAGAAGAGGCATGTTATTTTTTCTTCAGAATACAAATCAGTATTGATCTTCAAGCTGTTTTGAAGTGAGGTGCAGCAAATAAATGGAAAGAGGAAGCTTGATCCCTTGATTTGTGCCCAGGAAAGGAGGAAACGGCCCTTCAGAGAGCATTCACAACCCTCTAGAGCTAAGCACAGCTGGGCCTACAGCCAGAGACGAGCTGGCTGCCACCATATGGTACAATACAGCTCCCTCGTTAAGGTTGGTGGCACACAAGCATAGCGAGCTGGGAAACCCTAATCTGGCTTGTAGAAGGGCCTGTGTGTTGTTGCAGCCCACCAGGCCTGCTTACCTTCTGGTCTGAAATGTGCAAAGGCAGGAGGGATTGCTGAATGTACTGCAGAAATGCAGAGCGCAATTTGGCTACCGGAATTTCCGTTGCTAATGGTGTGAAAAGAATGGAGGATGGATATGGAGAGAACTGCTGAACAGCACAGATGAGCTGAGAATTGAGTTTAAGCAGCCCGCCCTGGAGAGAAGGGGTATTTGTATTGGTTGAGGGAGAAATATTCCCCTGTAATATTACACATGCAGTACAACGAGCTGATAAAGAAAGGAATACAGATAAATCACAAAGAGCTCTCTGGCTATATCACAGTTTTATTAAGCAATACATAACAAATAGGAGAAAGAAACAAATGATTCATTCTTAAATGTAAAATTCTGTCTGGTGATCACTAAGAAGTGGTTTCCTATTACCAAATAAGTTTTTCAGCATCAGCTATCAAGTTCCAGCAAGGACTTTGGATTATGTGCCAATGAGAGCTTCTGGGAGATTGTGATTCAGTGCAAGAGCACTTTCTTAGGTACTACTTCTATTGTCTTACTATTCATAGTAGGATATTAATCTATATCCAAACACAGATTCATCCAGGGAGCCATACAAGGCAAGACTTGTGCAAGTCTTTTTCTTCTCTCTCATTGGTTTTTGTTAACATAATGGATGGAGAGAGGTAACTTACCTCTCAGCTGTTAAACTTTATTATTATTCTATTTTTGTTAGTGTCACTTACCACAAGTCAAAATTTTGCTTTCACACAATAAAATTCCTATAAACTGGAAATGTTGATAACTCCACGTTTTGTTTTGTTTTGTTTCTGGCTAAAGGAAATGGTTCCAGGGTCCACTGATTTCTAGCCAAACTGTTGTTTTTACATTCTATTTTTCTTCTTCAATATTGCTGAAGCAATATCAGCAGAAACTGTTAATATTTGATATTAAACCAAGGCAAACTTTTTGAGTTGTTACTAATCTGTGTGCAAGAAGGTGTTCAAAGTAATCTAGTACTGTAGATATAAGTGGTGCAGTTAAAATTGTCTTGGACCTTTGGAACAACAAGATCTGAAAGCTCTGCCACACAGTTATAGTTCAGTAAGGTCATTACACTATTCTGTATAGCAATTTCCTTAGTATATAGCACTTTGATTTTGTTACAGGAGTAGTTATTTAGGAAGCAAAAAGAAGTTCTACATCAAGTTAAAAATAATATACTCCTATCCAAATCAATAGAACTTTCCATTACTTTAGGAACAACAGCACCTTGTGAAAAAATGTAAACTATTTTGCATAGCACGAAATTTTGCAAGAAAAAGAAGCCTTCCTTACAAACTGTTTTCATACCTATACCAACAAACTTCCATTACTAGCTTTACTCCCTCCCTCCCTCCTATACCTGTACCATTTGCATACTATCTTCATTTGTTCCTATGTATTAAACAATACCTAATGACTTACTAATCATCTTAGAAAAAGCAATTAAAAAGTACTTTCAGCTTCTCGCTTTGCTGATAAGCAGCCTCTTTTTAAAATTATTTAGTCCAGGACAACAGTAGTTTTCTTGGACATTTTAATTTTATTTGAAGATGAAGCTGTACTCTAAAGAGTTCATATATCTGAAAAGGGTTGTTCAGGAAGGGGTGTAGGGGGGAAACAAAGTTATCCTAGAGATTTTGCTGAGAATGAAGGAGTTTTTAGTGATGTTTACATATTCACATACACTATCTTTAATATTTAATTCTTCCTTTAAATGAAGGAGGAATAACATTAAGGCTGGCAATCATTTGTTTGTTCGTTTGTTTTGCTATGGTTGCAGTGAAGTTTGTGTACTTTTTGCCACATTTTTCCCTTTTTTACATTTTGCCAAATATACCTACCCACCTAGATGGAGCACAGCTCAACGATGCTTAGCTCACATAAGTAACTTCAGTACTCAGTCCGGTGAGCACCAGCAGAGCACTCACTGGCACTCACTTTTCTACTTTGCCTGTGGGGACACATTGTGGTGCTTTTTTCAGGTATTTCTCTCCTTTCCTCCCAGAGAAAAATGCTTTTTTTAAAGTTCGATTCATAATGTATGTATTTAAATGATCTCAGTGCAGAGAACAACTTTACCAAAAGCTTGTTATTCTGAAAACTCAAAAAGCCTGCTCTGCATGAGTGATCAGTTTGCCCATATTCCTATTCCTCTCCACAGCAAACCTGAATGGAAAGAAAAAGAGAAGGTACTTGAGCATAAAGTGCCTACATTTTTAATGGCAGTTCTTGAATTGAATAGGCACATATTCATGAAACCTTATAATTGTAGCTAGCTTTTCAGACAGCGCAGGACATATTCACATGAATTTCCTGATAAACTTGCACACAAGCTACCCATGAATTTGTTGCAGAAATCTTCTGAATAGAAATGGCATCTAATAAATACTACATACTATAAAGTTATTTCCTCCCCCCGAAAAAGACCTTACAAAAACTAGCAGTTTATTATAACTGTAAGCATTGCAGTACCTAAGAGTTTCTGTTATGTGACTTTTTAGTATGAATATTTGTAATTAAACAGAAATAAGCTCATAGAGAAAAAAATTGAATATATAATTGCACAGATTTTAAGTAGGTGTCTGAAATCTAGAATGTCATTTTACTATTAAAACAGATGGGCTTGGTACATTTTCTTCTTCAAACCATTTGAAGTCCAACTATGGCAGTATTTAAATGTCACGGCTCTCTTTTCCTTTGCCTCTGTCATGTTTTCACAATTGTCTAGAGTCAGAATGGTACTTGCCTTCAAATATAAATCTAGCTGTTCATATCAAGGTCCGTTCTAACCTAAAGGCACAGTAAAAATATTGTCCACAAGCATTTCCATGATTTTTGTCAACATTAAGACTTGAAGTGCTTTTATTTTTCTCCATACTGTTTTATCCTCAGTTAAATAATTGTGTTAGGATAATACTAAAGCTTGCAGAATTAGAGTTGTAAGTCTCAAATCATGAGCAAAGGAAATTTGAAACTCCTTCATGAAAAGGTATTTGTAACAAATACTTGATTAAAAAATTTACTGAACTGAAGTTCAAAAGCATTAGCTTTTTTATTATTTATTTTCAGATAAGAAACTACACTGGTTTTCAAATAAATGTCCAGAAATGAAATGAACTTCACGAAGAGTTTGTGAAATACTGTGAGAGGTTGTGAAATATTTCATAATTGTGAGAAAATTCAGTCTACTGAAATTGCTTCATAAAGTTTAAACATAATTGTGCATGTACTAGTTTCCACTGCAAAGGTGGGAAAACATGAATCTCAACTGGAAGCTGAATATACTTCTGAAATTTCACAATGGTGAAAAAAAATGTTTGTTACCATATCTAGTTATTGCAAAAATAACTTTCCAAATAGATTCCAATAGGAACCAACAGATTCTAGTAGAACTAGCCCAATAGGCTGAGATACTGAGACGTCCTGCTTTTTTCTCAAGCATTCATACGTTTATGAAGGTCTAGCATAGCTTAACTCTGGTCGTAATTACTCTAGGATATCCCTCTCTGGAGGTCACTGGAGCATTTGCTACATTTACATTTCTTCTGTAAGCGATGCTGGTTGTATCTCACCTGAGTTTTGTCACCTTCTTACAGGATTGTAGGAGAGCACTTTAGCCTATACTACAACTTCAATTCCTTGTCTATTTTCCTGTCAGTGAGCGTGGAACAAGGCAATAAGGCCTTGATGTTGAACAGTGTCTAGATCCACTATGTGGAAATGGAAGCTCAACTTTCTTCAGTAGACACAGAGCTGAATATGCTTATGAAATTAAACTGTAATCTGATTCAGAGTTCATTTTGCTAAAAATTTTCATATAATGCAATGCAGATTAGAGTACCCAGTTTTGCAGTGGAGGCATCTTGAGCACTTTGTTTTTATCCTTTTCTTGTATCAGCGTTCTGTAGCAGAGTTCAGTTACAGAAGGCCTTTTAATTTGTGAGACTAGTGGAAAGAACATCAATTAAAAATTTCAGTAAGAGGAAAACTAGTGAGGGGAAGCAACACAAAGGGAAATTCTTACATCTTATTGCCTTCATGACTTTGAAATCCAGTCATATGCCACAGCCGCTAATGTCTCTGTAGGCAACTTTGACTTTGTAGATATGTGTAGAGTTTTAGTTGGAGGATCTTTGTGTGTATATGTTGTTTAGTTGTTTCTTTTTTTATGTCTTACTCAGAGAGATGAGGAACATTTCTCAAGTAAGGAGGCCAGAAAAGTGGTTCCAGCCCTTAGACAGCTTCTGTACTCCCAAAAAAATAAAAAAAGCCAAATGACAGTCAATGTGTTCTTTCCTTTGAATGCAGCACTTTAATAAAGCGACAAGTACAAAGTAATAAAATTGCTCAATACAGTCTGTACAAATAGCCTAGACCGTGAATATTAAGCTATTAAAATCAAAATAGCGACTTCATCTAGATCATGAAGGACATGTGTGACAGATAAAATGTTGAAATAGTAACACAGAGACCCCACATGTCTACTCCAATGCTATTGCAATTAATTACTTTCACTTAATCCTATTCATAAATGTATTAAAGTCCTTCAAATGTGACAAGAATTGCTATTGCAGATGATGGGAGCAGTAGAAGTGGGTAAACTTGGTGAAGGGGTGGCTGGTTGGCATAAGTCAAAGGGCAAATGTTGGACAGAGAAGATGAAAGAGAACAACAGTATAAGTAGACTACCAACAAGAGAAAGGAATAACTCCTTATCCGTTTGCTAAAGTAAAAAACTCTAATGTCCCAGAAAACTGTATAAAGGAAAATTCAAAGGAAAATTGAGATGAGGAGGGCCTCCACCTCTTGCTCCAAGCAGGACCATTTCTGAGGTCTGACCAGATTGCACAGGGCTGCCTCCTGCCAGCCCTTGAAACCCTCCAAGGATGGAAATGGCAACCTGCTGCTCTGCCCAGTTCTCCTCATGGTGAAAAGCTGGAGACTGGCAAGAAAACAGCAATTTCAGAAATGACTACAAGAATGGTAAATTGCCTAGATTTAAGACATTTTTTCTGTTCTATCATTGCTGTTTAGCTAAAATCATCTCATGAAATAGCCTCAGTATTATCAGATTTGTTCTGCCTGTTCTAGACTCAGATTTTTGAACTGAAGTCTTGAAAAAGTAGATGTACCTATGCAGTTTTTATGTTTGAATTCTGGTTAGGCATACACTTTGTGAAACAGTAATATTTTATCTCCTCAGGAGAGAGTACTTTTACTCTCTATTCTTTTACTTATGGGGAATTATACTTGCAGTGTTCAAAATGAATTTAATTCACATCACAGACAGGATAAAATTTTCATATCTGCATTGCTTCTTTTTGAAGAAGCAGTTAATATAATGAGCTTTCTCTTACTGGGGAAGTGGTTGCCAAGATGAAATTTGGAGGCATTGGATGTGAAAGAATTTACTACTTTTTGTCTGTAATTTTTCTTAAAATACTTCAACAAAACAAAATGCTGTGGAGTTCAGATGAGGCAGGTTTATGGATCATCCTGAAGCAAAATTGGGCACTTTTATGGAGAATTTTTACTTTAAACTTTCTGCGCTACCTTATTTCCCGTCTGACCATGAGGGAAAAAAAGACCTGTTAGCAATTTTTTGCTATGACTAAGCTAGGGAATTCTTCAAAAATGAGAGTATCGCTGTAAAGGTCATCTAGTCCAACTCTGCCAGTATAGATTTATCTGCTACAATATGTGACCTAATGCTCTAAAAATGTAATTTTACCTTGTCAAGAGATGTAGATCTATAGACTAATAAATCGCCTAGCTCAGAACATTTGCTAATTTCCTTTCACACCCCTATTCTGTATTTTTTATGTTACCTTTTCCAATTAATCATTACTGATTGTATCCTGGTTTTATTACCTGATAGAGTGCTTTTGCTTTTATACATATTAATACTGTTTGTACACCAGCAAGCTATATTACCTGTGGTTAGTAAAATCTCAATAGCACAGTTTAGAGTTTTTTTTTTCTTTTTTCTTTTTGGCGTAGAACAAATGATATAGTCCCTCAGTTATTCCCTTTTGGTCAGGAAGAGATTAAGCATGGCATACTGTATCAGAGAAAAGTATGTTAGGCATTGCTGAGAGGGAACTCAGCTTGATTTATCACTGCAATATGGTGGGGAATGTCATATCTATGAGAAGTTAGATCTAGATCCTGACTTCCCAGCTGGCTTCTGCCTTGTTCTCCTTTTGCACAAGGAAAAGGAAAATGTCAGGATTATGAAAGCAGTGAATCGGGGACATCACTGAATGACCTGCTTTGTGAAACTGGACAGTATACAAAAAAAAATCCCACCCTTAATAGTGAAAATATGGGTAATTAATTGGGACAAAATGCCCATTTCAGGGTACAGTTTGATCAAAATGCTTTGACAAGCAGCACAGTTATTTCTGAACAAGAGCTTTTTTTCCAAGCAATGATTTTGGCTCACAGTGGGTCTCTATCCCTTCCTCTGCCCCACTCACTTGGAAAATGGGCTCTTTGCTGCAGTGTGGCTCCTGAGCAGAAGCTGGTTTATTAGGTGTTTCTGTTTTTCTAGAAAGAAGTGCCTGTTGCTTAGCACCTGAGCTGTGAGTCAGCCAATCCATCTCTGCTACTGTACTGTGCTACTAGCTTTCACTGGAAACCTAATATTTTTGAAAGTGGTAATGAGTTTTCTGTTTCTTCCCATGAAAGAATATTATATCCACATGTTAGTTAACACAGGATAGTTTCCAAGAGCATATCTCCCCGATATTTACATCCTTGGAACAATTATCTTTTCCCTTCAGTCCTGCCCTCATTCATTATACAGCATGCACATCCCCTGCCCCTTTCCCTGTCATGCAGGCTGAGCAAAGAGGCATCATGCTGAGGGGACATGTTCAGAAGTGTCACCAGCTGCTGCTCAGCAGGAGCTTGCATGTACTTTTCTCACGACAAGCACCTAGACATCGTAGCAGATGGGAAGCCTCTTCTCTTGGCATAGCTGTAGTCCACATTAATCCTCAGCTGTAGAGTCTGAACCTTGATAATTCCCATACCTATAGAGTGGAGGGTATTCCTTAGTAGTTGTCCAGGTACTGGGGGAGACTAAAGAGCAAGAAGTGCAGACTATTCTCATCATGACATTTAGGTTTTCGTTTCTTCAGCAGCCCAGTTCTGGGAGTCAAGCAATTGTCATCCGGATTTGCCATTGTAGCTAGCAAAAAGTTTTCCATTCTTGTAGTTGAGGGAAGAGGTTTTCAAAAATAAATTCTCAAGGAGCCATAAACGAAGGGCACATAAAACAAAAGTAATGTCATAGCCATAGATATGACTTCAATTATTTTAGTTTCTTAGTTTCTCAGCCAGCTTTATTCTGATTTAATGATTTTTAGTGTAGGGAGACTATGGGCCTAATGCAAGAGTATTTGGATGACTTGAGGCTGATGTTTCTAGTTCTGATGTTTCTTACATTTTCTTCCTGGTAGTTTTGAGGATCAGTTTCACATTTTACCACAGACCACCTGTGTGATTTAACACCAGTCATATTGAAAATAAGTTTCTCTTAAATCTGCTAGTTTTATTTTTTACTAGTCAGATAACTGCACAGAGGGAAACCTACCTTTATTGTGAATAAAATAGAAATAGTCTAAACAAAGCTAATATTTTCCTGAAGAAAACTGCATATTATGAAGGAAGTTTGTTTGACTGGCTGATAACTGCTAGAAGAACAACCCAGAAAGACATAAGCAATCCATGAGGTTTCTGAAGTGCGCTGATGACAACTTCATGATAGTGGTGATCAAGAAGCTGATGAGATCCCTGCTAGACCTCCTACTTACAAATGAAGAAGGACTGCTTGGGACATGAAGTCTGAGAACAGCCTTGGCTGTAGTGACCACAAAATAGTGGAATTCAGGATCCTGAGATGACAGAGCAAAGCAAAACGCAGGATCTACTTGGAAGAATCTCATGGTATACGATCTGGAGAGAAGAGAGGTGCAAGAGAGCTTGTTGATTTATGAAGGGAGGATCATCCTTAACCAGCTTTCTTTTTTTTTCACCAGACCAGTGACTAGTGGTGTCCCTCAGGAATAATTAGTGGGGCCAAAACTGTTTAACATCTTCAGTAATGACTTGTATGATAGGGCAGAGTGACCCTTAATATGTTTGCAGACAACACAAACCTGGGAGGAGTAGTTGAAACACCAGAGGGTTTTTGGAGGACTTGTGTGTCTTGCAGGGTCCTTGACAGGCTGGAGAAATGAAATAAGAAGAATCTCAATAAATTCAGCAAAGGGAAATGACAAGTCCTGCATCTGGGGAGGAAAAACCACAAGCATCAGCATATGTAGGGAGAAGTTGTCTGGAAGACAGCTTTGCAGAAAAGGCCTTTGAGGGCCCTTTTAGACAATAAATCAGCAATGCTCCTTCATAGAAAAGAAGTTTAACAGCATCTTAGACTGCATTAACCAGAGTGTTTCCAGTAAGTCCAGACAAGGTATCCTTCCGCTCAACTCAGCACTGCTGAGTCCACTCATGGCTGTGTCTAGGTCTGAACTCCCCAGGCCAAGAGAGAAATGGACCGAAGCAAGTCCAGAATATGGCCACAAAGATGATAAAGGGCCTGCAGCACCTCTCATATGAGGAAGGGCTAAGAGAGCTGGGACCCTTCATCCTGTAGAACAGAAGGCTTGGGGAGGTATTTGGTCGATGTGTATAAATACCCTATGGAGAAGGAGTGACAAAGGCAGAGTCAGGTGCCCTGTGAAAGGTCAAGAGGCAGTGGGCATTTAAAAAATAATTTACTCTGGGGGTGGTCAAACGCAGGAGCAGATTGTCCGGAGAGGCTGTGGAGGCTCTGTTCTTGGAGATACACAAAATGCAACTGGACATAACCCTTAGCAGCCTGCTCTAGCTGACCCTACTTTGAGAAGGGTGTTGGACTAAATGATCCACAGAGGTGCTTTCACACCTCAACTATTCTGCAAGTCTGTGACTGGTCCATTCTCTTCATAAAGAATAATAATCTGGGAATAGTTCTGGGTTAGAATATATCTACATTAAATCAAAATAAAGGGTTAAATGCTCTTCTCTGACAGCTGGCAGATGTTTAGGTTTCTTTTTGCTCTTAAATTAATGCAGTAGAAGTATATATTGTGATAGAATGACTGATGTATCTTGGACTTTTGCCATTAAAGAAGACATATATTTTTCCAACTCCCCGACTTCTCTCTTAGATTACTTACTGTCAATAAAAGTAGTGTGGGAGGCACCAAAATTATATGCTTCACAGTAGATGCAAAGCAGAAGAATGATCTCAGAATAAATTATTCTAACGAACAGCACTTGTCTAGTTTAACTTTTTATCCTCATTTGCTTCAGGCAGCTATAACAGTGCTGGAGTCCTTGTTCTGTCAGTCAAAAAGATTGGAGAAATATGAGAACTCTGGTTTAAATTTGGTATTATCCAGAAGATTTACTGCTACTATATTTCAATTAGGGAGTCCTGTGACTTAGTGGATAAGAAAGAAAAGCTTTCCCTGGCAGGAAAAAGAAAGGCCACTGTATGATGTTATTTTCTCAACACGGCCTGAAGTTTTCAGAAAGTTTTTAATTTGCCTAAGTTTTGCATACATCTGGTAAGCCTAACAAATTGCATGTGTTGTGAGGTCTTGTTGGAGCTCCCAAACATGGAGGAACCCAGTTAGAGCTGTGCTTATGCGTGCTCCATTGCCATGCTGCATTGCCATGTACTGTGGATCTATTGCTTCCAAGAAGCCCTGCATTAGAGCTGCTTTAGGGAAAAGAGACAAGGAATGGGAATTGGAATGGGACCTGGACCTTTTGACTATCAGGTAGAGGTAGAAATGGACTTTATGGCTACTGCAAAAAGAAGCTAGTGGATTGCCAGCTTTTGCACGCACGTTGGTTAGATCTCTGAAAAAGCAAAATGGAGGGAGGAAGAGGGGGAATATATTGCGTAGGGTAGGACAGCAAACTGAATTCTGGCATCAATTCTTACAGTAACTGTTAATATGTGTGTGGCGCTCAGCCCTTTTGACAGGGCCAGTGATTCATGTATCTCTGTTTGAAGTAACTGTCATTTAAAAGACAGATATCCACAGAATATTTAGTATAAGGTTCCTAGCTTGCCATCCGACACAACTTTGGGCTACAAAACCTCACATTTAGAAGTGTGTTTATACACCACATTCACACTGTGTTTTAGTATTATATTTCTTAGGTGAAACCTTAGGGAATGCTGCACTTTTAAGGCCAGATGTGGCATTTGATTATGCAGTGTGCTCAAGAACAGAGAAAGCTGTGAAGAGACTGCAGAAGGATCTGTTACCAAAGCACTGTAGGTCAAGATTTCATTTAATAAATGTTGCTTTCTGGGAGGCTAGACTGAATATTTCAGGACATTGTTAATCAACTGTGGTGTCCTGTGCCTAAATCAGCCCATCGTTTGTTCCCAGCCCATCATTAATTTATGCATTACTCAGATATGATGACTGTTTTGTGACCATCCAGTGACTTGAGTTCTACTTCTGGATTGCTCTTCATAAACTCATTGATGTGGTTCTGTACTAAATGTTCTCTCTCTTAGTGGTGATCTCATTTAGTGTATTTGCATTTTACCTATTCTAAGTGCAGGCTTGCTTTTAGAAGAGTTTTGTAAACTAGAGTTCTTGCAGCATATTAAAATTTATTCACAACTTCGTGCCCTTTGGACAATTGTTTCTTGGTATCAGATTGGTTGTAATCACAGTTAAATTAGGAACTGCGTAATAATAAATGTAAAAAAAAAAACAGCAATACTTATAAAAGAATAAATAATCGAACAAATAGCCAGAAAAAAAGTAAGAAGGAAACACAACACAATCAGATTTGGAATCACAGAGTAAGGAATTACAGGAATAACACTGTTTCCTAAGATGTTCCATGTGACCTAGAACACTTTCCAGGTCACACTTGATTTGCCAAGCATGAGTTTTTTTCTTTCTGGCCTCTGAAGTCCAAACAACACAGAAAACAGTTCAGACAGACGAGTGAAACCTTCTCATGAGATTTTGTCTTTCTAAATAGGATAATAACTGAGAGCATAGTCTTTCCTTACCTCTCTTTTTAATAGGCTCCTTTTGAGCATAATTTCATTCTTAGATTTTTCATTTGACCCATAGTCTTTATAACTGATTCTGTCAGAGCATCAGCTCATGCTTCATCTCTTCTCCTATGCTAATACAATCCTGTCTAACAGAGCTTCACCCTTTTGTTCAAAAAATGCCTATACATTCTCTATATGGAATCAGATAGCTTTAAGTCCTAGTTAACCATGAAGAGTAATCTTTTTGCCCTTTGTGAGGGCCAAACATAATAACTGGGTCAATATTTGGCTTTGTTGTGAGCAAATCACTTGTCTGTTGCAAATGAAATTCTGCCATTGACTGGCAAGAGTTTTCAAACCTTCTGAACTGCCAGAAGCCTATTCTCATCACACCTTTTGAACATTCCTTGTAAACTGTATTTTACATAAACAACCATGAAAAAATGAACACTGTTCATCTCTTAATAGAGACTAAACAAAATGGTAAATGAAAACTTTTTGATAAAATACTCTGACTCCTAAACACAGTGTTCATACCGAGGTACATTATGACAACTTAATATAAATGGCTTTGACATTTTTTCCTTTTTCATTCTTTTATGTCCAAAATTTTACATCTCAACCCACCCCATACAGAGAAACATTTGTGTGTAGTATATCAAAGCTGTGAAGATAGAACATTGCCAGTGTGCTCAAAATACTGACTGTAAGACAGTGATCAGATAAGCAGCAACAGTTTTCTTTTTTTTTTTTTCCCCAGATACAGGTTTTCCATCAGCAGCAGAAAGTTCTAGCAATCAGAAATGTAGCTAGCTCCTCTGCTGAAAACTAGAAAAAGTTATCTTACAGCAACAGAGAGGAGCTGTCTGGCTGTAAATAGTTCCTTAGTGTCTAAACTTGCAGCTTGAGAAAAATTGGATTTGACTTGAGCTTTCAAAAAAAACAGTAAAAATACCTGCCAATTTCCTTCCTAGACTGAATGAGCTCAAAATCACATAAAAGAGTTGTGGAGGTTATTATTTCCATAACCTACTTCCTTCTTCCAGCTTTCCAAAAATGAGTGAGTGGAACATCTCTGAAGAAAAGTGAAGATACAAAATAGCATTGGGAAGAGGGTGCTAGAAGCCATCAAATTTAGTACTAATCATTATGGCCCATCCAGATCTTCAGTTATGTTCTTTTGTGGTAGTACTACAAATTCTGGAAGTGGGTCCACATAGTTACTAGAATATATGTATTTTGGGACATGGATGTCATGAAATGTTGGTCACGTGGAATTTATATTAGCTCTGACTACAAAGAGTTGAAAATTGCTGGAAGAGAAATAGAGTTAACTACTCTGGACTTCTTCCTCAAACTCTTGAAGTCTGGCAAAATAACTAGCCTCCCCAAATCAATACTTTTGATTAATCACTGTAGTTGTCTTCCACTTTTCTTTTAGGCACCCACTGGATTTTCTTTTGACTAAGGAATGTTCTAACTGTCATCACAAAGTTAGCGTTTTATTGAAAATTCACCTCTCTTGGCTAGCATTTTCTCTCCAATGCAGTATAGGTTTTGGAAGATTAGTTTATTAAGTTTCCTAATTGGCATGAAATGAATTAATTAACACTTTTATTTAAATACATTTTTCCAAATGTAGAGCAATCAAATTACCACTAAGTAATCCGTAATAAATAATCACATTTCAGTCTTCTCAATGGTAATGACTTGCTATTCATCTTCCTTGCCTTCTTATTAAATATACAAAGGACTTGGTTCGCAAGGTATTCAAGGATGAATACTTTATCCCTGAAGCTGAAAGTACACAAGAACCTGCAAAACTTTAAGCAATAGAGAAAAATCTAACATCCTAATTTCTTGGATTTTTTATGTTGTACATACTAAAATGTATGTACATGTATGTAAACATATGTGCACATGCTGATGTGTGGTTGCACACCTAAAGACATTGTTGAATAAAACATCTGTATATGATTTTTTTTTGCTAAAGGAATAAACATGCTTAAATATTCTTGGTGACCTCCCTTGTCAGTGCAAACTTCCACATAGCTAACATTCCCCAAAGAAAGGAAATACATATACCTGGGCTAGATACTGTTTACATCGGTTCAGTCTTCTGATGGGCTTTTAGAATTCTTTCAATAATTTTTGGAGAGTGAAAAACTAAATACAACCCACATAACAAGTTTGGTAATGAAGAATTGCAGGAAAAGCAACGGTTATGGTAGTTCAGTGCATGGTGAAATTTCCACTGATTGATGCAGTCAATCCCTTAGAACAGATCAGACTGAAATATCACCTGGAGGTAGGCTACCACATTTGTTAAAAAAAATAAAAAAAAAAACATAGAAAGCACCCGATAATGAATAATGTTTTGTTGCTCTTCAAATACATGTGTTCTGGATGCTGATCATAGCAAAAGTAGACATATATGCATATATATAAATGTTTCTTTGATATTCTGTTTAGACATGCGCCTGTCAGATGGTGTAGTTTAGGTATATTATTAAATGAGACAAGCTCAAACATCACATATCATAAGAAAAATGACTGAAACTCAAATGGCTGAACCTAAAGATAATAAAAGGAAATTTTGATGTATATTAAACATCAAGTTATGTTGCCCTGCTTTTGGAGAATGGAAAGTTTTACTAATTGTGTTTTTGAAATTGGATAGCATTCAGAATATGAATATGAATAAACAGTTTCAAATTTTCTCAAAGGGTGACAAGTTCCATTCAGGCTAAGGTATTCATCTCAGATGTATGCTCTAAGGCATACATCATTGCAGTGGCAGTTTTGTATCCTTTTTTCACTATTTTGAGATACTAACAACTTTAATATAGGAAGCTGTTTTGCATTTAATTTCATGCTTGCTCTCAGGATTAGTAGGAGAGATGAATCCTTCGAGACTGGATGTATGATGTATGTGAAAACAGTTGCTCAAAACTCAAGATTGATCAGAATCAAAATGTAGTGAACATATGTTGAAATACAGCCTCACAGGTGAGACAGTTAAAGAGTAACTTGGAGCAAACCATTGCTTTAGTACACATGAATTTCTGTGTTTTGTCGTTAAGCCATATTTCTAAGGTTCATGACATTAAAAACACTCACATTTTTGCTATTTTTGCTATAAAAAGCGGTTTGCCACATCACAGATTTAAATTGTAAAATAGGAAACACTGCGTTGGACAGGCTTTGGGACAGGTCACTAAAGAGGTTATGGAAACTTTTTCCATGGAGGTATTCAGATTTAGGCTGAAGTTATACCCAAAAGAACATGATCTAACTTTGGAGTTAGATCCAACTTCAAAGCAAGCCATGCCCTGAGCAGGAGTAGGCAACCTTCAAAAATCCCTTTCCAAACTACATCACACTTAGATTTTAAACTGCACTGAGAAGATGGGAATACGCAGTATCTGATATCTGGAGGGGGCTGCCGATTACATAGGCTGTTGCATTTAATGATTTACTGAAAAAAACCACCACCATCAACAACAACAACAAATAAAAGAGAATGAGCATTTTTAGGCTTCATCCTCACTTCCATTTTTTTGGAGTTATATTTGAAACCGTGGATTTGAAACCCAGTAGTGTTAATCAACCTAGAGTTAGCCAATGCATGCATCTTTCCTAAAAAGAAGAAAAAAAAAAGAGCCGGTGTTGCTTTTCGCGCGTTTTTTTTGCACAGAACAAACCAGCTTGACACATAAAATCTGTGTAACAAAATCTAAAGTATGAGCAGAAATTAATAAAGTGATGGGAATGGTTCCCAGCAATGTTACTCAGCTATAGATTGTGTCCTTAATTATCATCTTATTTAAAGGTCTAATTCAGAACAATAAGTGAATTCTAATAAAACTCTTCTGTTTTGCAATATGACTTAATGTATGGAAAAATGGCTAGACAGCTAAATTACATGCTGCCTTCCTATTAAAAACTGATACCCCTTCATTATGCTTTCTTCCCCAAGACTGACTCAAAAGTTGGGAGATGCTAGCTTACTTTTTCAGGTTGCATTTACAGATGAAATATTTGAGAGAGAAGTATTTATTTTCATACTGTTCTTACACCTTTCTAGTATAGCTTATAGGAAAACCGAGCAGAATTTTCATTTTCTGTTTTGGTAAGTTCACTGTTAACATGCTGATGCAGAAAAGCAGCAGAATGAAGTGTCCTGGTTTTCTTGAGCAGAGGTGTGCTGCAGGTTTGTTTGTGTGTGTTTCAACCCTTTGCATTAGGTTACAATTTTCAAAGCTTCTAAGAGGAACAAAGTTATTTACAGCCTTCTGCCCAGTCATTCCCTGTTATTTCTCCATGAGCCCAGAAGACCTCTTTTAGTCTTGCAAGTAGAAAAATTTCATTTGACAGAAGATGGGACAGCAGTGATGTCTGTCTCAGCTTGCTGAGAGCCACGCTCATTGAATTGACACTAATAGAGGAGGAAAAGGTGCAGAGCCAAGACAAACTGGCTCCATTTTTCCTTCCTAGAGATCCATTATAACCATCTGAGGCAGCAATACAGTTGAGCAGCTTTCCTCAGATACAACGCACAAGGGATCAGCACCTCCGCCGAGACTCTTAATTTCATGATAATACTATTAATTATTGTTGTATAGTTGGCAGTCTATCCCCATGAATATGATGCTAGCATT
This sequence comes from Tinamus guttatus, assembly GCF_000705375.1. Next base: position 116,973 of record NW_010584104.1, on the reverse strand, counting down.
TGTGACTTGAAAATGTCACAGCTGTGACTTGAGACAAGCCCTTGAAAGCTGAGCCATCATGGCTTGCATATGAGCTCATATATGTGGGGAGAGGAGGGAAAAAACAAAAAGAAACAGCAAATATTTAAGCCAGAGAGGGCCTTGTGTGGTGAGGTGAGTTTGCCTTACCAGTTATGAACAGGCTTCAGACTCACAGGGCTGTCAATGCTTTCACTTAGATTTATTTTTGACATGTGGCACAAAAGCTTTGATTTTTGTATTGATTCGATGTAAGCTTAAAGTAAGAGATTTTAACACTCAGACACTCTAATATTCTGGGTTTTTTTTTCTTAGTTTCACCACCAATATTTTTGTCTAACTATATATAAAGCTAAAATCTGGAGCAACTGAAACTGTGTTGTTAAAAGCTTGGAGCAATTTCTTAGAGAAATAATTTTTCATTCATTGGGATGATACTAATTTTCTGAGCTCAAGTTTTTTAACAGAAATGACTGTGAAATGTATTAATATGTATTGCCATTTTTACCAAGTTAGTATGGTAGGCCAAGGAGTAATTTCACTCCCATGTTTCTTCCAAGGCAACAAGTTGGTTCATTAGGTTGGATCAACTGGAGGCAAATACATTCAGTCAAAATCTGTTTTTATATATATATGTGTATATATATACATATATATATACATATGTTTCTAAAAATCTTTATTTGGGATATTTTTTCTGTTTGCAATACCTGAATGTTATTGTTGCTATTTAAGATTTTAGACCCGGGTTATTATTTCTGGGCAAAATGTCTGATAGGCTAAATGCCATCATAAAAATGCCTTCATGCTTTTATTAGGCAGTGAATTAAAACAATAATACTTTTACTAGGATCTATTAGGATTAGGTCTTAATTAGATTATCTCTTGGAAATACAAGAACTGTGTAGCTTCACTAACATACTAAACAAATTAGATATTTCAGAATGAAGAGTGACCGTTTTGGAGAAAAAAAACAGTCAGTTTTCACTAGCAAATTTGTGGTGTATTTTAATACGTTTCAGTGTGATTTTGCTGTAGAACCTTATGAAAGTATGAAATAAAACTTTTTTCTTGGGCCTAGGTGTCTGTTTGCTAGGAGTAACGCAATGTGATGACTTCAGTGTTTGCAAAGTGTCGCTACTTTTATGATGGGGATGCACTTGACTATAAATACTGGGTTTTCACTTCTCTTTTGATTTTCTTATAGACATTTCAACAATCTTCTCTACAGCAGAAAAGCAAAAAGAAGAACAAAGGTAAAAATTAATTTAGTTTGAATTTATTGGTAGGATGGAAATTACAAACATAGTATTTACAGCATTGCAGTATCTTAGGAATTAGAACTCGTTAGTTCCAACCACATATATAGTGACTGTATAAAGAAGCTATTAGTCCATTTTGATGACACATAGTTTTGTAGTGTTCTCTTGTCCCTATATATACATATATATATAAATCTGTCATTATCACTTTTTTTTATATTTACACGGCAGCCTCTTTGGGAGCAGGAA